>CM074520.1:28080663-28680663 GCA_037379345.1 Perna viridis
TTACATTGTTTTGATTACCGCTAGAAGCTTGGTTCCCTTGATTACTCTAATAAAACATATTTTTTATTAACATAAATTCTGTGCTCTATGTCTCATACGGACGCCGCTATGTTGAACCTTATTTTTGTGCCATTTTCCAAGGAAATAAATACGAATAACAAGTACAATTGGACGAGGATTACAGACATCTGTTTTCAGATTCATTAAGGAATGTAATTTATGTATAAACAAGTTATACAAAATTATACAAAAATTACCTTGCATTAACACGTAAACGGTTCACAATAAATCGTCCGGACTAGTCGATAGTAAGGGTCTCATTAAAAAAAAACTGATTTCACAATATAACCTGGATTGCTCAAAGAGAAAAATTGTTCCGGATAACCTGTTAAAACCAAATTAAAAAGATAGACGGAATGAATTCCCGAATAATTTGTAGCTGTTCAATTTAGTCCGTACTAGAAAAAAATCAGCATTAGACTAAACTTAACATAAGTATATTTTATCTCTGTCAGGTTAGTTAGACTCTTAAGGGTGATTCGAAAAAACAGTTTTGGGTATAGAGTCAGTGGCATTAGAAATTAAACATCTATGCATAAAGGGGCATAAAAGAAAACAAATTCCAAATAAAAACATCCCAACTTTATTTTTAATACATAACATATGCACTTTTTCCCTGATTTGAAAGCGGGATATACGTAGTTATCCGTTCTTCTGTTACCCTGTCATAGGTTCTCCTAACAATTTACTCTACCATTTCTTATCTCAGCCACTCTATATTGATTAGTAGAATATTCCATCACCAAAATATCAAAAATTGCATTTTTCGTAATTATAGAAATAACAAAAGTTACATAAGAAACATCATATGTACTATGAAGAACATAATGAAAATCCTTCGACGTTTTTGAAATTATTGTTGGATAAAGATTTTACCACTCTCGGTAAACGCTTTGTAAGCATACAAAATTGTGACAACTTAAGGTAGCGACAAATTAATGTTTTCACACCAAGGTTTCGCGCACCACGGTTTAATATATCAACACCTATAACACATGTAAACCAGTTTGGCTAGACTACACATATCACTAAAACCTATTAAAGTTATTATTTATGACATTCTGTCTTACATTTCTAGTATTACTGACCATTTATAGTTTAGGTTTCATGTTCAAGGACATTTGAGAGAAGAAGTTGAAAGGTGTTTTTGAAACAAGATAGGAAGTTTCGGAGTTTAAATTATATGGTGTAAACCGCAATTTTATTTTATTTATTTATTTATTTTTATTATTATTATTATTTTGTTGTTGATTTTTTAAAGAAATTAAATCTAACATTCAAATCAAATTCACATATTATACCGAAAAATAACACATATTACAAATGTGTGGTTGCCAAAGGATAATTTGGTCGAGTTGACAGAGTCAATTGGTTTATTTGTGGTAAATGAAGGCAATCAATTGACTGTGATTTATCATTGATACAAGCGGCGCGCCGGATGTTTAATAGCGTTGTTATCGGTTCTTCTGGTTCATACTTCTAGTTGTATTTGTCTCTGGGTTTTTCAAAGACATACAAACATGACGTTGTTGTGTAAATTCCTTTGGTCAAGTTCCGATGAACATAGTGTGTTCGCCTATGGTTTTGGGATAGTCTTTGTCCACCGACTATGTATATCCTACTCCTATTTCAAATCATTGTCCCATCACTTCTAATTTTGTATATAGAAAACGTTTAAAACGTGTATATCTTATGATGGAAGAACTCATTCCTTGCTTTATACTTCTGGTACTTTTTTCATGTAACACCGATCAACAAGTATTCCATCATTATCAGGTTCGGACACATTGCAGTAATTTAATAATAACGATGTAACAACTTCATCATTATCATCCATAAGGTTATGGAAATTTTATCTGATGTTAATTCAATTTTTAATCATAATCAAAGTTAATTAGCTTATATGAGTACACAGAAAATGAAACCTTTAATAAATTCTCCCCGTTTTACAAAAGAGATGCACAGGGAAATGTCGTGACTCTTGATGCTTTAATGGAGTAAGAAAAATAATCTATAAAATGCGTCTATTTTTTTAGGTTATTCAACAACACCTGACAGTTTACGCATAATAAAAACGCAAACATATAACTACATGTAACAATAGAGTACATTGAACCTCAGTTTTAAACAATTTTTGTTTATCCGCGTCTTACTTTTGTAAACAAATTTCAATAAGATGGGCCGTTGACCCTATACATTTAAGGGATTCATATTTTTCTGATTTTGAATGTCCTCAACTCAAACAAACCAATAGGTATTCGTTTAAATTCAAATGATATCAAATGTTTTACTTCGGAGAAGAACAAAGACGAAAACAGATATAATACGAAAAAAAAACTATTTGACGGGCTAGTATTTAGTTAATGGGTAGAGCGAGAATTATCTTTGGGCCTAATCTATATTTAATTCGTCAAATGTGAAAGAAAATCTAATCGGTTACAATGTATGACTTATTAAGCAATAACAATATATTGATAGAAAGAAGCAAAGTCAAAATAATATCAGTCAGGGAACAGAATTGTTAGAACAAGTATAATGCAATAATTTATACTCATCGTTTATAACCGACCAAGTCGTAAGGTTGATTGTATATTTGCTAACAGAGATACTATGTGTATGTAACTAGGTGTAAAATTTCCATTTTTTTTTTGTAAATGATGAATATAAGATAAAAGTAATTAAATGGTTGAGAAATATTTTCGCACATGTTTTATTGTGAAAATGTTATTGTAAAATTTATAGATACAGGTACATGTAGGTTGAAAAGAAATATAATTGCATTTTGTAACAGTTGTGTCCTTTTAATGTGGAGTGGGGTTTGTAACATATAAGACATTTAAACACTTTTTTCCCTTTTAACCAATTTGTTCAATTGTTGGCAGAGGTTGAACAAAGCATTGAAAAAAGATATTGAAACATAGCCACATGACGAAAAGGTGTGGACGAAAAAAACCGGCGAACGGTCCAGACGGGAGAAAGGACTGACACTATCATCGCTCACAACATCCCGTCAGCACCTGTGTATAAAAATTGAGTGTTCATATCAAAACTCATGCGTTATGCCAGTGCTTGCCGAAACAATGCAGACGTTTTGTATCGCAATAGAAATCTAAATAAAATAAAAAAGGGTTATGTTGCTATAAGATTAAATGCATCACTACTTAATATATATATATATTTATATGGTAGTTAAATGGTCGTCATCATGAACGCGTGAATTGTTATGGTGTATCCATCTGCACCATGCAAACTGATTTATTCAACGTGTCGTAGTTTTCCTTTCCTCTGTTGTCTACCCCGGACTTGACTTTTTTATCAGCAACTCGGTGGGTTTTCTAGAAAAGCAGAGGACGCTTACCCTACTGGTGCACCTGATCGATGTTCCAAGTTTTCTCAATGGAGTGCGAGTTGCTCATTTGCTTTTCCTACTTTATATGTATGATTATAGTTACTTCATGTTTTTTGTTGTGTATGTCTGTTTTCCATGTCTGGTCTGTGTCCATGAATTACATTTTTTATTACCGCTATATCTTTGGTTCCCTTTAAGTATATTGATCGCTGAAAAGTTTTAGTAGTGCTAAATACAAATGTTGTAAAATTTAAATAGTACCGTACCTTGAATTGCAGTTAGCATTCCAATATTAAATATGAATAAAACAAAAAAGTTTTAGCATTTTTACCACATAGAGACAGTACGGGTATGGATATTGCCATAGACAGAAGTAAGATGCTTCACTTTTTTGTGTTGTTATAGATGATACCAAATTATATAATCCTTAGTCACATTCTATATATAGATGTCTGCCGATTGTTCTATTTGTGACTTCTATGATGTTAATTTCTTGGTATTTTCTTAAAAACGTCCTTGTTAAATTTCCGGGCTATTACCGATACATGTGCAATCAAGATCACGCCCATTTTGATATCGGTCATACAAAGCGTGTTATTTAAACCAACGGCAGTATATTTGATGGAAGCATTTACAGAATATATGGTTATATTCATTTTAAAATTTCTCCTTTAATCGTGGATCCCAAGATCTTTGTGTGAGGAATAGGGGAATTTATTGATCAAACACAGTTATTTAATATTCAAATAACTGTTTCAAATTTGACATGTAGCATTTGATTTTTTTTGTATACAAATTAGTGTATGGTATATGTGAAAGTACATATATCAGGTTAGATAACATAACATGAAAATTAATAACGTGAATATTTATTCCGATCCACCATTTTTTATCTATTATTCGAAATGAAATTGTTTTAACCTTCAGTTTTTCCCCCAGATATGTGTTTCGAAATATTTACATTTAATTTTAAAGGCGTCCATAATAAATGTTTAGGTTGTTCACAAAGAAATTTACATAATATATTATGCAATCGGTAAAGACTTATGTTTTACTTCTCATTTTACAGTTTCAGTTCCTGAAATGTAAAAGTTCCATGAATGAAAAAGACATCCGACGTTATTGTTGATTGAAATTAAGATGAAACGACCGTCTCTGTGCTTTTACCCCTAATTCACTGAATGTCACTTGTCACTGCTAGCGTTAGAAAGATTGAAAAATCATTCATCTCTTACGATTTATTTATAGTTCACACTTACAAAGCAGATAACCCAGATAAACCAAAGCCTAATTATGGCTAATGAACATTTACATGCACTTTAATGAAACATTTTTGATTGCTTGGATGCCAAGCGTTCCAGAAAGCTTCTTGACATTTGAACGAGCATTTACATTCTAAATAATGCCATCTTAAGACAAAATATCCCCTATAAAACGTAATATAATTTATGGTTTATCTTCTACATTAAAAAAAATCAAATCTTTACTGAAAAAAAACCTGGTGTCATGTGTGAGAGTCAAGCTTATATTCTAATCGTCTTTCGATCAAATTTTGTAGACACAAAAGACTAACATACCGTCTTTTATGAAATCAGTAAATATAGAAACAGCCTAAAAATGCCAATAACAAATTTAAATATTGTATTTAAAAAAACATGTGAAAACTCTGAGAGTACGATCTGCGATAATTTGTTTTCCTTAGCATTTTCATGTATTTTTGGAATATAAAAGCGAATGTTTATTTACCAAAATTTCAACTGTCCTGCAAGGAATATTCATAAGATCAAGGGGAAAATCAAGGGAACTATGATTTCAACCGTAATAATGAGACTGTCATTGAAAGATAATAATTACACGTAGAAAACACAAACACACACACACATGCACACACAGTAAATGAAATAACCAAATTTTAACGTACACAGGGACAACAATAAACAAAATGGACAAGATGGACCGATAGGATAAGCGACCACTGCATTTTTTAGAATTGCAAGTTTCAATCAAGTAACAATACCTTATGTGAGAACATACAACATGACAAAGGACACCCAAATTAAATGTAAAATGGTTCAATACGGTTTACAACATTTGCTTTGTTTTGCTCTTCTGAAAATATCTATACGATTCCACATTGATTCCAAAGATTCCGGCTGAATTTGCTCCCCCCTTATTTTAACGTTAAGTTGTTATCATTATTGCAGAACTACATTTTGTAAACAGACAATTATGTTAACATTCTCATGATCAAATCAGCTATAAAGTCAGCCTCATAAGAGTGACGAAATAGGTCAGCAAGTAAAGGAGCACAATTTGTTCCCATTGGAATGCCAACCGTTTTAAATATGTTGTCGATTAAAAATTCCAGCATTTTGTAAACATCTTCCTCTGTATATTTGGAAGATGATTTGGAAATATTACTTACAAAGTATGGGGAATCTAGAACTATATACATGTATTTGTGTCTAGATGTACCATCTAAAGCAGAGGACGCTTATCCTCTCGGTGCACCTTGTCCATGTTCCCAGTTTTTAGGAGTTGCTCATTTGTTTTTGTTACTTTGTATGTATGATTTTAGTTTCTTTATGTTCTTTGTTGTGTATATCTGTTTTCCATGTCTGGTCTTTTTCCCTTGATTACATTCATTTATTTACCGCTATTACATTGGTGACCTTGATTACTCTGGCCCGTCAATTGAGTTAGGTATGTTTTCCAATAGGTAACGATTTAACCTGATATTTTATGACGATTTCACGCAAGGGCAAAGGTGTCATCGAAAAAAAAGTTCTTCCTGATGTTAACGTAAGAGAGTTCGATTGCTGTGGAGATGCTTTTCTAATTAAGGTGTTTAAAGTGGAAATAATGTCAACAGAAGAACTTAGCTTTATATCAACAATTGGTAACCTAGGTTGACAGTGCTACATTGCAGAGATTCTTAAAGCTTTACTTGTGCCATTTCTGCATTAAATCAGACCTCATACAATTTTCCGAGGACAACACGGAGACCGCATTGTGAGTGATTTTTTTAGGGTAAACACAATAATATGAATTTAATCACTTGATAATTCATCAAATTTAATTTATAGACCCTATCGTACATTTGAGGTCTATTCCTTAAGCAACGTAGATCATTATGACATTGAAAAGGCATTCCAAATAACATATTGTCTATGAATTTACATTTTATTTGTATCAATTTGTTAAAAATTTATACCAGAATTTTTTTGGAGAACAATATTATATCACGTTCATAATGGCAGCATTGTATGGACAATGAAGAAAAATCTTTTTTCCAGCCAAGATCTAAAATGTTTATATCTCAAACACCAACCAACCTGACCACACTAACCCATTGTGTTTATTTCGTTATACCATGAAAGATTTTAAAAGACTTCACAACCCTTTTCAGTTCTTTTTATTCTTAGATATATCTGCGAACATCCTTAGCAGTTGAAAATATTCTTATACCATATCATATTGTTAGAAAGACTCTGACTGTATATACTTTTTTTTATAAATGAGTGTTTTTCACATGGGTTATGTCATGATGAATTTTGCAGATATGCTATCAAATGCGGTCTAGTTTTATCAATAAAGCACAACAAGCATGTATTATGCCTTTATTTATACCATACTCACACTTTAAAACAAAATTATATATTCAAATCGGTATTTACATGAGCGTCAATGATTGGACAGATACATTAAAACCCAAGTACATGGCGTGAATGTGAACACAGGAAATAAAACTTCAATATATTATGATATAAGCTAACATTAAAAAA
Source organism: Perna viridis (assembly GCA_037379345.1). NCBI lineage: Eukaryota > Metazoa > Mollusca > Bivalvia > Mytilida > Mytilidae > Perna > Perna viridis. The sequence continues at coordinate 28,087,858 of CM074520.1, forward strand.
CACAAATTAAGCCTACTGGTTGATATGTTAATTGCAAGTTGTCAAAATATAAAATGATAAGCTAATATAAGTTAAATACACACTTTATATACTTCATTGATTGTTATTACAAACTGCTAAATGAAGTTGGCGTATGTCTCGAACTGTTTCAAGTATTCAATGACAGCTTCGTACAGGAAACGGTATTGCTCCTACAGAGGAAAGAATGTAATTTAGACATGTTTGTCGTCTTATGATCTTAACATAAAATTACAAATAATTTTGTACTTTTTTTCTGTCTTCATCCGCATACTTTTGTAGTTTGTTTTTGCTTTTAGATACCAATGATTGCTTATTACGCATAACAATTATGAGTTCTTCAGTTTACTCTTTTGGCCTCAAAATCATTCGTATATAAGCTAGGATACTTTAAAATTGTAATAAAGTTGATAGGGGATTGGGTTATGAACTAGAAATTACTTTAGCCCAGTTTCTATTTTTTTCATGAAGCAATGATATACGGTTATGTATACTTCGAATATGCTATAGTTATACATGTAACAGTACGCATTTATGTGTTCTTTACTTGATTATATTTAAATGATGTTATCTAAATTCCTCTATTTTCACGTTTGAATGACTAATATGGTTGGTTTGATGGACGTGTGTTTGTACTCGCTGCACATGAATTGTTTTGCATAATCAAGAATGTGTTGTTCCCAATCGATTAGCTGAAGATTATAATACGTGTGTATAAGTTTTCTATTCACTGACATAATTAGATATAATTTGGGGTCTTCTATTCCTCATCTGTTTGATGGTGTGTTGTATGTCAACATCCTGTTCTATCCTCATTTTTTCTATAACAGTTGACATTACACAATACAGACCACTCTTGTCACACCCATTTCTGAAATATTTAGAAGGGTAATAATACAAACTACTTATTAAGAAATCTACTTTATTTATAGATGACAAAAGACTAGGTCGACAAAGGCGATACACAATGTGAATAGTCATTAAAGATTTTAATTGTTTTGGGGAAAAGTATCCTCAACCAGGTCATCCCATGCATCTCGTTTCCTGACAATCGTAGATGTGCATTGTGTACCGGTTCTTGCCCAATGAAACATGATTGCATTGAACTTTAAACCACTTGTTTGTTCTATTTTGCAGCATATGGAGAAAAAATCTCCGCGTGTATTCGTTGGCTCAAAGTTAGAACCATAACAAAGATTGCTTTTCGATAAATACAGTTGTACAAAATTCAACAACCCTAAAACGCAAAAGGCCATTCTTTGCTTTGCACATGGTAGAACAAATTGGTTTTATATCTTTTGTTATTTTTATCTAAAATATACTGAAACTTATAACCTTTATTTTCATATTTTTATATGTACATTCCCCCTTTTATAAGAAAATTAGATATGCTGTATTAATTTAAAATCAAAAGAAAGTTTAAAATATACATTAGATTTGTGTTTACTTACAGGCAATGGACGAGAAGAGGACCTTCCCCGCTTTCCCTTCCACGTGCATCTTCTATGCCAGTGATAAAAGAGAAAAAATCTTCGACGTTATCCGGTATGGTTTTATCGTCAGTCCAGAAGATTTGCTGGAAAATTGTCACTCTCTTTTGTTCCTAGAAAACGTGTTCAAAATTTAAATTAATAAGATATGTGTGTTATTGTTCAGTTTTTCAAGCAATGCGAACAATTAAATACTGAACATGTGTGCATTTATTGTTGGTGTTCCATACGCTATTATGCACATATTAAATAATTTACTCCCAATCAGTTACTCTCAGAAGTATTCTGTAGATGCAATTTATAATGTCAGCAATTCTAGAAATGCTTCAGAGCAATATTGAGTATCGCTTTCTGTAAATATATAGTTTGCAAAAATTAAAATATCCCGAATTGTTTATTCAAGGTATATCATATATAATACTTTCAGTAGATAAATTATTCTTATATTTTTCAGAGATGACGACCCTAAACGAACATACTATAAATTTCAAGAAACAAAATATAGGTCACCAAACTTTATTTTGGGCCAACTGAGCCAAAATATAGAGATTTTGTACAACTTATTATCTAGATTTTGCATAAAATTTTCTCTGTTTTGCTTACATGATTGGACGATAAAGAAAGTTCCATCACTACATAATGTTTCTTCCGGACTAGCTTCTTTTGTTTGATTTTAAACGGTCCTAAACTTAAATTTTCATCTTTTTGTTTAGGCCAGTACACATCCTGTAAAATAATATAAAACATAATCTCATCTTCGATAGCATTACATCTCATTACATTCTTAAAATGCAAGACAGGCCGGTTGGACATTCATTTGCAAGTACAAACAATTTTTTCCTGCAAACACAGATACATTTGTTATTAAAACGCATAGCTTCATATAAAAAAAAACTTCTTCATTGGAGGTTCAGTCCTAATATGTTTAGTTTTCTCTTTGTAATATTAACTAGAAGTTTATATTAGATACTTAAGTAGACAGCCGTTACCACATGGAAGACGCCGTCTCTGTATACAAATATTGGTAACAAATATCGAAGTGTAAGTAATAGGATACTTCAAATATGTCAATTTGCTGAGTGAGAAAACAGGAAACAAAGGTTGTTTACGTACACAATGCAGCAAAAAAAATGTATAGATAACAGATAAAAACTAGAAAAGGAAAACAAGCCGTTATACAAAAAACTAAAGCACGAACAATATAAACTTCTACCAGAAAGCGGTACTAAATAACATATATATATATATATATATATATTTATACATTAACCCTTCATCGGTATTTACCTTTTGTTCATATTCAGTATTGAGCATGACGATAACTGAAATTTCATAGTCATAAACCAGCCTCCAGAAATCTATCAATGTGTTTTCCATCGGCATCTGGGTCACAACAAACGCTCGGCTGCTTTTGTAGCCCTAAAATATTTTATTGAAAACGAATTGCTTTAGAGGTATAAAATCTTGAAACACTAAACAATTCGACTATATGGAACACATCATATCCGTCGATTTGCCATTGTTTCAGTTAAGAGTTGAAATATCGTATTAATTTGATTATTGTCGTCTTTGATATGTTTTTGCATTGGCATTTGCGACATTGATGGACAGATGTGATGACCTACATCATGTGGGGTGACGTATTTCAATGATATCATATTCAATAGACCTGATGAATCCCAGGCACTGGCTTAATATTTCTCTTGTTTTGTCCATGTGCATTTTCTTTTGGTTATCATAAGAGCTTTGGGATTAGATAATTACTCGTGTCACTTACTTGGAATTTTTCGGTTGTTTTGTTCAATTGAAGATGAATTTTCATTTGTAAATGCGTACAGATTCATTTAATTTGGTAAAATACCATTAGAATAATCGGACAAAATCATACATAGTAGAATAATTTTTATTTACATTAATGCATATGCAATAACTTAGAAACCCTTGATTCTGCTTATTTATTTTCAATATAGTGACACATTTGGATAATTCCTAATGTCATTTGATCAGGAGCTTCATGAAGATATTTATTCCAAATAAGATAATCTGATATATAAATACGTTATATACTGAATATTACAGGCTAAAATTTGTTTGATATGCCGTATCAAATCTCAACCGTCGGTCTGTCGTTTCAAACCGATACTCCTATTCAAATCCAAGGGCCACATGTCATGTTTTTTAAAGTTTAAATATACTTCAAGTGTGTTCCTAGGTATGCAATATGGATATATGGTATATGATATAGATCCAGGTGTTTGATTTTTGTAAATGTTATGCTATATAGAAGAAACAATATAGTGTTTACAACACTTGTAATGTATATACAAAAAAAGTAAAATTTAATGTTAAAATTCTATATACATGTATTAAAGTACACCATACCGGCAGGAAAACAGCGTTGATGTACTCATTGTGACCTTCAACCGTTGATATCAAACGTGGCATTTCTGATTCCACTACAAAAGAATATATACATGTATTGTAGTAGCTCAAATTAAACTTTGTTTTCGTTTACTGAAACAATTGTTTGTATCTTAAAGATGCAACGTTTTAATTCAGCACAGGTTTAAAACCGAGCAAATGTAATTGAAAACATGGTTGATGGGATTGATTTTGATACACCTTACAATAAAAGAATAAATGACAATTGTTGACAAAAAAACAAAGCATTCTATCAGAGTCAACGAGATTTGTTTCCTACCTGGGATGATATTACTGTATCTATTCTTTTTCCTGTTTTCGGGGTTCTTTCCTTTCTTGAAATCATCTTCGTCATGGTTCGTCGACAGTGATGTAAAAAGCTGAAGAATTATAACAAAGAAAAAGGTATAAGAAATAAAATGCACATCAAATATTGTACGCCAGTATTTTTTTATTTATTTATTTTTTTTTTTTTTTTGCATTGAGACCACATTCATAATGCTTTTAGCTACATCATTCATCGGTTCAATAAAGTATAAGAAACAAGGGTAAAAGAGTAAATAACAATACATGCATATAAAGTTATATAATCGCTGTCTATACGGTTATAGACAATGGCACAATACCTCTTTTATTGGAATATACTGTAAATAACTAATCGTAATAATATGTAGGCTGGAGGTTAGGCACGTTATAAAACTTAGCTTTAACCCATCATTCTCACCAGGAATTCTCCTGCAAAGGCAATGTCATTTCTGTTGTTTCTGATTTTCTGGACTTAACCTTGATGTTTGCATTTGTTGTGTTGACTTTTCCATGACTATTACATTGAGTTTATCAGGCCGATTTTTTTTTAAAATTACTCTTCATTTCCATCATAGCAACATCAACATTTCCAAAAAAATAAGTGTTACCTTGTACTTGATGTGTGTATATTTCGATTTCAAATGAACAATTCAATATCAAGGATAATCAAGTGAGCCAAGATTATAGCGAAAATCAAAATAATGTTATCCAGGGACGAAGACCAGACACGGAAAACAGACACACAGCAAAGATTATAAAATTACCAAAATAATACACGCAAAGTAACAAAAGTAAATCAGCAACTCGGACTCCCCTGACAAATGGAAGCATGAATCAGGTGCACCGGTAGAGTAAGCGTCCTCTGCTTGTCTATAAATACCCACCGAGTTGAAAACACTAGAATACTTACATCATATTCAACGTGTAACTTATGTTTTTTCTTAGTAGAATCAAACTTCATCAGATCCTTGTAAACGTCTGGGAAATCGTTGGTAGGGGTCCCAGTGTAAGGACACACCAGTGCTTCTAAGACAGAATCGTGAAGGAATACGTACTGGCGCTAATATGACAAAATTGAATTCGTAAGACAAAAAAAGCCCGTTGCCAATTACTGCGGAACGGTCATTTTTATTTTCATTGGAATTTAGTAAATACACCTATTATCATTTACAAAAATATACTTACGTCACACAGAGGGTGCAATTTGATAGATCCACTAAATTTGTTGATTCCCTGATCACATTACGATTACTTGAAATAGGAATTTTAACTCATAAACATACTATACTCGGCGTCACATAAATAACATACTGTTAAAATTTGAATAAAAATATTTTCTACGACTTTATTGACACCAACCGTCATTTAAATTGTCTTAAATGACTTGCTCATTCGTTTAGCCAAACAGCTTCTCAAAAATAAGTCGCTTATTAGCTTAAATCATGCGTAACAACTCCTTACGGGAAAATCCCATACTAATATCCGCCATGTTGGTTTTTACGGGACGATTTGTTTACAAACGAAGTTCGTAAGTTCCCGTCGAACTCCGGTGACAATCGTCTGCTTGATCAACTTCTCGGTATTGTACGTTGTTCGCGTAAAATAAATCCGAGATATCCGAAATAACGCCGAAGTGCATTCTGGGTTCTTCGGTTTTTGGACAAACCATTTAAACGTAAACAACATATCCTAGCAACCCGATCACTGTAAACATGGCCGACTTTTTACAATTAAAATCTGACCGGAATTTAACGATTCAATGTTTAGGGAGAAGCCGTTTGGTTAAACGAATGAGCAAGTCATTTAAGACAATTTAAACGACGGTAGGTGTCAATAAAGTAGTAGAAAATATTTTTATTCAAATTTTTACAGTATGTTATTTATGTGACGCCGACTATAGTTTCCGAAAGTTATTTTTAATTAATTCAACGATCCAATTTTGTGTGAAAATTTCTGTTGCTTATTTATACATTAGTAAACCTCTTCAATAAAGTTCGATTTATTACCCCGGATTCACATAAGGACAACACGCCTGTTTCCGTCAAACAACAATGAAGCTTGATCATGTAGTTAATTCAACTTACAGCAGTCTGCACCATGTTTACTCTCTGTCTCCTTAAAGTCTCAACACAGCGAAATACATCAACATAGCCCACTTCTGTTGCCTCGGTTGCAGCGTAATCAAGAGCTATATATGTTCCCGTTCTTCCAATGCCAGCACTTAAAAATAAAGTAAAACATGTACCTCATTATTTAAAATCATCAATACACCTCTGATAGATCTTTACAATAACGATAAAGTTTACTTCATTTAAAGTAAAAGAAAACAGTTGACTTCGTCATACTGCTACTTTACTACTTTGAACATGAAAAAGACTGTTTTACCTGCAATGGACGATAAGTGGGCCCTTTGATGAACTTTCTGTCGAATTAACCTTGTGTCGAAAATATACAAGAGAAGATGAATATTTCGGTACATCTTTGTCTGGCCAAGCTGTGAAATGGAATTGTATGATGGTCTTCTTTTCTCTTTCCTTATAACATGAGAAGAGAAGTACTGAATTTAGCAGTGTAGCAAACATTATCGCTTAAAAAGGCTCACTTATACAAGTTTTTTTTTCTCTTTAGATTTTGATTAACATTATTATACATGCGATTATACATTGCAGCAATAAGCTATGTACCAAGGTTAAATAAAGCAACAAGGTTCAAAAGGTACTTAACCATTGACGAACAAATTGTGTTTAAATGTTTTCCAAAAATTCCAGTACTAATATACTACTGACGCCTATAGAGCATGGACTTTTATACATAGGTTTACAGAATTCACACATACAAGCGTATGAAATTAGAAAAAAAAATGATCTTGATCAATTGTTTAACAATCATGATTTATTTTGACTACCTTTAACATCTTGATATGCCTAATTGTGAAATCTGAATATATATCTTCTTTCGTCAATGTTATCACAATTCCGTCAAAGTCATTTGATTTTCCAACAGTCTCCGGCCAGTAGTGGTTGCATTTTTGCTAAACGAATCACAATTGTAATCGAAATGAAAATATACCATTTATTCAGACTATATCTCGGTTTGTTTTCATGCGTGAAACATGAATTTCGATTATTACCAAATCTCATATAAATGTTCTAAAATCTTTTAGACGTTGAGGCTTTCATGCAAATTGATCCCATAACAGATGAATTGTTTCTGGTAATATTCAAATTATATAAAAATATGTAATTAGCAATGTATCTTATAACTACACTCATTTGCGATTGTATAAAAAAAAAACAGAAATCAAAAGATTTTTAAACTGGCATAAAAATGTTTTGGATTAATGTATTGCCCTAATACATTTTCTTAAAATGATATTTAATTTGATTTGCATAATTTAGACAGTACCTTGGCCTCTTCAAAAACATTAGTCAGCATTACTATTTTGCCACAATCAACCTGCCAAACCATTTGCCAAAATTCATTGACAGTATTGTCCTGCGGACCTGAAATATTTGTTGAAAATGTCTGTTAATACTACCCACAAATTAATAATTTTAGTGTTTACTACCTCTTTATGATAGATACAAGAAATTATTACAGAAATTAAGCTACTAAATATTTGCTCAATTCAATTTTAACTGACATTGTTTTAATAAGTTTCATTTACATGATTTTTATCAGAAGCTATATTTAGAACATTTTGTGTTTACAACTTACCCTGTGATGCAATATACTTCTTTAATCGTCCATAACCCTGAAATAAAGACAAAATGGCACTTATTTAAAGAAAAAAGCACATATCTATAAGCAGATACTGTTCATGAAAACCACTGAGCGATGAATGTAATTATGTTTTACTTGTAATTGTTGTAATTGTAAAAAAGAATGATTGAGATATTTTTCACATTTTTCATAGATTGACACGTTGAATGAGTGAGGTACTTTTTTGTATTTTTTTGTTTTTAAAGTAGGTAGATAATTTATGGGGTAATGAAGAGGCGACGGGTTCCGTAGAATCAAACACATTTGTATTGAACTTTGGAAGGCAAAATCTGTCAATTTTAAATGTAATGTTTGCAGAAAAATAACGTGTATGTACAAAATTATCATTGGTCTATTCTTTTATTGAATTTTGAACCTATTGAGTAAGGACGGACTCCTAGCCGATATACAATACAAACATTCATCGATCTAAGACGTTTTTTCCAAATGTTTGTGTTTAGTAACTAATAACCAAATATTAATAAAACAGCACCATTTTTTTCTTGTCTTAGCTTATATGTACTTACATTAACATAAGAGGAGTTGATATAATCGGACGTTAAATGTGGGCTTGTCTTTAAAACAACACGAGTTCCGTCGTCTGTAGCAATAAGTGCACACAGATATAGTAAAAAGTGAATTAGATAAAAATGTGAAAAATCTGTATGATTAAAGATATAAAGAGGTCATTAGGTTAAATAAGGTAAACAAAATTCTTAAGATTTCATAAAAAAAACTTTATTTAAGAAGATGATTTTTTTTCATACTTTGTATATTATAAGTGGCCAAATGCAGTGTATTTGATGTTTTTGATAATTTTAAATTGGATAATGTTAATATCAATAAAACCACACTAACATGTTTCATGATATAATGCTATTATTAGCCGTGACACAATGCTATCGTTTTCATTGATTTACTACAATTGTAATCTCTACATACAATATGTTCCATATGTAGTTATTCCATTGTCTACATCGTGATTCTTGATTTCATTTGTTTATGCCCGCTATGATTCTGGTTTTATTTGATTGTAATTTTTGTGATGCTTCGTATTCTTTTTAGAATTTAGTTTACGTTTCTGTGATATCGTTAACCGTGAATGCGTTAGGAAATTATCTGAAACTATTAAAATATACTTACAAGCGAAAAGATTTTTGTACTTATTTTTAATTTTATTTCCAGGTTTCATGGCTGCAGTTGTTGGGTACTGTAGACCAGTCTTAAATTTCTGTAATATCATTTGATTGTATTACATTGTTTCGTATCAGAACTATTTCTGAAAACTATAGTTTTAGAAAAATGACTGAACATCCTCCCAAAACAAAACAAACAAAACAGTGGAAAACAATAACAAAAACACAACACAAACACATAAAGAAGACAAAAACCAAACACATACACAAAACGAAACGAAAAGCGTCATAATTGTGTGAAACTCCGCAAGCTACAAAAGACATTATGACTGATCTTAGCTATAGGGAATACTATTTTAAAATGTTGATTGAACATATTTCAATAAATATTTTTAATACATTAAAAAACATGATTTAGGAACATTATTGATCAATGAAAACAGTTGCATTTATTTATCACAACACATGTCACCAATATTCGGGATTTGCATTTTTAATTTCAATAACTTGCATTCAGGTTTTCAGCAGGTGTATTTTTCATGTTGTTTATCATCATCGTTTGCTATATGGCTCTTTACTTCCCTATATATCTTTTTCTGATAATTAGATTTTTTTTACGATCTATATCTTTTATTTTGATGTATAGCTCTATTTATACATTTTCTACTGATATAAAGCTTTTAACCATCGATTTATATTCCTCTGATTTATAGCTCCTTACGTTCTAAATATCTTCTGATATTTAGCTCTGTTTGTTCCTAACACAAAGTTTAAAGGCCGTATGACTGCAAATTAAATACTGACTAACTGGCCATTTGTGAAAATATTTCAAAGAACAAGAACAATATAAAATAATCTATAGTTAGTGATTTTGTAGCTGCATTTAATTACGAAACACTGAATCGTCCCACTTAAAATTGGCTTTAAAGTTTAATCAGATGATCTGTGTATCAGATCATCTGAAATATAAAAAAAAATCATTCAAATGTATCTTATGTTTGAAAACCTGCTTCCCGCAGTACATATCATTCAAATCATATGTATTCCTGCTTGGACCAATTTTTATGTAAAAATCCTGAACATGGTCTTCAAATCATGAAGGGTTATAACATATTTACCACGGTGATAAATTATTGGTACACGAAAAGAATAACAAAAAAAAAGTAAATTAATGAAAGTCCATACACTAAATGGCAATATCGAGGTAAAATACCCTTCTTCATTCTTTCACTGAAACTCATATTAAGCACCCAAAAGAAACGGAACATCAAAACCCAATTTGCTTTCAAAAGTTTTCATATGTCTAAAAAAACAAATATTTATAACTTAAACGTACCAAAAACTCTTCTTCAAGTTTTCCTCCTTTGATCCGACCATTTTCTACATAGTTATAGAAATCCTTAACTAGAATAGCTGTTTTTGACATCTGTGGGCCTTTAGTGAAATCATAATATCCACCATCTTCATTTGTTTCGTTATTGTACGTCCTGTCTATGCCAGAGACATTAATTGCTGGTGAAGGATCACGATTGTCTTCAAGTAATTCAAGACCTGCATTTCATGTTTAAGCAAATTAACTTAGGTTGTATGCATAAAAAGAATTTTTAACGATAAAATAAAAATACAAAGTACAGCTTCGTCGATCGAAGTACACAGTATACCATAAATTAACTGTATTAAATATCAATATTCTCTATGATTTTGTCGTTTCAACTTCTTCTAGGAAGGCTAGATAACGGCGATATCACACAATGGACGATGTGATACCAACTTGTTATATGCAAAATTTTTCGTTGCGATTGACTCTTATGTGCTTGTTTATCATTTCTTATAAAACCCGATTGGTTATAGGCAGCACCCACACTGGCGACATACTCAGACGGTTTCAGAATGACTGCCATAGAAATAGGAGCAGATGTGGTAAAACGAACAAATGCATTATCATACAACTGGGAACACGAAAAAAAGCACCAAAGTATTTCGGAAGTCGAAAGTTCATCGGTCGAAATATTAAAGATGAATCGTAGAGCAAAAGTTTTTTTTTTAAAACTCATGAAAATCGAACATCGCAAAATATCAGCTTGTTTGTTATTATGCTGAAATAAAAAAAAACAAAAAAACAATGCAATTCTAAACTAAATACCTGATAGGCTGATTTCAGAATATTCGCTGTTTTCGTTTTTGCTTATGTTCGGTTCTTTGTAATTGGTTGGTTCTTCTTTTCTATTACTTTCACGTTGTCTTCTGAAAACGAGTCCTCATTATTTATAAGAATATTCTTTAACAAAAGGAAAAGGAAACCATATTAAAAAAAATAATAGCAAAACACACATTTATAGTGAATATTGAAACACTGACAAAAAAACAAAAACAAAAAAAACAAAAACAAAAACAAAAACAAAAACAAACAAAATATGAAGATATAAAGATTTTAAAACCCCCGTACAGGCTGCTGAGAACCTGACATTGTTGATTTAGTTACCAATGTAACAACACATCGATTAAAAATAAACACATCGAACTATGAAAGGTTAATGGATAGAAATAGCGATTAGATATGTTTAAAGCTAAAAACTGTTCGTAAATACGCAATTTTCTGAAGCTAGACTTGCTTTTTTTAATTATCTTGGTTCATGCTTTTTTTTCACGTTAGAACGTTTATCAAAAAAGGAAAGGAATTATCGTTTTTGTTTTTGTCTGTTGTCAATGGTTGTATTTTCCTACCTTTTAGTTATGAATATTTTACAAAACATCGAGATATGAAAACAACAACAACGTCGTCGATGTTCGTGGTGTATCTAAATATGTTTAATGTTAAGTTGGTTACGATTCGATCTGAACAAACTTTGGAGGAACAATATGCAATCGTCCAAATTAATTCAATTTTAAACTAATAAGATTTTTTTGTTCATCGCCTTCCCAGATAATGAAGAACGCATACTGGAATATGAAAAACGTTAACCGTTCATATTTATGCAAATGCACAAGCTGCTTGCAAAAGGCAAGAGAGTTTTATAGATAAATTTAATCGGTTCGCATTGCATTGATAACATTACAATATCTTACCTTTTGATGAAGATAACAACAATTATTACTATTACAACAACGAGAACAGCTGCAGATATACCCCCTCCTATAACCGCTCCAGGACTAGAGCTTTGTGTAGAAGAATGCGAAAGTTCTGCAAAGTATATGTAATAGTGGACATGAGCAGAGATCACCTATTGAGGAAAAACTCTATCACTAATATTGCATTTACGTATAAAGATGGACGCATTTGTTTTTTTCTTCCCTGATATATCTTCTACCAAGAACGACGCCTGAAATACACCAGATGTTGTTTATGAGCGAAAATAAACGAACAAAACCGACATCTAAGCGCAATATGAGTTGATGTATCTTAAACCAAAACAAACCGAAAATAAACTCTTTAAAACGAAATAAATTACTATCTGTTCGGTTTATATACGTATCACTGTCTTGACGAACGTCAAATTGATCGAAAAATTCAGGGTAAATTGTAGCGAATTTCAGTTCAAATAGAAAACGGCAACTTATATTAAACACATATAAACAAATAACATATATACATTAACAACTATGTTGTAGTGCTGTCTGTCACAGATGTATTAAAATTATGGCGCACGTACCATTGTTAAGTACTCGGTTCCCATATATATTTATATTAATATACGATCTACAATACAAAATATAAAACCGCTTCGATTCTTTGTTAGATAATGTCATTTAAAAAAAAACTTCGCCACGGAATAAGATAATGAAATGGAAGGATTACAAAGCATTGATTTCAAAAAATCTGAATGAGGAATGAATTCGTTTAATTTAAATGGATGCATAACGCTTACCGACGCATTCTGGTTGTGTTGTATTCCAACGGCCCATAACTGAATTTTCTAAATCAACAGTACACATTATAGCTGAAGAACCTAGAATCCTGTATCCATTCTTACAGTCAAATGATACCACGGAATCAAACTGATATCTTGTAAGGTTCGATGGACGAATGATCAACAGGCCAGAGGTGTTCAAGTCTGGACATATGACAGCTTGAAAAAATAAATAAGTATATAATTGTATTTAAAATTCTCGGTGAGCACTTTAATTAGAAAATGAAAACTAGGCCAGACAAACAAGTCTGAAATATAAATAATAATCTTATAAAAATTAGTGAAACATTTATTGAACATATATAATTTTACAATTAACACTAAATCAATTTTTGGGGCGACATTTATATCCGTTGAAATAAGTTCTAGGGAAATGAAAAATAACCCTTATTAACGGGTATGTCGAACAATTATTTGACCAATGTATGTTTGCACGTAGATGTTTTTTTAAAGCACAATATCTTTTCATTTTTACAAAATTAAACTTTTTTTTTTTTTGGAAATAATACGTAGAAGATAAGTACCACTTTTATTTGATTTTCATTTAAATTCAGCATTGTGACAATGCATTTGAAACATTAATTGAAATTAAGATTGTAAGAATGTTATACATTTACCTATTAAGTTCCTTAATTATACTTTAAAACTTTCTTAAGTAAGAGAATCAGTATTATTAAAACAGGATATATTTCTTAATATTTGTGTTTTATTTGATTGCATGCGATTTAATGTATAAACAAGATTTTTGTTCATATATCAAGTAAATGAAATATGAAAGAGTAATCAAGCGAACCAAAATTCTAGAGGAAATCAAGAGAATGTAATGACGGGACAAACACCAGACATGCCAACATACATACAAAAAAGGGACATAATACATACAAAGTAACAGACGTAATTAAGCAACGCGGACTCCACTAAAAACTGAAAGCATTGGCCAGATGCATTGGTAGAGAAGTGTCCTCTGCTTTTCTAGATACACCCACCAATTTGCTCATACAAATTTAAATCCGGTGTAGACGAAAGAGGAAAGAGAAATTCTGACACGTTTCACAGACAGTTTTCATGGTGCAGATGGATACACCGTACTGATCCGCTAGTTCATGATGACGACCATAAAGTTTTGTAGTGTTGACTTCAAGTTGTTCCGGAAGTCTGATTGTAAGACGTCTAACGCGATACAAAAGTCTGAGTAGTTACAGCAAGCTCTGGCATAACGTGTGAGTTGTGATATAAAAAAAATACGCAGCTGCTGAAGGATTGTTTTCACAAACGGAAGTAAAATTGACAATACAGAATTAAAAGTCATCACGTTTGTCGTATAGTTTGATCAATATTTTTTCTTTACCATCGACCTCTATGTGTAGGTCAAGATATGAGGCTGACATCACAGTGCCTGTAATATCCTTTATCTCAGGTTCTTTGGGGTAGATGGGATGTATCAGATCCTCGAATCTAGGATTGTTTAACAATAATACGTCATTTATATAGCGGAAACTGATACAGTCACTGTATGAAATGAACTTCCCATTTGCCCCATACCCCATTGCCCCATTCCCCACAAACCTATTGTGCACACCGTGCCAATTCTATATCAAAATTAATTTATATTCGTTATTTTTTTGTTTATTTTATTATTATTATTATTATTATTATTATTATTGCATATTTCATTTTTTTTCTTTTTAACAGAAACAGTTTTAAATAGAGCGGTATTCTGAAGTTTGTTTAAATACAATGCATAAAAAACACTAACATGTTGGTTCGTTTTTCCGTTCAATTCTATACACAATGTGAAAATTTTCTTAGTTCACGGCTTTATATAGATTATTCAAACTAAGTCTTTTTCTTCATAAATATCATTTAAACAATATAACAGGAGATTATTCATATAATATATCAGTTAAAATATTGTTGTTTCTATTGTTCACAAAAAGTTCTTGATTATCTGCATTTCCAATATGTACGAGATCTGAAATATTCCTATTTCACTTAAATAAGTATTGAGTGTTCAACCATTACATTAAATCATTCTAATGTATTGCACCATATGACGAAATTCCCAGAAACAATACAAGTAGAATGTGATAGGGGTTACGTATTGAATGGACAAGGTAGTATACAGTGCACAGAATCTGGTAACTGGAGTCATTTACCTACATGTGATGGTGAGTTATATAATGAACCCTTGCATTTGATAAGTATTATATAGTATTTTCCTGGTATCATGAACTAGCAATTTGGTTCACATTACCATCAAAGATGTGTTGAAATGTGTATGTTTAAAAATTCTTTGAGATTTAAATTTTTTGCAGTCGCGATATCTGGACGCACAATAAGCACTCAGCATAGGCATGAACGTCGAACAATTCTAGCGGGTGTTTTGTATGCAAAACAAACGAAGACTCAATTCGTTCATTTAGAGTGCAAATTGAACGTAGTCCGAACATATGTGTAATTGCACGATATATATATTACACACTTAACTTTTGTTGCAATGCAGGTACAATGTAGCAACAAATTTAGTGGTTTTATATATATAAGAATACTATGTCATTTTTTCTTTAAATATTATTATGAAAAAGAAAGGAAAGCTTATCTTGCAAAATAAATAAGGCAGGACAGGTTACAGGGAAAAAATAATAAAAGGGGAAAAACAGATTGTCCTATACAGAACAAATACGGAAAATTCATTCTTGTCCTTTCTGTTGGCCACCTTAAACAGAAATGTTAAATTTGTACGAATGTTATCGGGCTAATGTAAACTTATTATATTTCATAAATAATTCAGATGTTGTAATATGAAATTGAATTAGGATGTAAAAACCTCAACTTTACATTAATCAGTTCAAACAACAAATACGAAATTGTCAACGATTTGATCTGTCGAATAGACACAAACAAATATAGTAACAGGATGCAAAGGTTTTGTGCGTGCAATCAATATTGATTTTGGAATCTCTCTGCAAAGTCCGAAATTTACCGAAATCACGCCATATTTGCATTGTTTATATGTATTATCGCCACTCCGAGCTGCATGAGAAATAATCATCCAAATTATTATTTAAAACTATAGATATATATATATAAATTGTACTTGAATTTCATTTCTATAATGATTCTAAAAATGGATATTCTTGTTTTATTTAAAATTTAAAGTAGGGAAACACTTTTCCATATGTGTACATATTCAGTCCCAGTTTCACAAAATAACATATTTCTGTATAGGTGCAAACAAATTCAATTTCAATAATGGACTGATAGTAAATGTAAACAATTACCAAAATAAGCATCATATGTGTGACTGCGACACATTATTTCAGTCCAATTTCTAAAAATGATATATTTCTGCAGATTGTAAGGATGTGAACAATTTTGACTTCAATAATGGGCCAAAATTATTATTTGAAATTTTAGAAATGGCAATATTAGCATCCGGTTAATGGTTGCGACACTCATATCTCAGTCAAAAATCTTCAAAATGACATTTTTTTTTGCAAAGTGTGTGTTTGCGAACACTTCCGATATACCTATTAGTCTAGAATTATTGTAAAAAATGTTGAAATTGTCTATTTCAATATTATGTTGATGGTTGTAATACATATATTTCAAACTAAATTCCTGAAAATGAGATATTTTACAAAGTAAATGAATGCGAACACTTAAAATTACTTTTATGGTCTTGTATTTTTGATTGAAATATCAAAATTGTCGAAATAGGCATTATATGTATGGCTGTGACACATTTATTTCAGTCTAATTTCTCAAAAAATATTTTTTTTGCAGATTGTAAGGGTGCGAACAATTTTAATTTCAATACTGGTTCAAAATATATTCAAATATTAAAAATGGCAATATTAGTATCAGGAAGGTGGTTGTTACACTCAAATTTCAGTCAAAAATCTTTAAATGGCATATTTTCAAAAGAGTATGTGTGCGAACAATTTTCATATACCTATCAATCAAAAATTATATTCAAAAATGTTAATATTGTCTATATCAGTATTGTGTTGATGTGATAGCTGTGATATATATATTTCAGGTCAAATTCTTTAAAATTAGACATTTGTTTGCAAATTGAATGAGTCCAAATGCTTGAAATTACCTTATAGTCTTATATTATTGTTTAAAATGTTAAAATTGTCAAAATAAGCGTCATATGTGTGGCCGTGACACACTTTGTTTGTACACCTAGATACAAATATATAGTTCTTGGTAGAGATTTCTCATACTTTGTAAGAAATAATTCCAAATCATCTTCCAAAGATACAGAGGAAGATGTTTACAAAATGCTGAAAGTTTTAATCGACAACACATTTGTCCAGTGTGGTGGACGTATTTTTCAACAAACGGTCGGCATTCCAATGGGAACAAATTGTGGTCCTTTACTTGCTGACCTATTCCTTCCCTCTTATGAGGCTGACTTTATAGCTGATCTGATCAGAAAGAAAGAATATCGTTTGGCTAGATCCTTTAATCTCAGTTTCCGCTTTATAGATGACTTATTATCTTTAAACAATCCTAATTTCGGGGATTTGATGCATCGCATCTACCCAAAAGAACTTGAGATAAAGGATACTACAGACACTGTGAAGTCAGCCTCATATCTTGACCTTCACTTAGACATTGATGGTAAAGAAAAACTTTTGACCAAACTTTACGACAAACGTGATGACCTTTCATTCAGAATTGTCAACTTTCCTTTCACCTGTGGCAACATCCCTTCGGCTCCTGCGTATGGAGTGTTCATATCGCAACTCATACGTTAAGCCAGAGCTTGCCGAAACTACGCAGACTTTTTGTATTGCGCTAGAAGTCTAACAAATAGACTTCTGGAACAGGGTTATGTTGCTACAAGATTGAAGTCATCATTACAGAAGTTTTTATGGTCGTCATCATGAACTCGTGGATCGTTATGATGTATCAATCAGCACCATGAAAACTAATTTATTCAACGGGTCATAGTTTGCCTTTCCTCGTTTGTCTACCCCGGACTTGACTCTTTATGAGCAACTCGGCGGGTGTTTCTAGAAAAGCAGAGGATAAAGTAATGGTACGAACAATTTTAATATCAATAATGGTCCAAAATTATTAAAAAAATAAAAAAATAAAAATGGCAATATTAATATACTTTTCGAGGTTGCGAAAATGACATATTACTTTTTAATTGTCTTCTTCTTATTGCTCAAAACGTTTAATTTGTCAATATTAAAATTATGCAAATGTCTCCGACATAAAATTATTTAAATCCAAATATGAAATAAAGTGACATATGTTTATAAATCTTATGAGCGCGTAAATTTTCAACCTCTTTTAATTGTTGTCATATAATTCTGATTAGTACGTTGGTTGCAGAAAAAGGCAAAACAATTATTTTTGATTGATCAATCAGAAATATTTCCAACGCCCAATTACCCATTGTCCCATCCAGCACTGCCCCATACCTCATTCCCCATACCCCATGTGCCCTCTGATGTATCAGATCAGCCATAATTTAAGCCTCATAAGAGTTAAGAAATAGGTCAGCAAGTACAGGAGCACAATTTGTTTTCAGTAGAAGGCCGACCGTTTGTTGAAAAATTTGTCCATCACACTTGATAAATAATAATGTTGTCGATCTCAAATTCTTTTTGTATTGAAAACATCCTTTTCGGTATGTATGAAAGATACCTTGGAATTTGCTTTTCAAATTTCTACCAAGAACTACATAAATGTATCTACATGTATCATCTTTTCAGAATAACAACGATGTATAATGTTTCTGAGTCGGGATTTTAACTGAGTATAAGGAATAGAAATATGAAGAGTTGAAAAATAATAGGTTTTAATTTCATTGTATTCGGATAATAATCATGAATTTAGGGTTTTAAGTAGAACTTTTGAACTTTTCGGGATTCAAATACATATGATACATTATTTTGGTTCAATAATAGATATAATTATATTAATACATTTCATATTACAACATCTGAATTATTTATGAAATATAATAAGTTTACATTAGCCCGATAACATTCGTACAAATTTAACATTTCTGTTTAAGGTGGCCAACAGAAAGGACAAGAATGAATTTTCCGTATTTGTTCTGTATAGGACAATCTGTTTTTCCCTTTTATTATTTTTCCCTGTAACCTGTCCTGCCTTATTTATTTTGCAAGATAAGCTTTCCTTTCTTTTTCATAATAATATTTAAAGAAAAAATGACATAGTATTCTTATATATATAAAACCACTAAATTTGTTGCTACATTGTACCTGCATTGCAACAAAAGTTAAGTGTGTAATATATATATCGTGCAATTACACATATGTTCGGACTACGTTCAATTTGCACTCTAAATGAACGAATTGAGTCTTCGTTTGTTTTGCATACAAAACACCCGCTAGAATTGTTCGACGTTCATGCCTATGCTGAGTGCTTATTGTGCGTCTAGATATCGCGACTGCAAAAAATTTAAATCTCAAAGAATTTTTAAACATACACATTTCAACACATCTTTGATGGTAATGTGAACCAAATTGCTAGTTCATGATACCAGGAAAATACTATATAATACTTATCAAATGCAAGGGTTCATTATATAACTCACCATCACATGTAGGTAAATGACTCCAGTTACCAGATTCTGTGCACTGTATACTACCTTGTCCATTCAATACGTAACCCCTATCACATTCTACTTGTATTGTTTCTGGGAATTTCGTCATATGGTGCAATACATTAGAATGATTTAATGTAATGGTTGAACACTCAATACCTATTTAAGTGAAATAGGAATATTTCAGATCTCGTACATATTGGAAATGCAGATAATCAAGAACTTTTTGTGAACAATAGAAACAACAATATTTTAACTGATATATTATATGAATAATCTCCTGTTATATTGTTTAAATGATATTTATGAAGAAAAAGACTTAGTTTGAATAATCTATATAAAGCCGTGAACTAAGAAAATTTTCACATTGTGTATAGAATTGAACGGAAAAACGAACCAACATGTTAGTGTTTTTTATGCATTGTATTTAAACAAACTTCAGAATACCGCTCTATTTAAAACTGTTTCTGTTAAAAAGAAAAAAAATGAAATATGCAATAATAATAATAATAATAATAATAATAATAATAAAATAAACAAAAAAATAACGAATATAAATTAATTTTGATATAGAATTGGCACGGTGTGCACAATAGGTTTGCTAGAAATACTTACCAACACACTTTGGTTGTGTTACATTCCAATGACCATAAATCGATTCTCCTGACTGCACCGTACAATTTATGGCTGGAGGGCCTTGAATTGTGTATCCCTTCTTACATTTAAATGTCACCACTGAGCTATAAGTATATCCTGTGAGGGTCGATGGTTCAATGAACAAATCAGATGCGTTGATGTTTGGACATTGGACAGCTTGAAAATTAAATTATAATATATGACAGTTATGGAGTTCGATGAATTTAAGTATTATAGTTTTGACAGGTAGTTAGTTAACTCCTAATTGGTCAAAAGATAAGCTTTTTCATATCGGATCTCTTTGTTGCGTTCAAAGACAATTACGTAATTATACTTATATTAATGAAAAAAAAAAGAAATATTCTAAATTACAACTTCGATCTCGTTAATTACTAAACAAAACATCTTTTGTAATGAAAAGCATACTTTTCCTTTTATCCGTTCATCCTTCCATTAAATATGACATTTCAAAACATTGGCGTTTCTGTTGCTTTCTTATTGGGCTTTTTATATTTGATACTTTTGGTCAATTTTATCTTAATAATCTTTCAAAGAAATATATAGGTAGATTAAAATCATTGTCACAAATGTGTCAATGTTTCCTCATGTGGCCTATGGACCTTGATATTGGTATCGAAGATACATATGTATCATTTCGGTCTACGTCAGAATATTGTTATACTTTAATTGCAAAAAGAATAATCAAGGGAACCATGGCTATAGTGGTAATCAAAAGAATGTAATCCAGGGACAAAGACCAGACATAGAAAACAGACACACACAACAAAGAACATAAAGTAAATAAAATTATACATACAAAGTAACAAAAAAATAAATGAATGAGCAAGTCGGACTCCACTAAAAACTGGGAGCATGGACCAGGTGCACCGGTAGAGTAAGCGTTCTCTGTCTAACTAGAAATACCCGTCGAGTTGCTCATAAAAAGTCAAGTCCGGGGTAGACAAACGAGGATAGATAAACTATGACTCGTTGAATAAATCAGTTTTCATGGTGCTGATGGATGCATCATGACGATCCACGAGTTCATGATGACGACCATAACATTTCTGTAGTGATGACTTCAATCTTGTAGAAACATAACCCTGTTTCAGAAGCCTATTTTTTAGACTTATAGCGCGATACAAAAAGTCTGCATAATTTCGGCAAGCTCTGGCAAAACGTATGAGTTGTGATATGAACACTCCATACGCAGGATTCGAAGGGATGTTGCCACAGATGAAAGGAAATCTGACAATTCTGATTGAAAAGTCATCACGTTTGTCGTAAAGTTTGGTCAATACTTTTCCTTTACCATCGACTTCTAAGTGTATGTAGTATCCTTTATCTCAAGTTCTTTTGAGTAGATGCGATGTATGAAATCCCCGAAATTAAGATTGTTTAAAGATAATACGTCATTTATATAGCGGAAACTGAGATTGAAGGATCTAGCCAAACAATATTCTTTCTTTCTGATCAAATCAGCTATAAAGTCAGAGGTATGAATAAATGGTGGATGATTAATCGAGGAATTGTACTGCGAAGCCCCTAGTTATTCAAATCACGAGGGATAACCTTAAAAAAAAATCAGTTAAACATGTAGTTATTTTTGGGTCTTTTTTCAAACGAATTGAAGGATTAATCGAAGGCAAAGCTAATAAACCCATTAAGTTTCTTTTATAGACATTAAACCTAACACTTAGGCCGTGTTTCATTCCAATGACTAATCATCGATTCTCTTATCTGCACCGTAGACTTTATAGCTGGACGGCCCTGAATCTTGTATCCAGTTTTACATTTAAATGTTACCACTGAGCTATAATTATCTTGTTAGGATCGACGGTTCAATAATCAAATCAGAGGTGTTAACATCGAGACACGGGACAGCTTGAAAATTATATTTATGAGGAATCAAAAGGTGGCATTTTTGGCCCAATCCACGATGATGCTATGAATTCATTATTTTCGGACATGGACTATCCATATGCTACCGGTGTCCAAGATGGTGTCAAAATGGAAAGATGTAGGGGATACCCGGCCCCGCCACCCGGTAAAAGGTTGAGATGCGGAGACATGGATGTTAAATATCAAACTGCAATTTCCCACACAAGTCGCAATCTGCACATCCCAGGGTGTTTAATTGTCGATGCGAGATTGAGGAGCAACTGCTGTAGAGAAAAGAATTACGCAAGGAAACACCGGGCTTTATACAGTCAAAGGCCGTACATACAGCTGATGGATTTGGCTTCAATGGACAGATCTGTATCAACACACCGGAAGAGCCGGCCGCATGGCAGTATTATAATTCCTCAGAAAGTATTTCCAAAACTACATACATGATTGTTTTCTGTTGCGTGATTTTCAAGTTCGTGAAAGACAAAGTGATTAGATTTACATATATAAAAGATATGAAAGAAATCAATATATATATATTTCTTTCATATCAGAATGGTGATTCTGTGAACAATTAACTGATAAGAAAATAATATTAAAGAACTTTTTATACTTGTATTTGTATATATTAATTTACAATGTAATTTTACAGATATTTACAATATGGTTTAGTGTGCTAATTTTTTAAATATAAGGATTTGAAATTTTGAAAGGAAAAAGATTTCTCTAAGTTTTACATTTGTTTTGTATTAGTATGTTTTTTTTTTTTTTTTTTTATAGGAACCCAAAGGGAATAACAAGGATCCCATACAAAATATATCAAATAACATTTCAAGGTTTGTTAAATTAAATTATGAAGTTTGCTCACTGGGCAAAAACAATAATAATGCTATGAAAAAGATAAAACGAGACGAGTCCCAAAATCTGACAAAAATTGCTAAACATGAGCAGCGAGCATCCATCGGGAAATTTAACAGTTTAACAAATTTCAAAACAAAATTTGTTGCATTCAAAATAAACTAAACCAAATTGCTTATATATATTTTTTCATGAAATTGGCACTTTGCAAGAGTTATTATTTTGATTTGATTTGATTTGGTCGATTTTAGTGGGAGACGAATGTATGGTTTTCTAAAAGTGCAGAATTGAATGCAGAAATGATTGTCGTGTTAAAGTGTAGCATGTGTAGGCTGAAAAAGTATCATATGTTTAGTAGGTCTTTTACACCATAATTCACTTATCTATTGGAGGTGTCTGAATTTAAAGTGCACTGGTACTTTAATGTCATTTCGCCCAATATGTTAACAATATTGCTCTAATTGAATAAGAAATAAAGAGAGCGACGTACAGAATGGTACCGTCACTCATATTTTCATTTTTTTAATTATGTCAAAATAAAATCTCCAGAATAAATTTATGTAAGACTAGATTCAATATTTTAAATATAAAAAAAGATATATTTTTACTAAATTGAAGAAAATAATAAAAAAGACAAATATTTATTTTATATAAATGTGTGAAATATGTTTAGTTGAAGAACTTACCAACACACTTTGGTTGTGTTGCATTCCAATGACCAATTACCGATTCTTCGGAGTGCACCGTACACTTAATGACTTGAGGGCCCTGAATCTTGTATCCAGTCTTACATTTAAATGTTAACACTGAGCTATAATTATATCCTGTCAGGGTTGATGGTTCAATAAACAGATCAGAGGCGTTGACGTCTGGACACGGGACAGCTTAAAAATTAGACTTATAAAAGTTACAAGATTTCGTTGAAATTTAATAAGGCCTGTTATTGTTTTAGTTACTGTATCACTAAAGCTGCTTAATTAACACTTCGTCTGTAAATTGTATTAAAAAATTCGGAAAAAAAAATACGAGTTAAAATAAAATGGTCCGTTATATATTGAATAAATGCTTCATTTCATTTTAACGACTTACTCACACTAAACTAGTTTTTGTGTTTTTATTTTTGCTTATAAGTAGAACAGTATTTTGCAGGAAAATTCCTGAAGTTATTTTGAGAGGTTGGTGACTAGTGCACATAAACCAGTCTATATATTTAAAATAAAAAAACAAAACAAAACGAAAAAATAAAAAAACAAAACAAAACAAAACAAAACAAAACAAAAAAGAAAAAAGAAAAACATTTCGCTCTTATTGAATGTCTTTAATTAAAATAAAAAGAAAGTGGTGACAAAATATACTCAGGATTAAAGTCGACTCTTGGATTTGTAATATACAGTCTGGCCACTCATACATTTATTTCAAATGTTAAAAATTAAAATCGATTGAATAAATTTCTATCACTACATTGAGTATTAAAAAAACTTAAATATGTAAACTTAAGAAATTTGAAAAATAAATAAATAAATAAATGATCGTCGTCCAAAAAATTCCGCAAAAAGTGTCAGTGTTTCCATATGTGGCCCATGACCCTGAATTTTGGTATTGTAGATACTATATTTTAATCTAAAAAAGAGGTATGTATAAATTGTATTGGTTGATTTAAATCGAATCTAGGACTTGTACTGTAAAGCCCCTATTTTTCAAATCATGATGGTTACTCTTCATTAAAATCAGTTAAACATCTAGTAATTATCTGTTTTTTTAAACGAATTTAAAGATAAATCGAAGACAAAATTGATAAATTCATTAGTTTCTTATATATATATGTGTGAAATAGGTCGGACTGAAGAACATACCTAAACACTTTGGTTGTGTTGCATTCCAATGACCAATCATCGATTCTCTTGAGTGCACCGTGCAATTTATGGCTGGAAGCCCTTGAATCTTGTATCCAATCTTACATTTAAATGTTACCACTGAGCCATACCTATATCCTTTCAGGGTTGATGGTCTCATCAACAGAGCAGAGGCGTTTATGTTTGGACATGGGACACCTTGAAAATAAACATTTGTACGGATTCAATTATTGACTCTTGTTGAAATGAAATATGCAAAATACTGATTTAAATAACAGTATACCATAAACAGCTTATTTAACGCTACTACTATAAATTGTTTGTACGAATGACGAATGAAGAATAAAGTCCATTTGTGAAAAAAAACAATAACCCTGCTACACTACTTCTCTGACATTATCGATAAAGTTTTGTTTTAGAAAGATAGTTGACCCATGAACTGGTTAGTTTACTTAATGATTATTTGATGTATTTGTAACCTTTGAGTCGATTCCATTTCAATAAACTCAGTCGTCTTGGATTATATACAACAGCCGAGTCGACAATCTTGTCGAAGTGAATTTTATTATTGATTTACATAATAAGCGATTCAAACACAACAAATTTATTGCATTGTACAAATCTAACATTTTACGTTTAATCTCACTTTAGTAATATCATTTGAAACACTATGACATTCAACTCGATATTTCATCATGCACATGAATTTATTCATAATACTTAACAACATTAATAAGTAGTCACATTAAAAGTGATCTACATGTTGTTCATGGATTTAAAGTAGCCACGCTATAATGTATAAAATTAATTCAGACAAGAAACATACTTTGAAGACATGGCAATCACACATATCTTTAGCACTTTTTTAAAAATGCTATGTGTAAAAAATGCAATTATTAACAAGTGTGTCTTTAACATTAGTAATCATGCACGCAATTGAAATCTCACAAATTTGTTTCATACTTGAACCCATAGAGATATACCAATTTCACAATGTTCTGCATTATTTCAAATTTAAATATCTTAGTTGAACAAGAAATTTGTTGTCAAATAAGATTTGAAGACAGTGATCAGATCATACTTTGGTACTATGATGGGCTGCAGAGGACTTCTTCGAATTCTTCGATGTCAAGTTTCCATCTCACATATATGACACGGTATACACAGCTTGGCTACGATTCGAAAGATTATAAAAAAAAAAACATCCAGTTTGACGGATGTCGTTTTAACTTCTTGCCTGCATGTGGTGTAATATCTTTTTCGTTAGAATTGATGTTGATTTGAATCAACATTACGGATTACGGATCAGATTATTGTTCGGTAGTTTTTTCGTTACCCTTATTTCATACGCAGACTGTCCAGTTTTCACGTTTTGTCATGCAAAGGCATAACTTATACCTTATTTATATCCATAGATTTTAACCTCACCAAAACAAATGTTTTTTTTATTTAATGATACAGCATTATTTAAATCATCTCATCTGAAAGGTAAACAATCGACTTATTTATAGGCAGAAAAAATATTGCTGTTAACCGTGTCATATAAAGAGATCAGTTTCTGCTTAGAGTATGTATATTTTTAATGTTCTAATGAAACGGATAAATAGTCAAAAGAATTGAGTGAACAAAAATTGGAAACTTTTGAAACCTAGGGTACATATATATATATATATATGCAATCAAACTTAAATGAAAATGCCCTTAATTATTGAGAGAAATTTAAAAAAAAAAAATACTGTCGTGTGTTTTTTTAGTAATCTAGCAAAATTTACAAATTGGATTTGGATATTTTCTACACTCAAACGTTGTAATAGCCAGACCAGTCCAGAGATGTGTATATATACATATGTGTTTATCTATCTACCATGAATATTAATATTTTGAAAACTATACAAAGACTAATCTTTGACTGACACATGCATATATGGCTATTATCAGGTAATAGAAGAATAAGTCCTAATAAGAATTTGGTCATTCAAAAATTTAGGATTATATCATATTATCAGCTGATCGGTAGTTGTTGTTGTTAGTTTTTAATGGAATAAATGTTCAAAGTGTAAAATTATGACTTTGAACATTGTTTATAATTTTTCATTAAATTCCTCAAAACATTGTGTTGAAACAATACAGAAGTAACGAGTTTCAAAAAATAAGTTGTTTTATTTAATACATTTGAAATACTTACCTTCACATTGTGGTTGTGATGCATTCCAATGACCTTTAATCGATGTGCGTGCATCCACCGTACACTTTATAGCTGAGGAACCATTAATTATGTATCCCTTCTTACACTTAAATGTTACTACTGAATTATATTTATAACCAGTAAGAATCGATGGTTCAGTCAACAAATTAGAACCAATCACGTCCGGACATAGGGTAGCTTGAAAAATAAGATGTATTTATACAACAGTCTCGAAACCAGGTACAGTTGACATGCTAAATTTAAAACAAAACCGAAAAATGTATGCCTCACCAACGACATACATAGTAGACATTAAGCACAATTGATTATTTGATTTCATATATCCTTTCGTTGTACACCTCTTGAATAATATAATATTCCCACTTTCAACATATACCATTTCCGTTCCCCATTGTTCCCATTCCCGATTCCCATTAATAATTCTCCATTCCCAAATGAAAATTCCCCATTCTAATATACGAAGAGACTTGAGAAGTTTTGCCCTTTTCACGAATCCAATAATACATTTACATCGCCAAACAAAACATATTTAATGTGCTTTTTATATCTATACCTGAAGAGTTTTTCACCAAGAGGGTCACTTTTAAAAAAAGAAGCATTTTAAAGTTTTCGAAGTCAAACAGTTTGTAGGAATGAAAATCCAAACATTTCTATAACGATTCTATTTTTAACAAAACATTAAATAAACGTTAATGATAGAGTACAGAAATCTTAACTATTTACAATGGAAATGCAATTAAAGTTTTCACGTTTACTTTAACTTACATTGTATATCACCTACAAAGAAAACAGTTTGACATTTTTACTAAAACATTCATACAGAAAACAAACATATAAAAATATTGAGGTTTAAGAGGCTTGTGACCTGAAAAACACGATATCATTTTAAAGAAAATTATTCATCAACAACTCTCATGTAGAACGACTCTTTCTTATCTTGTTATGCAACATTTTCTTGATAATTTCCTGCACTCTTAATTACATCTCTTGCGATGTAATTGACTAAAGTTAACGAGCTTAAATATAGTTTTAACATTTCATTCAAGTTCAAAACATTTCAACTCAGCGGGTATTTCTAGAAAAGCAGAGGACGCTTACCCAACGGTACACCTGGTCCATGTTTCCAGTTTTTAGTGGAGTCCGAGATGCTCATTTGCTTCTGTTACTTTGTATGTATGCCTTTAGTTATTTTGTGTTATGTGTTGTTGATGTCTGTTTTCAATATCAGGTTTTTGTTCCTGAATTATGTTCTTTTGATTACCGCTATAACCTTGGTTCCCTTGATTAATCTTTGATATATAAATGTATTTCACACAATCTAATCCACAGTTGGCAAAGAGGTCATGCTATTTCAAAAACAGCACCTTAACTATCCTGTTTTGTCATAGATTAATTGGCTAGATAAGATTATTGTAACATTCATTCTTGTGAAGCTTTCAGATCTGTTTCGTGTGAGATCAGTTTCTGCTCAGTATTAGTTATATTTAGCTTTTTCCGTCTAGACGTAGCTGTTATTGATTTCTACTATTTGATATGTCCACTTAATGATTTTGGAAATTGTAGTATGTTCTTCTTTTTCTTGTACCGTTAATTTTAATTGTACATTATAAAATAGATAACAAACACTCACCACATAAAGGAATATTACAATGTTCCCATCGTTTTTCTTTACTTGTTGTGTAGCACCATGGTGTAGTTTCGCTATCACCATCTGGTGCCCTGCAATAGTTTAAAGTCTCAGTTGGGTATCCTGTAACATCTCCGCCTGATGGAGGTGTGGATTCCAAACTCCATTCCCGACAATGGTATCCAGAACTTGTAATGTTCAACGTTCCCTCGTATTTTGTGTCCGTTGTGCTCTTTCTGCAATCTTTATCTATTGATGTTACAATAGAAGACATTTTCATTGAAACATTTTTAAAGGTTGATAGAATAATTTCTCTAACAAACCTTATTACACAATGGAGCCAGTGATCCGATCGTGCCTTAACCGTAAACGTCATATGTATGCAAAACAATAAAAGACGCAGTTATAGTTTCCTCAAATATATATAACATCTTAGTCTCTTTTCTTTATTCTCAATCACCAAAATTACGTATCATAGAGAGAGAAGCATTAATAAAATGCAAATAGTTACATATAAATATACAAATAAATAAGACTAAGCCATATATGATGATTTCATATATTTTCCTTCACTGGAGAGTTAAACCTATTATCAATAACCTTGATGAATTTACTTTAGTTTCTTAATTCTAAAAATATATAACAGGTCTTCAAATTTCTAAGTTTAATAATGTTTGGTCTTTTTGTGACATTGGTTTTGAGACTTTGCTTTCTGCTTATATTAAAATGGGTGCATTTTAACAAATAATGGAATTTGTCCCCTAAATCTCCGCTGTATGTTCAATCCTCCATAAGTATTTACATTTTAGCCTCAAACGAAGTATAGGTTTCGGTCTAAATAAGACTTGAAACATCTTTATGTAACGTTATACTTTGATGAACTTGAATGCTTTAATTTATTGATTAAATCGTTACTTTTGGGTAAATGTACCGAAGCACCTTATATAGCATATTCTAAGAAAGATAATTGAACATTGCAATTTGAAAAAAAAAAACTAAAAAGTCAGTTAAATTACGTACATACTTTTGTCTTGAAAAATATCAATTACCGTTTTCCTCTTTCTTTTGGATGGGGCAATTATTTTGTTCTACTATCAATTTGAATGTTTTTCATTAGATTTGTGTCGCTGTTTTAGCAAATATAACAATTACAATGCTTAATTAACGAAAAAAAAACCACAAAAAAACAAAAAACAAAAAAACAAAAACAAAAAACAAAAAACAAAACAGAAAACAAAACAGAAAACAAAAAAACAAAAAAAAAACAAAAAACAAAAAACAAGCGAACGATTTTGATAATGTTAAAGAGTAATCGTGGGAATCAAGGTTATAATGGTAATCAAAAGCATATAATCCAGGGACAAAAACCAGACATGGAAAACAGACATACACTACAAAGAACATAAATTAACTTAAGAGTAATCAAGGGAACCAAGGTTATAGCAGTTATCAAACGAATGTTATCCATGGACAAAGACCAGACACGGAAAACAAACATACACAACAAAGAACATAAAGTAACTAAAATCATACATAGGGTAAGCGTCTGCTTTTCTAGAGTTGCTCATGAAAAGTAAAGTCCGGGGTATACAAACGAGGAAATGAAAACTATGACCCGTTGAATAAATCAGTTCTCATGGTGCTGATGGATACACCATAACGATCCACAAGTTCATGACGACGACCATAAAACTTCTATAGTGATGACTTCTATCTTGTAGCAACATAACCATGTTCCAGAAGCCTATTTGTTAGGGTTCTAGCGCGACACAAAAAGTCTGCGTAGTTTCGGCAAGCTCTGGCATAACGTATGGGTTGTGATATGAACACTCCATACACAGGAGCTGAAGGGATGTTGCCACAGATGAATTACAAGTTAACAATTCTGATTGAAAAGTCATCAAGTTTGTCGTAAAATTTCGTCAATACTTTTCCTCTACCATCGGTTTTAAAGTGTACATCAAGATATGAGGCTGACTTCACAGTGTCTGTAGTATCCTTTATCTCAAGTTCTTTTGTCAAGATGCGATGTATCACATCCCATAAATTAGGATTGTTTAAAGATAATATGTCATATATATAGCGGAAACTGAGATTGAAGGATCTAGCCAAACGATATTTTTTCTTTCTGATCAGATCAGCTATGAAGTCAGCCCGCTCCATAAGAGTAAAGGAATAGGTCAGCAATTAACGGAGCACAATTTGTTCCCATTGGAATGCCGACCGTTTGTTGAAAAATACGTCCACCACAATGGACAAGTATGCTGTCGATTAAAAATTCAAGCATTTTGTAAACATCTTCCTCTGTATATTTTGAGGGTGATTTGGAATTATGTCCTACAAAGTATGAGGAATCTCTACCAATAACTATATATTTGTATCTAGGTGCTCCATCTTTTTTGAAAAAAAAACAACGTTGTATAATGTTTTAAGTCGGGATTTTAACTGAGTATGAGGAGTAGAAGTATACAGTGTTGAAAAATCATAGGTTTTAATGCTATTATATTCAGATAATATTCTTGAACTGATTGTCTTCAAAAGATCTTTCGAATTTTCCAGGATCCACGTTGAATTAATACCACTATGGGAGTAACAAGTGTTGTGGTAGGACTGCAGACCCTTTTTGACAGTTGTGAGTATAGAAGTTAAACGTTTTGAAAGAGGTTTGGTGGTACATTTTGCAGATCCAGCTATGAAACGTTGTTTGTATGGATTGTTGTGAAGTTTAAGAATCCAGTGCATAGACGGTAAATCACAATCATCGTCCTTGGTAGAGAGACCAAAAGAGGATAGCACAGATTTATGGTTTTCAACAATCTCTTCTTTGGAGAGAGTGGTAGCTGTATAGGTCTTATCACTGCTATTATTTTCTACGTCTACCTCTGATAATAAACATTGGATATAAAATGTTTTGCAGACAAAAACAATGTTGTTTTGGATTATGTCTGCTGGTACGACAACATATTTGTCATGTAAAATAGACAATGTTTTTGCTACATCGGGGTCTTTGAAAACTGATGTAGCCTTGGCATACACTCACCTACTTAAAACTTTTATTCGTTTCAAAATTTAAGACCTCACGGCCTTTAACCACTCTGACAGAGAATCAATGTCTTCTTCTTATCGTTTTATCCATTTTCTTGCATAGTTCTCGACGGCATCCACAAGAATTTTAAAGTTATAGTTACAATTCATGGAGCGTGGTTCACGGTACTTTGGACCTTAAGAAAATATATTACGCACGCAGAGATTCGTTTTCGATAATGGTTAAATCTCCCGTAACGACGTGACCAGAAAGACCATATTTGAATGGAGAGGTTTTGCAAAAACAGTCAGGTGGTTTAGCCTTGAAGTCCTCAATCTCGAGGTTCTGCTATAGCCTTTTATAATTGAAAATTTTGGATTCAATGGATGAAGTATAGGAATATGAAATAATTGGTATGGATTTGTCTTTGAACTATGGGGGAATTTTGTTGGTTACGTTTTTACGATGGAGGACGTTAGCCAAATTAATTGCATCTATACTTTTGTTGACAAACGGTAGTGAAAGAAATGATCGTTTTTCTTCATCTTGACTTTTCACACAAACTGGTTTAAAGAGTCTATGGAAACCAATTTCCAAAATGATGGCAACAAGTCTGTATAATGATGAGGTGGGGTCGGAAACAGGAGTGTCAGGACTTGTTTTGTAAAGGAAGTGTAGTATAGAATAAAGTTTACACTTACATCATTTAAGTTTAGATAATTTGGTTTTATCTTTTTATTGATAGGAAATTTAGTTAAATAAGATCCAGTCAATAAGCGCAATTAACACTGTTGGTCTTTCTCCCTTGTCATTGTCAATTATGTTTTTTTTTTTTAATTTGAACTTTAATTTTGAATGTCAATGCTTTCTAACAATCTTAAGCACACGGATATTTTTTAATACCTGTTCTCTGTTTGTGTATTATTTTCATACGCAGACAAAATGACACAATCAATAACTCATCAATGCAAATATATTTTTAGAAAGAAAAAAAAAGACTATTCACACACACACACACACACACAGTTGGTGGAACACTAATATTATATACACATAATTTATGTGGGAGTGAAAAATAACGTGTGTTCAAAATACACAATATATACTCACTACAGATTGGAATAAAACAGTGTTCCCAATTAGAATTTCCGTCAACATAACACCAAGGTCCGTTTGGAGAATCTGAGTCATTCTTTGGTGCACGACAATAGTTGGTTAGCCCATAGGTAGAAAACTTTGTGCCACTCCACATTTTACATGTTTTACCAGTGACAGTTCTATGCACTGTTCCATTGTAGTTTCCTATCCACTCATTTGGATATGATTCAACACAGTCTTGGTTTTCTTTAACATATTGAGAAATCAACAGTTAGCAAATGCAGGATATTTTTTTTCGATTTTAAATACATTTTGTTTCCATTTACATTTTTTCCACTTATACTCTGCAAAATGAGGGCCAACTACTGTCTTTGGCGAATTTTTTGTATCGTTACACTTTCCATTGTCTTTCATTTTTCCTTATCTACCAATTAAGGTATCTTGACTTAATGTGATATCTATTTAGATATTTAGGCGATATTTTGGCTCCTACATGTATCCACGGCGACTTCAATTTTCATATTAAAGATCAGATTAGAGATCCACAGTTAAAGAAAACTATTGAACAAACTTTACTATAAAGATGATGACCTTTCATTTAGAATTGTTAACTTTCCTTTTATCTTTGGCAATATCCCTTCGGCACCTACGTATGGATTTTACATATCACTACCCATACGTTAGACCAAAGCTTGCCGTAACAATACGGGATTTTTGTATCGCACTAGACTTCTTACAGTTAGGCTTTTTTAATTGAAGTCATTACTACAGAAGTTTTATGGTCATCACTATGATAGGTCAGATCGTTACGGTGTATCTATCCGCTCCATGGAATTTGATATGTTCAACGTGTCGTGTTTTTCTCCCTCTTAAGTCAACCCTTGGCCTGAATTTTTATGAGCAACTCAATTGGTGTTTGAAGAAAAGCAGAGGACGCATACCATACTGGTGCACCTGGTCCATACTCCCAGTTGTTATTGGAGTCAGAATTGCTCATTCACTTTTGTTACTTGTATTCGTTATTTTTGTTGTGTTTTACCTATTTCCGTGTCTGGTCTTTGTTTCTTGGATAAGTTTTTTTTATTTCCGATAGAATCTCGGTTCCCTTGGTTACTTTTTTAACATATCTAAGCAGTTTTTTTTTTCTAATTCATGACACAAATAGGTGATTACTGATAAACAAGGATTCGATCGTGATCATATCAATACCATTGAAGTAACTGAATATAGAGATGTAACAATTTAATAATTATCATTCATAAGGAGATGAAACTACTTCTGTTGCAATTTGAATTTATTTTCTGAATCAAAGTTAATGAGTTATTTGAGTATACAAAACAACAGTTCACCCCGTTTTACTAATGAAATAAACGGAATTATGCCTTAACCCTTGATGTTTTACGGGGGATAAGAAAAAAATCAAAAGTTTGCATGGATAAAAGTATACATAAAAGAATGGTATATTTGTAACAGGTAATTATATAATTCATCATCACCTGAAAGATTACGAATAAAAACCCGAAAACAGCTAATACAAAGCACTCAAAACGATCAACTTTTATGTCGTAAGAATATCATACCTTGTTATACGAAAAACCTGGATTGCTGAAAGAAAACCATTCATTTAGAAAGCTTATTAAAACCAATGAAAACAAAAAATAATTGCAATGTCCTCTGGCAAACCACTTTTTCGAATTAGTTATTCCATAGTCAATGACATAATTATTTAATTATTATCTTATGCAGGAATTTTCTGAAGTACTACTAGATAAATGTAACAACACATTTAAGCAGTTTCGCTTATATGTGATAACAATAAATCATTATTCAGAACTGTTAAAACGAATTTAGCTTCTTCATCGATTTCCACAAATTTCTTTTTTTTCAATTTCTCAGCAATTGTTTACCTTCTAAGAACAAGATCTGCTTTTATCAAATGTAACACGCAATACGTGTCAGAATAAATATAAGCCTTTACACTTAAAAGGTAAGAAACAAAACATTATACAGTGATACATGTCTTAACAGAACCCTGAACAATTCCGCTACTTTTCTACATGTACATCCAATTTATAGTTTTTTATATTCCCTTTATATCAATTAAATTTTATTTTGAACCTTCGTCACTTGTTACCGAACACTCGAAGCACATCTTTTCTTTGAACTAGTCACAAATAAAACACTTTTCATTTTGAGGTTGATAAAAAAATTCATATCCCGCATGGAATGCAATTTCAAAAAAACAATTACAAATTTAAGCATAATTTCTTTATCTGTTTTCTATACTTGTATTCAACGAAGCATCTAACGCTACGCTATTTTTTTTATTAAATTTGGTACAGTATTTCTTTTTTTTCTTTTTACGATGTACTTTTGAAACCCGAATATTTGTCTAAACAAGACACTTCAAATATATAAATGTAAGTAAACAAATGAACACCTGTTAACCAAAGCAATACTAAGGTAAAACGAGGTTTGGTATATTTGTCAAAACAAAAACAAAAAAATAAAAAAAAACGATGGTGTAAACTTTCATGTTTTGCATAAACAAGTGATTTTTATTTTTAGTTTCAATACTTATATAGGGTAAACTTCCCAGTCTCTGTTATGTAGAAAACAGGAATATGGAGATGGGGAATGTTGACGGGGATATGTCGATTGTGTACGAAAAATTGTGACCATGAATTGTGATGATGTTGAAATTAGCTTTAAAGGCATTGAGTTATATGAAATATACATTGTTTTCATCAAATGTAATTAAGAATAATACTGAAGAACTCAAAAAATGTAAAACCCAATTAACAATGTAAATATTTCATGAAAATGCTCTCGGGATTGGATTGGAGAAGGAAATTTTGTTGGGGACGGGGTGAGGACTTCCTTTTTGGTTATGAGCAGGGGAGAATCGGGATTCTAAAATAGGCAGTGTTAAATTGTTTACATGGAAAATTCATACCAATCAAGAGCTGAAATGAACTGGTGTCTTTGTCATATACCATGAATTTCCTCATTCCTCATTATAAATTCAAAATAATGTTGAAGGGTCTGTCAATGTAAAAACCAGCCATTTGGTGGCACACTACAGGTTTTGTTTTAAAAAAAAAAAAAAAAAACATTTTCACCTATATCATACCACAAAAGCACCCTTTCTCAGAATCAATATTGAATAACATATTGTAAATTGAAATATTTACGTGTAAATGGCCATGTAATTTTGTAGACAAAAGTCGAAAGATTATATGATATATTGTATCATCAATATGGATTAAGTACTCGCTTAGTTATCGTTTGAATGTGGATATGAGTTCATCTTTTTCAATTTCGTCAATAGTCTGTATCATTGAATGCCACTTGTTGCATTTTACACTCTGAGTGTTAATAAAATTCTGAATGTTGCTGTTATTAACTGGAACGATTAAACAGACCAAAATAAATAAAAAAAGCATAAAACCTTTTTTAGCAATAGTTTATTGTTATGTTTTTTTTCTTTAAATCGTTTTCTTAGCAATCCACGTAAAACAGATTGTACACAATATAAGCTTTATATGATGTAAACAATTCATTGGAACGAAAAAAGTGCAAGAAAGATTACCCCTTGCTCCCCAAATCATAGGATCTTTTACATTTTACAATGGTGGGACTCCAAACTTCGCAAGAAAAAATATGATATGCTTTTATCAAATGTCTTCCTTATCAAGTGTTAATATGAAGTTGAATCTGATTATTTCCTCTTGTCGTGAAAGGAAAGGCACATAACATCTTACACTATACAGTGAAACCAGTCTAAACTGAAATCTGAAATCTGAATACATGTATACACTAGTTTTTAGTCTTTTTATATCGATTTCAATGTATTTCGGAACGATGCGAACTGAACACGTGCCTCATTCGAATCTTTTCATGGACAGGCAGGTTTCACTCTAAATTCCTTATGGTCGGTCATCGATTATCTATCGACATTTTCATAAATATTTGCAATATTCGTATTTGAAATATATATCGATTTTCTACGAAGGAACATATATGCAAGTTTCAGATGCATTTTTTAGTGATTTCATTGTGAAAAAAAGTATGAACATTTAAAAAGGTAGATGCATTTGATACATTTATCAATTTGTAATGATAATGTAAGTACGCAGGGTAGTTAAGGTACTTTCGTTGAGGTTTCCACAAGGGGAGATAAATCTGTCATTATGTCATTTCGTTGCTATAGAAACGTCGACGCCGTCGTCTTCGTTTTGATCATATCCGCTAAATATGAATGAGTGATGTGGTTGGAGGGAGCGAGGATGGACTCAAAACCCTGACTCGGGAGGATGCCAATAGAGTCGAGATTAATTACAGCCATGCATATCTTTGCAGTGTATATCCAAAGTTATTTCTGTCTTCGAAGTCATCACAGAAATGTGGTACATATATATATATACATGTATATCCATGTGTCATGCTACATTCTGATCTGTTCTCTGTGATCATTACTTGTATACAATTCAGCACTAGTCTACCAGTC
Source organism: Perna viridis (assembly GCA_037379345.1). Classification (NCBI taxonomy): domain Eukaryota; kingdom Metazoa; phylum Mollusca; class Bivalvia; order Mytilida; family Mytilidae; genus Perna; species Perna viridis. The sequence continues at coordinate 28,125,200 of CM074520.1, forward strand.
TATAACAGAAATCTTTGACTTCGGTGTTTGATCTGCTTGTAATATAATACATACATGGAAACATGCAGACTAAAAAACTCTTAAGTATGAAAACAATTAACCATAATTACAGAATATTCCTGTGAAATTGAAATTTCTGTACCAATGGTGTTGAAACTTTGGGAAAATTCTTGCAATATTTTGCATTTAAAATGCATATAATTTCGTTCTGAACCGAACAGCAGTTTAGATATAATGATGACAACCCATTTCATACATGTTTGCTATTTATCAGCAAAATTGTATAATAAGTTCACAAGTATATATTTTAATGAAACACATGGGACTCAGTTTGCATTTATAAATTTAGGACTCTCACTTACTACCTAAACAGTTTGAACAAAGATTATATACATACACATAAATGTATGTATGTATGTATTATCCAAGTGATGTAGAAGATGACCAAATATGAAAGTCATTTGCCAGTACAACCAGGTGATTTAATATATTTCATAATTCAAAGTGCATTTTAAATGTACACTGACACACACAAGTGTATATGGGTGATGATGAATTGTAGCACTGTCTATTAATATTTCAATGGTATCATCTTCTTAATACATGTATCTAAGTACCAGTAGTAAATAAGACAACTAACATGTACAATATACATACATGTATTACCTGGTGAAGAAATATACAATGAGATTTTTTTAGCTGTGTCTCCAATTGTTTCATTTTTTAATTTTAGCAAATTTGTAAATAATGGGATGTACTGGCTACCACATTTATAAGGCATGTACCCTTCTTACAAATATAAAAGCACAATTACAATCATCTTGTCTTTCTAGTAATAGTGGTGCTTGCAATTTTCCATTTGGTCCATAATTATGACATGGTTTTATGAAGTGAAAATAGTTAATATCTTGATATAAAGATTGTAATGACATTTAGAGAACCCTTATATTAGGTGTATTATATGCCATATATAAGATATGCCAATCATAGCATGTAATCCATTACAGTGAAAGTCTAAGTATAGATGAATAACTATATTATGTATATTCATATATTTCAGTAAATTGTGAGTTCAAGCTGATAACTCCAACCATTCATTATGTCATGCCATGATGTTGGATAGGTCAGTAGAATAATTGCTTGCTTATACTGACTCTTATTATTTCTATTTACATGTATTTACATGACTATACTACTGGCGATATTCAAGTTGTGTACAAATGTTGGACGCATACAAAGCCATTTTATGTTTAACTAGGCAAAGCAAACCCTGTTAGATTGCACCATTTCAATAGTTCTAAAGTGAAAATGATGACTTAAGAGTGATACTGTACAACAATGAAATGAGCTTTCTTCTCATTTCATGCGGAAGTTCATCCACATGTTAACAAAAAGGAGTCTGTGATCCGACAAAGAAAGGGGTTTCATTTGCTCTTTTTGACAAAATTCTACTCAAGCGTATTAATGAAAGGGTGACCCAACACCCGAAGCCATCACAGTTTCTTACATTTTAGAGCAGTGCTCAGCATTGATAAACATTGGGAGAATTTCTTTGTATTGGACCGTTTGCTGAAATGGTTTTTTCCCAAGTTTTTAGCCACAGAAGCCACAGAAAACATTCTTATATCATACAGGGACGGGTCCAGACACTTTAAAAAGGAGGTTGTCAGCTGGGGTTCCTCAGAACAGGGGAATGCTAGGTCAGTACTTACCATTTTTTTCTCGAGTTTTTTCATTGAAATGACAAACAAAAAACAAACAAACAAACAAAAAGCAAAAAAACAAAAAACAAAAAACAAAAAAACAAAAAAACAAAAACAAAAGGAGGGGTCCGCACGCCTTGCCCCCGAGATGCCACTGCCATGTCCCTATATCCCTCTGAACGAAAAAAAAAACAAACAAAAAACAAACAAACAAACAAAAAAGTAATGACAAATACAAACACGCCAGTTTAAACAAACTAAAAGCTGACAGTTAGGTTGAAACTGATCTCAATTTTGAATCAAACGCAAACTTCTGCACTGTTGCGATGCCACGTGAATTTTTGCGTACTATTTTAAAGACTAAATTAATGTCATTTATGCTGAGCATCATGGTGATATTTAATCAGTGGGTTTTGTGTTAATAATTTAATACAACGAATTGTGTTTTGATGCGTTGATCCCGGTTTCTTCTGTATATCTTATCTCTTTTTTATTCTACAGTAAATTTTCGAACAAGCAATATAAATTGATTCAGTACATGAGAGCTTTGATTTCAGTTAATTAGAACTTAATTATTTCCTATTTCTGCTTTCGTGTTTTAATGAGCTTGTATTAAAATTTAGTTATTTAAAAAAGCGAACATTTATTTCAACATATTGAAGAAATACGCCGGATATGCTACTATGTCATATATCGTAGTTATTCCATATTGAGATCCGATATTACAAAGTGATCACCTGTGCGCTTGGTAAATATGGAAGGACCAATTTTTTCCACCTTAATGAATAAAAGTAAAAAGGCCTGGGTAATAAGCCCTAAAGACGTTTTACTACCAAGTAAAACACCTTTCATTAGAAGACATTACACATACAATTTAATTTTATAACGTATTACATTACATTACACTATTTCCATTAATGACTGATCTGACTTTTTTATATTAAAATGTTTTTATTTAGTAACGTTCAAAAAATGCAAGAAGATTATAAGACTTATTATTATTTATATTTTTATTTATATTGATACATCTGTATATGTATCTTTCATCGACCTGCTAGTGATGCAGTACAGTTAATGACAGTGTTGTATAAGTACTAGATGAAAGTACATCAGCTGTTTCAAATTATTCACTCATAATAAGTGCAATCGTTTCATACTATATTCAGATCTTACCTTCAGCTGCTACAGTGAGTAGTCCAGTATTCAATATAAAAATCACAAAATGTGTTAGCATTGTTATTCCATCAAATCAGTTCGTGTAAGACCCCACATTTATCTAGAAAATTATACAAGGAAGTTTAGGCATTTGTTTTTGTAGATAACACCCAATTCGTCAGTAAATATTGAATTCAAGATAGCACTGTTTAAATAAGGTACATATACATACGACCAAATAGATTTCAATACAAATTGGAAATGAAAGGAAATTCATTTAAAGAAAGTAATACCTGAATAAAGAAAACAAAATAAAATAAAAAACAAAACAAAACAAAAACAAAAAAAAAAAAAACAAAAAACAGTTAGACAATATAACTCAAATACAATATATTTCACAAGTCAGCGTGACCTATCATTTTGGCTTAAGTATTATCCTGTTGGGTCTACTTGACAATTAGTGATCAATTTACCTTTTCTATTTAAGAGAATTTGTGCGATATTATAAACGACGTAGTTGTCAAATTTAATGTATATACAAATCAGTTATGATCTATGGTGATTGTGGTTACATGTACAACCATAACACGAGAATTGTGTTACATAAAACGCATAAAGGAAATGTCATCAACATGCCATACTCAACAGGAAGGATGTATGATACATGCACACAATAAAACGATTGATGTTAAATCCTCAGTTTAAAAAAATCAGAAGGAATTATAGTCATGATAACTTTAAGATAAGTACATGATTGAAATGTTACCAAGAAGGTGTAGACATGAGAGAGTTATATTCAATTAAGATAGTCAAATAAACATACCTTCATATCTTAAGTATATTTGAGCGCCCCTTTAGTGCCTAAAAGACATAACTCGACAGTTTAATTTCAATGATACAAAATATATCTACCTATTAAACACATAGATTAAAATATTTGTGTTCGGTTAATATTTCATTTACATGTGTATATATAGAATTATGAATGGGAATTGCATATCAATTGTGAAAGTAGACAATTATTCTCATGTGAAATGTTGTGCATGTAAACGTTAAATTTAGTGATTACAGTAAGTCACTTTACAATCTAAGATGCACCATCTGATGAAGGTATTCAGGAAAAAGACACGTTTCAGTGTTCAGGGTATTTACCTTAAGTGCTGAAAATATGTTGATGGGAGGGTAAACAACTTGAATTTGGAAAGCAGGACCGATTAGAACAAAAATTATTCCGTGTACAATCGATAACAGACTACAAAACTTGTAATATATAGCTCGTATCGTTTCTTCCTTGTCTTGAACAAATACATTCATACGTTGATAACAAGAATAACAAAAACACTTTTTGTCGCCAATAGAGGAAGAGATTTGGGAGAGTTTGCTCTCTTCACGAATCGCGTAACAAATTTTAATTTTCATAAAAGAAAGTAAAGTGCTTTGGTTATGTACACCTTAAGAGGTTTGAACCACGTGGATCACTTCCGAAAAGGGACATTTTAAAGTTTTCAAAGTCAAACAGTTTTTAGCAATGCAAAAAACAAACAAACAAACAAACAAAAACAAAACAAAAAAATCAATCTAAACATTTATATAACAATTCATTTTTTAACAAATCATTTAAAGAACTTCAATGATATTTCAAAATATGCAATTCAAGTGTTCATATTTACTTAAACTTACATTTTATATCACCTACAAAAAAACATGAATATGGCATTTTTACTGTGGCAATCATTCAAAAAAAAACATATGAAAATACTACGCAGCGGTAGAATAATAGAATACAGTTTAGTATGTTGTAACAGTGGCTGCTGAGAGTTGTTTCATGACAGTACATTTTTTTATCTTTAGGGTTAAAATTGTGTCGTTAAATTATTTAAAAGAGGCATGTGACTGAAAACGTGATATTAAGTTCAAGCAATTTATGCAACTCATTTTAAAAGTGACTCTTTTCTGTTTAAACTTATGCATTATTTCTTTGATAATTTGCTGTACCCCTTAAATTTTACATTTGTTGCACCGTCAAAAGTGTAGATGTTGTTTTAATATTTCATTCAAACGGCCAGTATAGAGTTAAGATTCATGTACCTTAATGCCTGTTATATAAATATCTAGGTATACAGCAAAAGCCGCTAATTAACACAATGAATCCCGCCATAGGTTGTGAAACGGTAGTTATTCTTTTACTAGTAATTTGTGGCGTAAATTGCATAATAGTTTAATTATAACAAACGCTCACCACATAGAGAAATATTACAATTTTCCCATCGCTTTTGTGTACTTGTTGTGTAACACCATGGTATAGTTTGAATATCTGCATTTGGTGCCCTGCAATAATTTAATGTTTCATCCGGAAACTGTGTTCGATATCCACCAGATGGAGGTACTGACGCTAAGCTCCACTGTCGACAATGGTATCCAGATATTGTAACGTTTAGAGTTCCCTCGTATTTTTTGTCAGTTGCGCTCTTTCTGCAATCTTTATCTATTGGTGTAATAATTAAACACAAGTCAAACTTTAATAAAAATTTATTTCTGTATGAAAATAAAAGAAAAGTTATTGAACTAAACTATCTTCATTTATTTTTTTTTTAAAGTTTGAAAAATTAATTTCTCTTTAAACTTTACTACGTAATGCAGCCAGTGATCAAATCATGCTTTAACCGTGAACGTCATGCAAAGAAAGAATAGACGCATTTATAGTTTCCTCATCCTATATATGCACCTTAGTTTCTCTTTTTATTCTCAATCACCAAAATTGCATAGAGAATAATTAACAAAAAACATATAATTACATACAATTAATCTAATGGATAAATGAAGGCTAAGCCATATATGATGATATCATATCATTTGGTACTCTGGGAAGTTTAACCTATTGTCCATAACCTTTACGAATTTACATACGTTTGTCAATTCTACAAACCGATCACAGCTATTTAAATGTTCATGTTTTAGAAAGTTTGGCCGATTTGGTTTTGAGATATTGCTCGCTGCTTATATTAAAACTGGAGCATTTGAACACGATTGCAGTTTGCTTACCAAATCTCCGCTACCGCATATATAGCATAGTCAGTTGTCTTTACTTCTATCGTTAAATCTTCCATAAGTGATTACATTTTCTATGAGTCTCAAAACAATTTTCTGTTTCAGTCAACATAAGACTTAAAACATCTACATGTAGTGTTCTACCTCAATAAACTTGAATGCTTTTATCTATTGATTAAATCGATACTATTGGATATATGTACAACAGCACCTTGCATAGGATGTACTTAAAAAGCCAAGATTACACAATTGAAAATACAGTAACTAATAATTTTATGGAAATGCGATCGTTAATGGTAAAAATACTTAACATAATAAAAAATAAGCACTGAATTGACTCACTGCAAAGTGGTACAAAACATAATTCCCACCAAGGTTCTTTATCAATATAGCACCAAGGTCCTTTTAACGATTCTGGATCTTGAAGTGGTGCACGACAATAGTTCGATATTCCATAGGAAGGTTGATTCGTTTCACTCCACATCATACACGTTTTACCAGTAACAGTTGTAGTCCTCATTCCATCGTAGTGTTCTTTCCAGTCGGGTGGATATGATTCAATACAATCTCGTTGTCCTGTAACAGATAAAGCCGTGAACAGTATATACATGTTGAAATTTCGTAGCTTTCTGATTTACAGGAAATTCCATTTGTATACATTTTCAACTTTCATTGACGTCAATAGAATGCCTTTGATTTTTTGTCTTACATGCTGGTGGATTTGTGTCTCTGATATGCATCCTTCTTTTTAACGTCACTATTTATGCTCAATGTGTATTCTAAAATAAATGTTAATTTTCTATTCATAACTTATTTGATGTATACATAAATACACGAAATCTAATTATTGTTAAAATTTCTGTGTGTTATGCATTCAATTCGCCAAAAAAAAATTAAAAAAAAATAATATGCTGTTTGATAATAATGCACATGATACATCTTAACATAAATTTTGCGGTTTGTTTGAACCATATAGATTATGCATTGATCATAGTGTGTTGTCTGTATATAGTAATTGTGATAATTTCAGTACTTGATATTTTAGATATTGTAGTTAAGTGGTAAAACCTCCGAGTTTTTTTCTTCAATAATCTTAGTTATTCCTCCATAATTTTATTTACCAATCCTCTTATCTATCTTCTACTTTGTCTTTCATAACCCAATGACATTTTCATTTTCAGCGACAAATAAACATTTTTCACAAGGACATTTTGTTCGCTATGACTTGAAGTATATGTCAAGTCATTGACCATATTTGTACCTTAAAGTATCTATGAAAATATAGATCCCATGATTGATGAACGTACTCCTTTCACTATAGACTCTGTATTGTTACAGATAATAAAGAAAACCGTGATGCAATTAGGATGACTTAATGACCCATTGGAAATGAAACATGAACATAATTGGAACTGTTTTAAAAACAACAGGCACGTACATACAACATAGACATAAAAAAATACCCAAAACGACACTCAGCTAATAACCATTAACTAGGTGCACTGGTAGGATGAACGCACTTTGCTTATCTAGAAATAACCGCCGGTACATACATTGTAAAAAGAGGAAAACTATAATACGGTGAACAAATAGGTTTAGAAAGATAAAGAACTAAATGGTAAATATGAAACATTTCCATAATAATCAACGGTTTATGCAATTGCAAATGCAATAATAATAATAATAATAATAATAATAATAATATTAATAATGATAATAATAATAATAATAATAATAATAATAATAATAATAATAATAATAATAATAATAGTAATAATAATTATAACTACACGGGGTTGAGCAAAAAATATCTGAGCCAAAAGAAAAAAGACAGAAGTAGTAGTAAATATCAGTAGAATTAAGCACAATGTAAAGAGTTAGAGAAATATTAGAAAGTGTGCTAAGCATTATTGCAAACCTACAAAATTATATCCATGATATAACTTTTGTGGGTGTAAATGACTTGTTTGTACTAGTAATAAGCTACCAGTAAGTTTGTTATTCTTTTTCTGTAGGTGCGGGCATTGTATCTAAAAGAAATTTGTAAAATTTTCATGAACATCTCCGTTTAATTTGCAGTGCTATATGAAATATATTCGACATTACTACCTTTCCCCCTTTTAACCAGATTGCAAAATGTTTGGATAGCTTGAAAAAAAAAACACTGAACGTACGGACACGACGGGATAGTTAAACAAATCACTCCCACTTTCAAATTAGTTGGGGAAGAATAATAATTTGATTACATACATCCTTGTTGTAACATTGTCACATAGCCACTAACATGACTAATACAACAAACATAAGGTAGGTCCAGATATAAACTTTCATTAATGTCCAATGGACAAAAAATGGAATTAATATGGTGAAATGTAACAAATGCACCAGCTTATAATCCTAATACAAATTATTAAATGCTTTAACATTACCAAAAGGTCTTCAATAAGTGTTAACGTAACTTTAAGTAGGCTCTCGGAGGCTCAGACAAGAAAGAAATTGAATCCACCGTAACTTAACTAGGAATGGAAATTTACCTATAGGAAATTCAAAATCATATCTTTTGTCATAAATTTTAGTTTTAGGGTTTCTTTTTCTATTGTAGTGTCTTAATCAAGAACAAGCCTAACGGGACAGTTATTGTTGTTTGGTGCGATATTTTGAACATAATTGTCGAAATATGGATTATTGGATCTAAAATATCATTAAAATATCTAAAGTAGTATTGAATTCATGCAAAATTTCATGTTTTAAAGGATATTTAAACAGTTTATCCAGGCACAGCAATTCATAGTAATAGTGAAACAGATTGGATATAAAAGGACCATAATTAGCCCCATTAGAATATCAGCGATCTGTCCGTATAGTATTACCAAATAAAAAAGAATTGGTCATATCCAAACATGTTCAATTGATATGTTTATACCGTTTTCAATCACTGAAATTGTAGTAATTACAAGACATTAATTTATAACTGTATTTTTCAAAGGACCATTTAATAAAATAAGACAGAGTTTTCTATGAGGTAGACATAGCTTAACTATCAACAGATTCTTAGACATCTTGAAAGAGTAATCACAGGAACTATGGTTATAGCGGTAATCAAAAGAATGTAATCAAAGACAAAGACAAGATATGGAAAACAGACACCCACAACAAAGAACATTAAATAACTAAAATCATAAATACAAAATAACAAAAGCAAATGAGCAACTCGGACTCCACTAAATTTGGGAGCATTGACCAGGTGTACCGGTGGGGCAAGTGTCATCTGCTTTTCTAGAAACACCCACCGAGTTGCTCATAAAAAGTCAAGTCCTGGGTAGACAAACGAGGAAAGGAAAACCATGATCCGTTGAATAAATCAGTTTTCATGGCGCAGATGGATACACCATAACGATCCACGAGTTCATGATAACGACCATAATTTTTTTGTAGTGATGACTGCAATCTTGTAGCAACATAACCCTGCTCTAGAAGCCTATTTGTTATAATTCTAGCTCGATACAAGAAGAAATTAAGAAAACATTCATGTGTGTTTGCAGATCTATACATTTATTTATATATTTGAAAATAAATGTTTTGTTTTAAAAAGATATATTTTACGAATTAAATCATAAAGCTTGTTGTTTAGACGGCTCATTCAAAATGTGTTGTATTTGCATTAATGCATGTGCGCATACATATAAAACAATACTGTCATCTAGTCTTAAATTCAAATTACGCCTTAGCTTTTTTCAACTTAAAAGGCTAAATCTAAACAAAGATTCATGACTGTCTGTTAAGGTTAAACTACATGGTGAAATATTGACTATGAAATAAAATAAACTTGATATATTATCTTGCAGTATGTTCACAGACAAGTGATTGAATAATTGAGGGAGTATGCATGCATTTAACCCACCATTACTTAAATAGTTATATGCAAACGTAGGTCTATATAAAGCTACTTAACTATAATGTGTGGTTCTCTTTAGTATGATTTATGTGTTTTCACTGATGGATGAAACTCCATATCAATTAATAATTAGGCATTTTGAAGTATATTGGCTTATGTGTGAGGTTGGGGTAGGTTGGGGTTCAGTCAAATGTATTTTGAAAAACTTACAAAATTTTGGCATAGCTCTACAGGAGCAACAACAAAAGAGTGTGATCTTAATTGATAGAAAAGGGTAATTTGTTCAATTTTCCATAATAATGCTTCGTGTTTCTTATCAAATATATGCTTATCTATGAAAATAGGCTGTGGGAAGCTACATATTTTGTATCTATCAGTAATGTTTTCGTTAAAAAAAGCCGTTGAAGTATAGAAAAAAAATCTCATTTAAGCAGGTTTCGAGCCATTTACTATATAATTATCTTTAATTAAAAATTTTAAGCATTAAAAATGTATACATATTCAATGGCCCACCTTTTAAATTTTGAAGTTACAATTTTGTCATCTTACTCCTGCACTTTTGACATTTATTATGTTTTACCAGGACTTGAATGAGCGATCAAGTGAATTTTTCCTATTGCACATTTTGAAATACTTTAATTTCAATTGTTCATGTTTGGAAATCGCTACTTAATGAACTTGTAGATGTGAAACACAAATTGACAAAATTTCACGAATTAAAACGGAATTGATTGATTAAAATTAGACATTTCATGACATTTCTCCTCAACACAACCGTGTTGTAAAGTTGAATATAAATTAAACATTATATATACTTTGAGTGCTGCAAAATTGTCCTTGCAATTTTAAAAGAGAATGCTACATTTTTGCCACACTTACATGTACTGATAATTCCATGCTAAATAAAATCGTTATTGGCTATGCATAAATAAAGACCTTATTATATAAGACTAGAAATTGTATAAGAACAAAACTATTTTTTGTCTCAATCGTCGACTTTTAACTTATACACGTTTTTCCTTTTCTTGGATATGTTGTGAAAGCTTTGATGACCTTTTGAAAAGTTTGTTAACAGGCATATAGTACATGATATTGATTACATATAGGCTATAATAATTCAACGGTTTACGGATTAACGTTATCTATGTTTAACAGAGTTAAAGTGTTCCAATTTATTAATACAATAGTACATTGACGAAGGCAAACATATTATATAACAAACAAATAAAACAAACATGAGTTATGAGGCATAAATACTTGGATAATGCAGTAAAATGTATTATTTCTTCATGTGCCACACCTTATAGACATTTTGACTGATTCTTAGACGGAGGAGTATTTTAGTACTACTTGATATATGCAAATGTAAATATCCATTTTTTTTAAATATTAGTTGCTCATGGTAATGATATTTCATTATTCTGATCTATGAAAAAAGAGTTATTTTTATCCTATACCATTAATGTCCACATTTAAATTTCAATGTTGCTGTGCATTGACTCAGACAAATATACTGTGATTTGTTCAATCAAAGGTTATACTTCATCAAGTTTCGCGATCGGAAGCAAATTAAGTCGTTATATTCCCTGCGATAATAAAGTAAGGAACAAAACACACTAGTCTAAACCAAAACCTACCCCGTTCGTGAAGTGTTAAGAATAGACATGTTTTAATTCGGGGTTCGATTTAGAAATATTTCTCTGCACATTTACTTATCACCGGTCATCGATTTTCAGATCAATATTTATTATCTACAGAGTAGAAAAAAATGTTATTTCTGTAGTGTTTTGTTGAAAAAGTAAATCGCAATTTTGTAACTTCAATGGGAATTAAGTGCAAACAAAATTAAATAATAGATAATGCCTTTGGTACATTCACCAACAAATGATGTATAAATTAAATCCCTCCCCGATTAGCAGATAAACGTTATCTTTATTAAACAGACATGAAGTATTCTTATCTATTTATACAAAAGTACGTTGACGATGGCAATAAATCATATAACAAACAATGAAATAGTCCAAATTTAAATTTAAAATTTAAAATTTATGCCATTGCTGACCCTTGTATACTTCTTATAAATAAGAGCATCTAATTTTGTCGTCATTTACAGTAAGAACATGACCTTGCTTATCCCTAGTCAAAATGAGCTACAAACTTGGTTCATACATTAAGACAGTGACCTTTTAAGTACTTCTCTTTCTAAAAATCGGACAAATTGTGTAAACGGTGTGGCATATGGAGAAAAAATGGTCATATATTTTATTGCTTTATTGCATACACCAAGTATTTATAACTGATAACCTCCAAATGTCATCATAAGATACTGATAGGTAAAATATAATTGAAATACACTATTGGAAAACAGCAGGAAACTTTTACCACACTTTTTCCTTATGTAAGCAGTAATATAATTTCTACGTCAAAGATCTTTCAGGATAAATTTAGAGTGCTTTTCAGTTGTTTTTTTTTTAATATGTATTGAATATTATTTAGGCAAAACATACCATATTGAGAATTAAGATGTACCGACCATTGCCTTATTCTTACTTAAGTACTACGTGAACATTCATAAGTTTTGTTTTCACGTGATTCGTAAATAATGATATGTCATTACTCTTATCTATCAAAGGAATTGGCTTGTTTATAATGCACCATAAATTTCCTCAATTCAATTTCTAACAATTTTTAAGAGGTTGTTACAGGCATTACTGGTTGGCATTCTACATTTTTTTCACACCATTTTTTCTATTTCATATCACAGGTGCATCTTTTCTCGTAAACAGTTTTGAATGATATCGTGTAATAATAAATATTTAGAGTACATAGAAATGGATTTTAATCCATCTTATAAAAAATATTGTGGAAAAAAAACATGATGAGTAATAATGGCTTACGAAACGTTTTGAAGTATCAAGCCAGGTGTCCCTGATTAAATTTGCATGTGCAAATTGTAACAATATTGCGAATTAAGTAAGCATTTACTTATCTTGTTGGTCAGTATTATAATTTCTTTTCTATCATCTTGTTTTGTTTATAGTGTGCATTGTCGATCCCCTCCTGTTAGTGTGAACTGTCTGAGTGTACATCAAATTGTGCATCTCAAAATGAACTTATTATTATAATTATTATTATTATTTCTTTTGTGATTAACTGGAACGATTAAACTGATGAAAATAAATAAAAGATGTCATCTCATTTCAAAATTTCAGTTACCAACGGAGAATTTTAATTAAAATTAGATTTGTTTTTATATTTTTCAATCTATAGCATATTGTAGATAACAAGTGAAGACATATTCATTATGATATAAACCTCAAACGTCCAATTTCGAACGATAATTAATATGTTTGCCACACTAGTGTTACATTTCACGCTAAAAGTATTGAATGTATTGGTAATGTATAAATAAAAATATTACCATATAAAATTATGCAAAAAACCTTCATAAGTAAAGATTTTGTTAACCATTTTTGACTTTGAACTAATATTTTTCTTCATTTTCTTCATCTATTGTAATAGCTTCAATGACACATTTACAGAACGTAAATAAGAATATAAAAATGATAATATTGTATTGATTACATATCTTCAATTTTATCAATTCAATAAAGGAGATAACATTACCTTTGTTAAACAGACATGAGGGGTTCTAATCTTTTTAGACAAAGTACGTTGACGTAGGCAAATAAATCATATAAAAAAACGATGAAGAAGTCAAAATTAAAATGTTTATCATTGCGATTGCCGGTCCGTTGCATAACTCATGTCAATAAGACAACAGACATTTTGTGATTTACATTGAAAACGTGACATTGCTTAACCCTAGTCAAAACAAATTACTGATATTGCTTTAAATTATGACAGCAACATTTTTAAGTAATATTTTCAAAATGTGAATATTCATTTTATAGGTTTGCTCGAGATGATGATGTAAATATATATTTCATCTCTGAAAGTTTTCCTTTATAAAAGGTTGACTTTGATTTATGAAACAAACGATGAAAATCAAGACCTGATAGATAATCGATGATCGTTGATACGTTAATGTGCGTTGAAACATTTTGAATCCTACTGCCTTTCAGCCGTTCAGACAAAATTCAATTCGATTCACTTCACGATGCATTGTAATCGATATAAAGAAAAAGTCTGACGTAGACAATTATTTCAAATATTCAGGTTTTAGCTTAAACACTGTATAATAAATGATGTTTCCATTCACAACATTAGGGAATATGAAGATTTTTTTTTTCTGACACTTAATAATATATATTTTTGGATTGTTCGGTTGGAAAGAGCCAAATCGCAATTGTATGTTATCAAAGAAGATATATGGTGTATAAGTTATGTAGTGTATAAGTTTATAATTATCGTATAATACAATATATACAATATTATCTGTACTAATGTACGACCAATAATAAAAGACAATATGAGGAATATAAAAAAATCGGTTAAATAGCTAAGTTCATTCATATTTGTGTCAGCCCTATTATTATAAACATCCAGAATGGTACAAAATATTATAGTATACGGTTTTCATCGTCCTTATCCAATCTCCTATTGTCATAGTCTGAAATCCATTTTGGTAAAGAATTAAGGGTTGTCAGTGCCCGATATGTCTTTGGGTCACAATGTTTTGACATTGAAAATTCAGTTTGGCTATACTGAACCCAGTTGAAAATACAACCATGAACACTTCTTTCGGGAGCGCATAATTTGACTTATACCCTCGCGTAAAATTTCGCTTAAAAACCAAATTATTGCAAACAATTTACTATTATCTAAATTTAACTATTTACATTTATTACTGACTTCACCTTTTTAAAATTAAAGTATTTCTTTCAGTAACATTTCAAAATGCTTGAAGATGTTGGTTATTGGAGTTCAGAACAAGCATATTTTGTATTTTTGTGATACGCTTTTATCTTTTTCACCCTTCAGTGATGATATATATAGCTAACAAAACACTTGAAAAAGATATGTGTAAGTATATTATCCGTTGATTAGTTCACTCGTGATAAGTTTTACAGTTGCATACTGTATTCTAAGCTTACCTTGAGCTGCTGTGAGTATTCCTGTATTCAATATAAAAATTACAAAACTTGCTAGCATTGTTACTTGTTACTTAAGTCAGTTCAAATAAGACCCCGTAAATATTTCGAAAGCTAAAACAAGGAAGTACAGGCATTTCGGGTATTTGTTTTTGTAGATAACGTCCAATTCTTCAGTAAATATCGCATTCTAGGTAACACTTCTTAAATACGGTATCTGATACATATGGGCTGTCGTACGGATTGATTTGATACAAAATAGAATTAGTATAAAAAAAATTTTGAAAAATGTATCAATAAATAAGGAAATAATATTCACCAATTAGACCATACTATACGATACAATTCAAACGCAATATTTGCGACTGTGTCGTCAATATGTTTGTTGTTAATAATCAATAATACTTTATTACTTCGACTTGAAAAGAAATATCTTTTGAGATCTAGTTGATATCAAATTAGTTTCTCCATTTTTAGTCATCATATTGTAAGTATACAATATAAGTATTACACTTATAAATCGAACTCGCTAAAACTAATAGGTTGTAAATGCTCATTAAGGTAGAAATGTGAATGTTTAACCAAATGCTTAAACACATTAACATTTAAGTTAATGTAAAAAAAAACAAAAACAAAACAAAAACAAAAAAACAAAAAACAAAAAAAACAACAACAACAAAAACAAAAACAACGAAAAAACACAATTATCTTCACTTGTGATTGCGGTTGTGTGTTACAATAGTTACACAATTACATGCACTAGTTAAATGAAATTATCAGTGGTAAAATACACTCAACGAAAAGCGTGAATGACGCAGGTACACAGTATGTTCAATCATATATATTTTTTTTTAAATCAAATAGAAGAAAGAAATTAATATCATGATAAGAATGCACGAGTGTACAATTCTGAATATTTACAAAACGAAACTACAAAATAGTTTTGTTTTAAATGGAGTTTGTATTTGGAAAGAACACAATATCTTAAATCTATGCTAATCTGTGTCTGTGTGATGTGCATTTATATACCCTACATGTTATGTGTAACATATTCACGCTATCTACAGGGAAGTATTTAATTTTCGGAGGTTTACACTTATAAATCGAACTCGCTAAAACTAATAGGTTGTAAATGTTCATTAAGGTAGAAATGTGAATGTTTAACCAAATGCTTAAACACATTAACATTTAAGTTAATGAAAAAAAACAAACAAAAAACACTTGACATAAAATTACATAAAATGAAAATCGCATTTCTTAAAAAAGCCAAAAATACTATTGATTTTACTTTTTTTTATATCAAAATTTCTGCAACTTATTGGCAACATATACCAAAGCGTCAGAAATACGAGGCCAATTCAGAGTCTTTAAGATCAAAGGACTTTGCAAAAGTAAAATGGAACTGAATGACAGCGATGCTATACATTTTGTATATACACAGTAGCGTAGCTTTCCTTATACGTAAGCATACCGACGAAGAGGTCCAAAAAAGCAGTAGAGTACGAGATTTGATATCAGTTATATTGTCAATTGTCCATGACGTACATATTGAAATTATGGAAACTCGTACAAAGCCCTCCCTCCCCTCAATAAAAAAGAAAAGAGGTTAACTATTGTTATACAATCAATCTTCCATGGATTCGTTAACTGTGTGCTATGGGAAACATAGTTTTCTTCATAGTATACTTTATGTAGGGTTTAATTGTCCACGCTGAGGCTATTTAATTAGGTAATCGAAATTGCAAATATATTTTTTTTTCAGACTGTCCGATGAACTTCATTTATTATCAAATTTTCGATCTTTGAGGGACAAAAGTACGACGGGTGTGTCCCTGGGAGCAGAAGCTATTCACCTTTCCAGAACATCTAAACTGACCCGCAGTTTTTGTTTGGGTTATCCATGATAGTTTGTACTCGTTTACATGTGTAAATGGAACAACATGCAACCTTTGGTTTTGTCTTTGAATGAATAAACAAAACCTTAAAGTTTCCTCATTTTTCATTTTAGAATCTAGATACCTAGAATAAAATTGTCTGTAAATAACAAGTTTCAATATATGATACTAAATTTTAACCTCATAATTTTATACAATACAATTTTTAGAGGGGAAAGATCAACTTTGTAACGAAACACCTAGGGATGGATCGACTTGGGCCGGATAAACTTGGGGACGGAAAAGTATGGGAACGGATCAATATTCTGCCCTAGTTTTAGTTTGATCTCAATCTAAGGCATTTTATTGAATATCCCATGCGTTGTTTTTCTAGACAAAGCTGGGAAAGAATCGGAATACATGTAAAACAGTTTTTGAAGTGCATAAGCGTGCCAAATAAACAACCGATGCCGGTGAAAGTACATTTTTCTTTCCTGCGTGCATAGAAACGAAAGAAGGAAATGAAACTCTCATTTGCCGCATCCGTGTTGAAAAAAATAATACAAAAATACGTGGAGACACATATTTACAGTTCCAACTCTTTGATGAAATATCACGTCTCAGTACAACTGCGGACTAACCATAACTTCTTAGGAAATTCACAGTTTTCCATCATTTTGCCAAAGAGGACTCTATTTTAAAGGTTAAAAATATATATAAAATATATAAAAGCATTACCACACGCCTTGAAATTAAATGTACACTGTCATTAGATATTCCCCTGAATAAAAAAAATCAATGGTTGGCACATGTATTAAAACTGATATATATATTTGTGGGGATTAAAACCGTTACCTAATCTGCTCCTTTGACAAATCTATGATCTTTTGTTAACAGCCTACACAAGTTATGAATAATACTATTGGTTTAGATTTACAAATGGTCTTTAATAATACTTAGTATTTAATTTTTGATCTCAATCGGACGAGTTATACTGTAGTCACCAATTTCTTGATTGCAAATAATAACTTTTCCCCATTGAACACCCCTAAAGCTTCGTTCATTAACATGATTAAATGACAAAAAATAAAGACATTTTGCTTTAACTAAACGTATAAAAATAAATTCCAAGATTACAGTCCTTAAACCGATCCACGCAACGATTTGACTTATCGATGACCGTTGACTGATTTATCGCTTACAGGTCGAAGACCGATGACCGGTGACCGATCTGATCGCAGTTTTTTTTATATATTTTAAATGACGTAAGATCTGTTTAAAAAAAGAAATGTAAAATAAAAGTATAAATTGGCGTTTAAATATATTACATTATGTAAATATATGTAAAGATGACAACAACAAAATCCGTAAACTACATTGACCGCTCTGTGGTCACGTGATACAATCACCCGTTAAATGGACCGGTATGACGGATCGATGACTGATGGGAAACTGATCGGTGATCGATGACCGATTGCAATTTTTTGTTGCACGGATCGGTTCAGGTTCTGTAGAAGGACATACAAAATTTACTAAATATTTTGATGCATTTTACATATATTGGCACCAATTACAAAACATAACAGGTCGAACAAATGTATCATTCTCTGATTCAAGATGTACCTGTTCACAGTCGGGGGTGTTATATTGTTAGTACTATTTTTACAAAAAAAAAACCGTTGTTTCTTCGTTGTTTTATGTTGTTTCTGTCTGTTTTTCTTGTCTAGTATTTGTCCCACGACTGCGTGCCTTTTACTTAAGCTTGGTCTCTTGTTACTCTTTTTGCCCAATTTAGCAGTGATACTGATCGATGTAGTCAGATGAAAAAAACGATCACTTTGTTTTTGATATGTCTCAGAATGTCAATACTACTGATATATAACCCACTAAAGATGTCATAAACCGTACCTGTATCGGGACAACTTTCCATTCTATAGCACATGAGCATAGGAAATGGGGGGACAGTGTAATGGGCAATGAAGATCTTGAATGGGGATGGAAAAATATTATCGTGAAGTATTTATTGATATAAACAATTGTATTTGATTTTATCAAAAATAATAGTTGTAATGTTGAAAAGCATAATTCGTAATACTTTACAATCTCCAAAAAATACAACATATCTAACACGTATATAGATTAGTTTTGACAATTAAATATTATATGTAATACGTTCAGTTTAATTACTAATACCCAAACTCATTTTTGAAGTTTTTCATACTGTTTGTACGTTCCTTTGCATGATTTCTCTTAACATAAAATAACATCAATATATCAGTGACAAAATACTGATACCAATACTTCACAATCCCAAATTAACTCATTTATTTATACATGAATCTTCATTTTATTTAGAAAAAAAAAATGCTATGAACAATGTATTTATTCAACAAAATCCTTGTTTTTTTGTAAACAAGACGCCCAATATAAAAAAAACCTTACGCAACAGACAGAGTAAAAGTTGTTATTTAATGGCATAAGGCATTTATTTTCTTTAAATATGGCAATTGTAAATACTTCGGCGAGATCGGAATTAAAAAATGGTATTAGGATAAATCCAAAATTTACAATAAGGAGATTGGTGAAATAAAATACGACAAAAATTGTCAATACAAGAAATACAGTAAATATTCTTCTATTCAAAGTTTCGTATTATATAGCATTCAGTATTATATTTTTGTTTAATATTTGCTTAGTTCCTTGTTCTTCCGTCGCTTTTCTTTTTGTTTTTTGTTTTTGTTTTCTGTTTTTGTTTTTGTTTTTATTTCGGAAATCAATTTCGACGGAAGGTGTATCCATCTGCCATCGATGCAATTACTATTATTCATTGAGAAATCACATCCAATATCAGCTTAATTCAGTATACACATCTTCAAGATTTCGGTTTGATATGTATCCTGTATATAGATTCCACATGCACGACATTTCAATCACACGCATTGTCATATACATTTTGTATTTCAATTGTTGCATTTAATATTAAAGCTGCATTAGGTGCCAAATTTGCTGAATTTCGATTCAAATAAATTTTTGCTGATTCAATAAAATAGGTAATGCAATAAATGTCAATAATACCAAAGAAAATTGTAAAAAAACACATTTTTTTTTTAATCAGAGAAGATCGATAGCTCTGGTCTAATAATTTTTTTCGCCATTTCTTCCGAAGATTGCCGACATGACATACACCTGGGTTAAAAATACGTTAACCTTGGGAAAAACAATAACAATAACAGATACACGGGTAAGCACGAGTCTTGTTTTCATTTCATTTCATCTACTTCTTGATTAGTTTTCAAATAAATAAAGACCATATTTGAGACACATTATATCACAATACGTAAATTTCAAAAGAATCCTTTTCGTTATATATTCGGACTTTTTTCTTTTACGGATTCAGTTCGTCGGTATTCCGTGCCGTTGAATAACCATTTTGGCTTTGCAATCAGATTTGTTATTAAAGAAGCGACCCATACAGCACATGGTCAGATTAAGGTCACTAGAAGTCAGATGCATACGGATTTATCTAGGTCGATTTTTTGTCTTGCAAGACAATAAGAATATAGACACCTATTCCACGTATTTAAGGCATTTTATTTGTGAATATCAAATGAATTTATACAGGAAAAGTACAATTTAGTAGAAATGATTTAAAGGCATAATTAAACATAAACAAAAAAAAATACGAATTGACAGCTAATGTAGCTTTAATAGGGCCCTTTCATTGCATAATTCGTTTGGTAATTTGAATATATAAGCAGTTCGATTGCATCGTTGAATTACATGACATAAAAAAAGAATATTACTGTTAAGAAGTATTCTTATACGGTATACATATATATCCTAGCTGGTCGAGTGATCTAGGGCGCTAGATTTAGTTCAGGCGGTGTTGCCATAGATGTCATAGCGGTACGAGTTCGAGTCCCGCGGAGGGAACGACCAAAAAATTTGCTTCGCAAATTTGACAGTTCTAACATCGTTGGGAATTTTTCAGACCTTTCTATATATATATATATATACATTCATAAACACATGTTCTTCCTTTAAAAAGGTGTATTTTCTTTATGTTGTTATCTATTTTCTCCATGTATATTATGTTTACATTTTTAAGGTGTAAAATGTAAGTTGGCATTTTCCCCCCAATTTGAATGTGCATAGTTCTTATTTTAAGTAAAACTAATCCATTTCTGCTAAAAATGCCTAGCTGTAACCACAAAATGTGTATAAAGATACATTTTGTTGATATAGGGAGATACAAAAATCGCACTTACTTTAATTGTCATGACCCACAATTTCGACCGTTGTTTATTTGCACATTTCTAATATTTTCTACGCCGTCAAAAGGGAACGATTTTAGATTAAACTAGGGTGACACTATGATCTAACTATTATATATGAATATTAAATTTTATATGATTTAAATCTCTCACAACAGATTAATATCATAATGTCTCTTTTATTAATATCCTTGAGGTTCAACTATTTATGTATTTAAGCAAGTTGGCATACTTTAAATTGTAACACATTTTATTGGTCTACTTTAATTGTAAGTCTTAATCAACCTCAATCATTTTTGGACGATTTGTTTTTCTAAAATTGTGTCATATAATTTATAATTTATAATATTATTTCCTGACAAAATATTTCTTCAATGTAAAATGGATATTGATTTTTGCGTAGAAAACGAATTTACAATGATATTCCATAAAATTTATCTACCATAGGAGCTACTTTCATCATCCAATCAGAATAAAGAACTGTTGCACAAAGAACGTTGCACGATACACGAAGAACGCATCACGAAGTGCGCACACGAAAGGCACACTCATACGAAACCCACGCTACGCGATACACGATCACATGAAACACGCACACGATACACGCGTAGCGCACGAAGCAGGCTAAAATGGGAATGTTACACGTTTCAGGTGGTGTATTACAAAGAATATATAAGAATTATAATAAAGAAGCATCTAAAATTACCGCTGCTCATTTTGGTGTCTTCATATTGGGATGTAGTTCCATTAAGCCGTCCTCTACAATAACAAGAAATATTTAAAGGGCTTATATCATACTCGATAACAGTATTCTCTGCACCGGTAGGGTAAGCGTCCTCTGCTTTTCTAGAAACACCCGCCGAGTTGCTCATAAAAAGTCAAGTCCGGGTTAGACAAACAAGGAAAGGAAAACTATTACTCGTTGAATAAAGCAGTTTTCATAGTGCAGATGGATACACCATAACGATCCACGAGTTCATGATGACGACCATTAAAACTTCTGTAGTGATGACTTCAATCTTGTAGCAACAAAACCCTGTGCTAGAAGCCTATTTTTTTAGAGTTCTTGCGCGATACAAAAAGTTTGCGTAGTTTCGGCAAGCTCTGGCATAACGTATGATTTGTGATATGAACACTCCATACGCAGGTGCTTAAGGGATGTTGCTACAGATGAAAGGAAAGTTGACAATTCTGAATATAAAGTCATCACGTTTGTCGTAAAGTTTAGTCAATAGTTTTCCTTTACCATCGATTTATAAGTGAGGCTGACTTCATAGTATCTGTAGTATCCATTATCTCAAGTTCTTTTGGTTAGATGCGATGTATCAAATCCCCCAAATTAGGATTGTTTAAGGATAATACGTCATCCATATAGCGGAAACTGGGATGAAAGGATCTAGCCAAACGATATTCTTTATTTCGGATCAGATCACCTATAAAGTCAGCCTCTTAAGTGTGAAGGAATAGGTCAGCAAGTAAAGGAGCACAATTTGTAAAAGATGTGTCATATACTGACAATAGAAATTCTCACGAAAAACCAGAAGTGACATCAGATGGTGCCGAAGATTTACGTCGACTAGCTCCGTTACCGGTACATATGATTGTGAGAATAAACCGCTAATATTCTGGTAGACATGCAGATCCCCCCTGGCATGAGTTACAAAGGGGTACAATCAAAGACAATCACAAATGGGTGATACCAATCAACGCAGCAAAGTATCATGGTGTTAAGTAAGTAAATAGACTGGAAATGGTGAAAAAATATCCGAAATAAACGAATTAAATAAAGAATGGACAAAAGATACATGGGCCAATATCAACTGTATATATACGCCTAGACGTGTGGACACAAAATTTACCTCACAAAAAGATGGGCGTGTTTTAATAAAGTAATTAAAAATATTCATACCTTTTTAAAATATATATATATTAACAGTACCTTTTGGATTGATGCACCTATAGTTGCAATCCGCCTTCGATCATCGATCAGAATCCGTTTAATCACCGATTCGTAAAACAAGCCTGTTAATATTTTACAAAATGGTTTGTTTCTATTTTCTTGCACACATATTACCTTCATGATGAAGATTGAACAGTCAATGTAATAACTTGACCTTTACATTTAGGTCTTTAATAATGAAACTTGAATGCAACATAATAAAGTCACAGTAAACTTGCAGTTGCTTTATCATAGTTTTGTTCCAATGAATATTCCGAAATTTATATGAATCGATATTCCGTTATTTTACATATCGTAAAAAGCGATCAGATAAGTCAAATTTTATCGACTATTAATTTGTCAACGAGAGTAGTCACTAAACAATCAGTCATCGACCCGTCAAATAGTTGCGCTTATCGATGCGGAGATTGTATATTTTGTTTAAACTACAACTCCTGATCTTATTTTTAAGGAGAATCGATTGTTTAAGGAGAATCAATTTATTGACGGATATACCTTAATGAATATCAAAGGTATTATACTGTTATATTGCTTGTAAAAGCGTAATTATTAATTTTAAACAAAAGGATTATCTTAAATGTATAACTACTTCTGTAAATACAAATGAATAAACATCATACCACTACTCCAAATACAATGTTGAACACTTCATCACTTGCATCTACAGTACACAGTGATGAAGCCAGTAATAAACAAACATCAGTGATTTTTTTTATTCTTTAGACTGTTCAATTGACATTCGCGTTTTGTTGAAGAACACAAAATAAGAATAACTTTGTTATGCTGTTAGATGAGTTTGTTTGTTTGTTTGTTTGGGTTTAACGTCCGAGCAGCAATATTTCAGCTATATTCAGACGATGAACATGAAATTGATGATAAGATGAACATGAAATGATGATGAAATGAAAAACGGATGGGACACAAGGACAATGGGGTCGACAAATTTTGATTGCCACTGGAAATAGGGAGAGGTGGGTAAGGTCGGGCAATTTAGCCTCCTGTGGCGGAGCCCTATGATTTCTTATTCCAGGAGAATACCACAGTAGGGTTCTTTAACGTGCGAGGAACGTGGCATCTTTCCCAACACGGTGAACAGATGATTAAAATTACATTAAGAAATAAACACAAGATAGATAGTTAATAGACCATCAATTGTCAATCACTGAATATTTAGATCTTACCTAATTTTATTCCCAGTCTCGAACATATAGGTGGCGCTGGTTTCCATTATCCATTAACATTACATTTTGATCTGACAGAGGTTCTAATGAAATTTGCATCACAGAAAAATGTAACATTTTGATCATAAAAGTACTGCAAGTGTTTAGGCATAATCTTCACGTTTGATGGCATATTGTTGGTTTGACAGGATACATCTAGAAATCACAACGAAGCACACATTGCTATTCAATGTACTTATTCTATGACACGAATACATTATTTGTTCCTTTCAAACTACACATATGAAAAAAATGCATGATTTTATGGAACACATTTTTCTTCATTGCATGTTTTCATGTAAGCAAGGCAATGAAAACATTCTACAATATTTTTTTTCAAACTAATTTGATTAAGGATAAATAATTTCATAATAATTTATGATTGTTTTATCTATTCCGTTAAGCAATGTGTTTTTTTTTTCGTTACAACCAGCATTTTATTTATAAAAAAACTCAAATCTTATTTCGAATATAATATGCATTCCACTGACGGCAGGCTAAACATCTAAGGTTTGATGTGCCATTTAATATATAACACATTTTGAACTGTATACCTACAGTATGTTTGTAATATTATCGTACCGGATGTGTCGGGTTTTTCATATTCGATATGACTAGAACTGGACGTGGTAAAGCTGTATGTTCAATAAAATGTGTACATCGATTCAGGTATATATTAAAAGCAATCAAACATCAATATTCAACATTTTAAATATGTATTTGTCTAATATGTTGGAATTGTTACTCTTGCTTTAGTCGACCCTTAATATGTCGTACCCTCCAATTATTCAAATAATAGATTATTCAAACAACGACAACTTGAAATATCCTGCTAATCTGTGCTAGCTCCGATACAATTTTACATATGATGACTGGAACTGGGATACACTGATATCTCAGACAACACAGGGTTTTTAAGCAATTCCCTCGAAGGTTCAATGTTATCATTTAAGTTATGATAAATCGATGTCTCTTCATCGGTTTGGGGAACTGATTGCGCAATAACAAAAACACAATTGTTATGCGTGGGTTGTGCTTGCATTTCAAGTTGTAATGAACACTGGCTGCAAAAAAGCGACGAAATTTTCAAAATATGTCAAACATAAATAAAGTCCTCTGAAAACGATTAGTTGTAGATATTTTCCCAAACAAATCCAATTATATGACATACCTACACAAAGAATGTGTTAAAATACCAAGTCGATGAGATGAATAGTTGTCAAGATAAATGCAAAAAAAAATTCTCAAAATATGTAAAAAATAAACAAAGTCCACGGGAAACAGGAAGTTGTCATTTTTTTTATTTTAATTTCATCACACCATATGGTATACCTAGAGAAAGCTTGTCTTAAAATTTCAAGCCGCTGTGATAAGTAGTTTCTCAGAAAAAGGTAACGACAAAATTTTAAAATAAGTTAACAATAAAC
Organism: Perna viridis; assembly: GCA_037379345.1. Lineage (NCBI taxonomy): Eukaryota > Metazoa > Mollusca > Bivalvia > Mytilida > Mytilidae > Perna > Perna viridis. The sequence continues at coordinate 28,150,810 of CM074520.1, forward strand.
AAAGTCGTCATTTAAAAGGAACATGAGGAAGTTGGTGTAGAATTATTTAGAAAATGAATCCCACAATATGAAATACCTACACGAAAATATGTTAAGACTTCAAGCCGCTGCGATAAATAGTTGCTTAAAAAAACTGCGATTGAAGGAATAATCAAGGGAACCAAGGTTTTAGTTGTAATCAAAAGAATGTAATCCAGGGACAAAAAAACTAGACATTGAAAACAGACATACACTGTTTAGGAAACACAAACACACAGAAACACAAGCACACGGAAACAAGGACAAGAGTAATACAATATAATTTCTATCCTTCTGAGCAGGGTATAGTAGAATAGCGTATTTAATGCATCTGTAATGCAGGAATCCAATTCTTATATAGTATTCTTGGTAGATAGAAACAAAAACTATTAGATGTTATTATTTCAAATATTTAAACACCATTTCGACCAATATGTTACCTGCTCTAATTAAAGTTATGTAGTACGCAATCTAATGTTCAAGTTGATGTAAGAGTGCGATTTCCTACTAAAAAGTCGCATGAATTTTACGATATTTATAGTAAAGGTCCTGAATTTTGTTACAGTCATTTGCTGATACATGTAACAATTTCAAAGTATTTGTTACCTGGTATATGTATCATGACATTCACCTGTGTGTTTTAAAATAGTTTCTCGAATTAGGCGACTGCTTTCTCTCAAATTCAATTAATAAAATATGCGAGAAAAACATGTTGCAATTTAAAGTAGTTTACAAATATGCATATTATAAGTATTCACCAACACACACTGGTTGTAATGCATTCTCTTAATTTGTATTCGATTCCTTTGAATACACAATGCTCCTTATGACTTTTGAACCGTGAATCTTGTATCCGTTTTTATGCGACTGACATTGTTTTAACTAGTAATGCTTAAAATTTCCTATGCAAAAGATGTTTGTTTTTTTTTATATTTACCGACACACTTTGGCTCTGTTGCATTCCAATAACCTTCAATTGATTCTTTTGATTCTATACAGCACCTTATCGCTGTTGGGTCTTGAATCCTGTATCCATTTTCACATTTATATAATACCACTGAGTTACATTGATATCCAGTCAGTGTCATTGGTTTAATCAACAGATCAGAACCGTTTAAGGTTGGACATTTGGTAACTTAAAAAATGGACACTGTTACAGAAATCTTTATTCTTGCTGATATTATATTCCTGTTACCGTCTATCGATTTGTTTTGTTTTGTTTTGTTCTTGTTTTTGTTTTTGTTTGTTTTTTGTCTTGATTTTGTTTGTATGCATCTAAATTAACCTATCGCTCAGCTTAAAAATGCGGGAAAAGAGGCAACACAAAATTTTAAGATTTCTTAAGAAATTTTCTTCGTTCCTCAGGCAAAATTATATATAGCACATTACATATAAGCTTGTTTATTTAGCAATGTTTGTTCAAGAAAATAAAACTACCGGCATCGAATAATTCTTTCAACTAACAGATTGATTGCCAAAAGTAAGAAAATATATGTCAGTCTACTCATAAAGGAAAAAAAAATCATCAATATTTGTTCAAAGAAAACGTGACTTTAATTAAATATTTCTTCTTTAGCAAAGACCGAACAGAGTTATAATGAACATTAAGCATGATTTTTTTTCTCATTTTAATCATATGAATTAGTTAATACATATAATTATGATAACATTCAAATATTCGAAAGGTTCCTCGGAAGTGAACTTGTACATGACCGTCGACTGAACATTACATTTCATGACATTCTTTTCAATCTCCGATTGCGATTAAAGCCCGCGCGAAATTTCCAAATACACTTTATATTAAATTACATTAATTCCTGTACTTCTTGGAGAAAATTACGACAAGAAACTGTATATGATACCGACCTTTGGTAAATGCAGAAAAAATGTTACATTTTACTAATTAGAAAATACTATGACTTCACAAAATTATTTTCTGTAATATTTATTTGAATTTTGTGCATTTTGCAAAATGTTCAAAGTTAGCAATATCAGGTTTTGAGATTTACTTGTATATAATTAAATTTTGGACGAAGGTATTCCTAAGTATTAGGTTCTAATGAGATGGTTCTCCAACGAACACATTTATAGCCAACCGAAATTTGCAGTATTTATATTTTTGGCATTTTAATATTTAGATATCATTTGGTCTTAATGTGGCCACATTTCCATCGTGCAGATTTTTCGCCAGTATTCGTTCACAAACTTTTAAAAACCGATTGGTAGAGTCACTTGTCTTGCAACTACTAAGTAGTAAAATATCAAAATGCAACCACATTTCTGTCATGGATTTTCGTCATGCTGTGATGAGTACATCTTAAGATTAGATATTCAATAGGCCAAAATTGACATTTTTGGTGAAACTGTTTGAACATGTTCACTTGCATATAAATTAAATCTGTGTTTATACAGACATATTAAAACTTTTTCGTTTTTAACAATTACAGATGCATATAAATTTACACAATTTATAAGTGATTTGTTTAGTTGATTTTGTACAAGTCATAATCTGTATTCTCCAATTTCATACAAATCATAATCTTCAAAAAATCACAATATATATTTAACATATACAATTTGGTTTAGGATCTTGATCTTCCTACAAATTTGTTTTTTTAAGCTGATGATAAGAGATTTCGCCTTGTATCACGTATACAGTACACCGAAAAGTGCAATATTAATATAACTAGTATTACATGCAATTTAGATTTCATCATTAGACCGGTGTATATACCTACCATAAAAACTCACCTTGACATGTCGGTAACGTACTCCACGCAGTGCAATGAATATCACTGGGTCAAATTAAGTGGTAACCAGTAGCACATATTTTTTTGAATCACACCAGGGAATCTTTTGTTATTCAGATTATTTATATTTGAATGTTCCAATGTTATGGATCGGCACTCAATACCTTGTTAATAATCAGAACAAACAAATACAGGAATTATACATATATATATATATATATATGTATAATATATATATATATATATATATATATATATATATGTATATATATATATATAGAATGGTCTGAAAAATTCTCAAAGATGTTAGAACTGTCAAATTTGCGATGCAAATATTTGGTCGTTCCCTCCGCGGGACTCGAATTTGTACCGCTGTGACATCTATGGCAACACCGCCTGTACTAAGTCCAGCGCCCTAGACCACTGGATATGTTTGAACATGTTTTGGAAAGCTATCGTTAATACCATGGCGAGTTACTGGCATTCTACTACGCCCTATTTTTGTTTCACACACACACACACACACACAAAATGACTTCAAATCTGCTATTTGCATCCTTGGTACTACCTTAACGTTTTGGATCGGTTATGCTGGATAGAATTAAAAAGTGGTACTTAATATTTTAATACTGTATAACTGATACCGCTATTCAAATGCCTAAAATCATAATATAAAGTGTTGCAAAGGTCTTTTGACCACAGTCGGGGTAAGTATTTTATAAACATAAAACCTACGTCATCGGCATACATATGTACATTGTACATGTATGACTTTTACCCAGTTTTACTGAAGACGAATTATTTGCACCATACCAGTGTCATGACGTGCAACGAATAGGATGTGTCTCTATCTATGAAGAAATTAGTCGCATTAGAAGCCCGGATTGGAAGCAAATTAAAAAACAACAAATTCATTAACTCCATTTCGTACTTACTTTACTTTGGGTAAAATAATTACGAAATGAAGTCCCCGTGTTTAAAAAAAAACAGTGATGTTTCCACCCATTATTTCTTAATTTAAATTACTGACACACAAGTACGCCTGTGTCATCCATACGAATACATCTATTTGCAGTCGTTCATACCACAATTTTTTTTTCTTTTCATTTACATTGAAATCAAACGTTAACTAAATCATGTATATGTACAAATTACCATCATAATACTTAAATAAAGAACAGAACATACTTGTCTACATTTGTTACAGTGTATTTGACAAAGAAACGCACATGTGTTTGTCATAGTAATCATCTGAATAAAAAGAAATTAAATAAATACATCTGAATTCATGCCAGTTCGAGAGCAGCATTTACACAAATGTCTTTCGTTTGTTTACTTTAATATATTGTTCAATAAGTATCTTCCTTCGGAACATTACAGAAATATTTAGTTATGAATGGGCATCCGCATTTGACGTTGAACACGTACATGTAACGAAGACGACTTTGGCTTAGACACAACAATTGGCAAATCTACCTAATACATAATTCAAACTATTATTGTTGTCGAATGGCTTCAAATGGATGACAGATTCAGAGTACAGAAATCTTATTCAATATGATCTTGTTTCATGAATTCAGCATGTAAAATAGGTACGGCCTATATTTTAATCATAACCAACATACAACATAGGAAACATTAACAAAATATTGCCAGAGCGTAAAAACATATAATGACAATTATTTAATAAGGACATATGTTGCCATTCGAAAAGTTAGTCAACTATAAGATTTTTTTTTTTATTGGGAAACATTAATCTATAAAGAAAAAAGCTAATATTCTTTGTATCTACTACAAATGCTTTATTTTGAATTATTATAAGAAAACTACTAAATAAAGTTAGCGTAGGTCTCGAACTGTTTCAGGTATTCGATGACAGCTTCATACAGGAAACGATATTGTTCCTGCAAATGAAAATATACATTTGTTAGCTAGACATGTAAAGGGCCTTTGAATATATATATTAAACATATACGTGTTTGTCTTTCTACATAAGCAAATTCTTAAAGCTGTTTTAGTTTTTTGAGAATAAGATATTCCACGAAATTGACACACGGCACATTGTTATACATATGAAGTATTTGGGTATCTGAATTGATAAATGATTTTCTGTTATGTTTGTGAACAGGGTTGTATATCAATCGACTTTCTAACATTTTCTTGAATAAATTATGTTGCGGTCGTGTGTACTTCAAATATTCAATTGTAAAATGTGTGTTGTATATACTTGTAAATATATATTTTGTAAAAGTATTATTATCTGGAGGTCTAAACTTTCAACGACTTTAATTGTACGTTCGTTTAGATTAATTAGATTAATTTTAAATAGTGTGTTTGTTTTTCTCCCAGCACCTCATATACTAAAGCAATATCTATATTCCCTGTTTTTAACCGCTTATTTTATTAATGTACGCGTGTATATGTATCTGTGCACTTACATAGTTAGATATAATTTGAGGTCTTCTATTCCTCATCCGTTTGATGGTATATTGTATATCAACTTCCTGTTCTATCCTCAGTTTTTCTATAACGGTCGACATTACACAATATAGACCACTCTTGTCACACCCATTTCTAAAATATCCACAAGGAAACGTACTAAAAACTATTAACCCTTAGCTGCACCTGATTGGTGTATGGCTTAAGACTAGTCTGAAATTCTATAGTTGTATTTCTTTCAGTTAAAATAACACGAACATAAGTATCCATAGATATATTTGAAAATCAATGATCGCAAAAAAGTTGCTGACGACTGCATACACATGAACTAAATTTAAATTTGAATCCACTGCTGATATCAATTAGGTCAGAAGTCAAAGTAGTCTTACTTGGATCATATACTTGATTGTTAATTGAAAATTGCATTTTTAAATTATTCAAAACTTATAAAGCGCTGACTACGCTATTCCTTGTATTGCACATGATAAACTTCTGACAAAAATCTTTCAATTAGTTGGGTAATTTGCATTTTTGTTATCTATTAATCATTTGGTCTTGATCGCCAATAAATAATTCTGCTGACAATATATCAGGCTGGTTTTGAAACGCATTCAAACATATGAAATTTTACCACATGTGTTTTTCATCAATGCACCTTTCTGTGAACGAAAAGAAAGTATATATCCTTTGCAAATTTGTTCTATATTTAAATTTTATTTTGGTATTCAAATGAAATTCTTGTTTACTTACAGACAATGGACAAGAAGAGGGTTTTGTTCACGACCCCTCCCATGCGCCTCCTCTATATCATTTAAAAAGGAGAAAAAATCTCCCATGTTATCTGGTACGGTTTTCTCGTCATTCCAGAACATTTGTTGGAAAAGGGTTACTTCTTTTTGTTTCTAGAAAACACAAACCGAAGTCTTAACTAAGAAGTATCATTTCAAATTTTGTCTCTTGTCAAAAATGTCCTGAAACGGAATCAAATGATACATACTTATTAATTGACTCTTCAGTCATTTCGTCTGAAAAGAAATCTGCATATCAGCAATGTTGATTTTACTACAAAGGAAGCAGAAAATCTTGGAATTTTATGTCAACGTGTTGTTATATACTTGGCACAAACATATCAATGTATTATCTTTTAGTGAAAGTGCATTTTTTTTAAAGTTATACAACAAATGACGAAAACAAACGTACATGACTAGAGGATAAGGAAAGCTCCATCATTAAATAATGCTTTGTTCTGGCTGCCTTCTTTTGCCTGATTACAAATGGTCCTAATACTAGGCCAGTACACATCCTTTGAAAAAAAAGAAAATAATATTATCTGTGTTAATATGGTATTTAATCATCTTTTTTTTAATGCAAGAAGACGGACATGTGCAGTTTGGGGCTATAAGAGCCGGAAGTATTCAACTCTTTATGTAGATTACCACTTGAAGAACATTGTCTCTAAATGCAAGCATATAAACATATACTAATTAAAAAAAAACTCAACCGGTATTTACCGTTTGTCCATATTCTGTATTAAGCATAACAATAACTGAAATGCTGTAGTCATAAATCAGCCGCCAGAAATCTATAACTGTATTCTCCATCGGCATCTGTGTTACTATAAATGCTCGATTGCTTTTGTGGCCCTGAAATAGTAAGCAAGGGAACCAAGGTTATAGCGGTAATCAAAGGAATGTAATCCAGGGACAATGCCAAGATATGGAAAACAGACTTAAACGACAAAGTTCATAAAGTAACTAAAATCATACATACAAAGTAACAAAAGCAAATGAGCAACCCGGACTCCACTAAAAATTGGGAGCATGGGCTAGGTGCACCGGTAGGGTAAGCGTCCTCTGCTTTTCCTGAAACACCCGCCGATTTGCTTACAAAATCCCAAGTCCGGGGAAGGCGAAGGAGGAAAGGAACACTATGTCAAGTTGAACAAATCAGTTTTCATGGCGCAGATTGATAGACTGTAGTAATGCACGACTTCATGATGACGACCATTTAATCTTGTAGCAACATAATCTTGTTCCAGAAGTTTATTTGCCAGAATTCCAGCGCGATACAAAAAGTCTGCGAAATTGCAGAAAGCTTTGGCATAACGTATGAGTTGTAATATGATAACTCCATACGCAGGTGCTGAAGGGATGCTGCCCAAAAAAGTATGTGTTAAACAGGAATCGACAAGGAATTTATGATATCATGGTATACTCTACACATTGGGCAAACAATATGTGACCGAATTCTCAAATTTACTTTGGAGATAATAAACTATTTATTTTCTTATGTTTGTGATGTCGATGTGGGTATGTTTAAATTTTGTCACATGCAACATAAATGAACGGAAGTGATGATCTGTTGAACTCATACGAATCATATTATTTTAAACAGACCTGATTTAATATTTGGTATAACATTGTGACTAAGGAATTCTTTTAGAAAAAAATCCTGTTGATACAGGTACATTTTATGAAGAATTATCTTTATGTTTTTAATGGAAAGATATTAACACAAAAGACTACAGTCGTTTGCCATGAATGAGTTTGCAAAATTGCGACGTCGTCAGAACTCACAGACCAAACTAACATTATTAAATAGCTAAATACAACATGAATTGCTCCCTACATTATTCTAAACTAAGAATCGCCTCTCAGCAGGTACCCAAATTCTGGTAAATCAGCTATGGTAAAAAAAATATCGTCTGCTTGGCAACATGGCTGATACGGAAAAGAAATGACAAAGCAGGAAACAGAAATCATGATATCCATGTCATATGGTGGAATTTCCAGTTATGAAATTGCTCATGCAACCAAACTGAATAGCAGAAAAAATCAAAAAATTCTCAAGCGGAAGAGGAGACATCGAAAATTAAGATCGAAATGGAGGACTTAAGAAAAGGACACCAAGGGACGACACAATTTTGTTTCGGCCAGTAAAGTCCAATCGTAGACAAACATTAAGAGATCTTACTGCTAGATTTAATGCTAGAACTGAATGTGATTTGTCTACTAGAATTGTTTATAGACGATTATTTCATGAGGGGTACAAACGTGGCGTCGATTCCAAGAAAACCACAATATCTGTGGTAAATCGTGAGAAACGGAGGCGCTTTTGCCGCGAAAAACTTCACTGGTCAGTTCAAAATAACTGGTCTTCAATCATTATTTCATTATTAGTGATTAAACAAAAATGATGTTGGGGAAAAAACAATAACATTTATGTTTGGCGTACTTCTACCGAAAGATTACGTCCAGAATGTGTTGGTGTTCGTGGTGACTAGGAGACTAATTGTAGCGCATCAATGATGTTTTGGAGCTGTAAAACGTATTAGGGAGTGAAGACTCTTACACTTGTGCACGGAAACATGAATAGCGAAAATAATTTATCAGTTCTTGGTAATTGTTTGCGGCCTGTTGTGGCTCGGCACATTTTAATTCGTCGATGGATTTTCCAAGAAAGCAATACACCGTCTAGTTGAGGTCAAATCAATGGAAGCAGGCAAATGATAAAACTATTTTATCATGGCCACCCCGAAGTCCATTTCTCAGTATTATTGAAAATGTGTCGAAGGTGGTTAAAGCTCAGGTTCAAAGAAGGATAAATACAATTTATAAAGCTGCCGACTTAGAAAGAGTAGTTCTTTACATTCGCAGTCGTCTACTATTGCACTACATTAGACGCATTTACGAAAGTTTGCCAAAAAAAATAATGTATTAGTGCTTAAATGTAAGTATATTTAAGCTTCTGCAATACAAATATGTATGGTATTGTATTAGTTTTATTATCAAGATAGTTTGACATCGGCAATTTTGCGAACGCATTCATGGCAAACGACTGTAATTTGAATGATCACTTTGTATATGGAGTAAGTGTTGAAAGTAATCATTTAGATATTCACGATTGCGCTGAACGACATTCCGTATTATCTCAAATTTCATACAGTCCATGAACCGATCAGGGCAACTTTCAGACGGATCGATAAGCTCTGATTGATTGATCGCTGAGAGATAGATAACCGATTACAGGTGACCGATCTGATTGTTGTTTTGTTACGAAGAATGCAAATGATCGGTTCATGCAAATTTACGAATAACAATTTGATTAATTGAATCCAATATACTACCATATTAATTGTACCTTAAATTTAAGATATTAAATCTACATAATGTATTTTATTAAAAATAAAACAAATGCAGTATACATGGTATTACATGTAACTGATGTTTAACTTTATTGCAATTTGTAAATATGTGTAAGAATTGACAAACGAAACAACGGAATCTGTAAAATATATTGACAGTTCTGTGGTCACCTGGTGCAATCACCGTTTTAATTTATAGGTTTGATAGATTGATGACAGATGGAAAACTGATCAGTGATCGATGACCGATCGCAACTTTACTTGCACGGATCGGTTTAGGTATTGTACTTTGTTTTCATACTCGTGTCATTTCAGAAGCTATTTGTAATATACATCCTAAATTTGTGTGACTGTCGTTATATGTAAGTACACCTTACCGGCAGAAAAACAGCGTTGACATACTCATTGCGGCCTTCAACTGTTGATATTAATCGTGGCATTTCTGATTCCACTGCAAAAATTACTCGCAAAAATCAAAATTTTATTTTTTTTCTTTTACGGAAACGATATTTTGTATATAAAAGGTGTAAAGGTTACATTTAATACAGGTGAAAACTAGGAAGCCTTTAAAAGCCATTGTGAATGTAACTAAAATGACTTTTTTTTTAAATCAACCACACCCTACAAAAACAATGGTTGAGGAACAAAAAAGTAGTTATCATAGTTAATGGAAGTTATTCCAACCTGGAATTATATTACTGTATCTGTTCTTTTTCTTGTTTTCAGCATTCTTTCCTTTCTCAAAATCATCTTCGTCATGTTTCTGGGACAGAGATGTAAGGAGCTGAAATATTGTAACAAAAGAACATAAAATAATGTAAAGAATGCCTGATCATTATTGTGCGTTTTTATTTGTGCATTTTGCCACATTTATTACATGTATGTCTATATCTGAATATGTTTTAGTAAAGTTATATGCAATTCAATTACCGTATCTAATAAAGTAGTTTAGCAAAGCATTTAATAGATTCTAAAGAATAATTTCATGTCAAACATTCCAGTACTTACGTCATACTCGACGTGTAATTTATGCTTTTTCTTAGTAGAATCAAACTCCATCAGATCCTTGTAAAAATCCGGGAAATCTTTAGTAGGTGTCCCAGTGTAAGGACAAACCAGTGCTTCCAAGACAGCATTATGCAGAAATACGTACTGGCGCTAACATGACCAATATGAATTAGTAAGAAAACACATTGACCATAACCGCAGTGCAGTAATTGTTTTAATAAATAAGAGGAATATCAATTATCCTTACATCACGCCATAAAGAGGGCGGCTGCAGTTTGATACTTCCATGCAAATATCGTAAAATCAGCCGTCGACTAACTAATTTCATAAAGATAATTTAAATAGTATTTCTAACATTGTAATAACACATATTTCCTTTATTTATTATTAATAACTATTTCAACGCTAAAATAATGTTTTTAACAATACCTTTTGCTGGATTTATATATGTTTAAACGCCGTGAATAAATATTGCTTTATTAAGGACTTCATGCTTCCTTCTGTCAAACAGCAATTAGGCTAGTAGTAGATTCAACTTACAGCAGTCTGTACCATGTTTACTCTTTGTCTTCGTAATGTCTCAACACAACGGAAAATATCAACAAAGCCCACTTCATTAGCTTCGTTTACAGCGTAATCAAGAGCTATATATGTACCCGTTCTTCCAATGCCAGCACTTAAAAGTATGATAAATGTAAAGGGAACACATCTTATATTTCTTTTTTAGCAATTAACATACAAATGCTTTTCATCTGAAATAAGGTCGTTCTCTAATAACAATTACGTTTTGCTGAAAACTGCAAACCAAACGTAAAGAAACACATTTAAACATGATTAAAGATAATCAAAAATAAGTATGGAAATTAAATTTCAATACACATCTAAGATGAATATATTAAATGGAAAATGCTGGTTAGCAGAATAACCTAACAGTTTTTATTTCGCACATCTGCACGTAGATCACTCTAAAACAATTTATACCTGCAGTGTACAATTACTGGGCCTTTTGTCGAGCTTTCTGTCGAGTTGACCTTCTGTCGGAAATGTACCAGAGAAGATGAATATTTTGGAACATCTTTGTCTGGCCAAGCAGTAAAATGGAACTGTATGGTGGTCTTCTTTGTTCCTTCCTGGAAACGTAGGATCAGAAATTGTTTGAAACATTTGATGCTCCATGTATTTTCAATATAGGTTTAGTGATAAAGCAATCATTATCACGTAAGACGTTCACTAACATGAATGTGTGTATCATGAAATATTGTTTAACATGTACTATTCATACAATAACAGCAATAAATCAACATGAGGCTAAAAAAAAACTCCTTTGCAATGCAATCCATTGATTAGTTGTTTTGCTTTTTGACATATTTCTGTTTTATACAGTGATGTGAAAGTACTTACTTTTGCATTACTGTAACTGTATTGTACAGTAATATTATCAACGTAATATCTTAAGATCCGTGTTTTTTTTTCTTGCATGAGTCATTGTAGACATTGTAAATGTGGGAAAAAAACATTGTTTTTGTCTACCAAACGTACTACATGTTTATCATCAGAGGTAGACGTAGGAAATAATAGCAGGGATAAGACCTTTACATCCATTATACTCTTCAAAGAGATAGTGGATATCTATAAATCTCTTCTATCCTCTTTTGGTCTCTCTATAAAAAAAACGAGTATTGTGATTTACTGTATATGTACTGGATTCCTGAACTTCAAAATATTCCGTACAAACAATGTTTAATAGCTGCTTCTGTAAAATGTACCATCAACCCTCTTTCACAACATTGAACTTCTATACTTACAATTGTGAAAGAGGGTCTCCTGCCTTACCACAACACTAATTAAACCCGTAGTTGTATTAATTCAATGTGGATCCTGAAAAAAAATTGAAAGAACTTTTGGAGAGTCTCAATTCAAGATATTATCAGAATATACTAGCATTAAAACCTATTTTGCAACACTGCTTACTGAGCTATAATCCTGAATCAAAAACATTGTACATCGTTGTTTCTCAAAAAAAAACATGCATGGTACACTTAAATACAAATATATAGTTCTTGGTAGAGATTCCTCATACTTAATAGTTCCAGAAGAAGATGCTTTCGAAAGGCTTGAATTGTTTATGGACAACATATTTGTCCAGTGTGGTGAACGTGTTTTCATCAAACTGTCGGCATTCCAGTGGAAACAAATTGTGCTCCTCTACTTGATGACATATTCCTTCACTTTTACGAGGACGACTTTATAGCTGATCTGATTCGAAGGAAAAACAATCGTTTAGCTAGATTTTTTTTTTCAGTTTCCGCTATATAGATAGATAACTTATTATCGTTAAACAATCCTAGTTTCGGAGATTTGATACATCGCATCTACCCCAATGTAAAGAATGTAAAGAACTTGAGACAAATGTTTCTACAGACAATGTGAAGTCAGCCTCATATCTTGACCTACACTTAGATATTGATGGTGAAGGAAGACTTTAAATCAAATTTTACGACAAACGTTTTGACATTTTATTTAGAATTGTCAACGTTCCTTTTATCTGTTGCAACATTCCTTCAGTATCTGTGTATGGAATGTTCATATCACAACTCATACTCATACTCATACGAACCATGCAAACTGATCTCGTTCAAAGTGTCTTGGTTTTCATTTCCCCTTTCGTCTAAACCGGACTTTATAAGCAAATCTGCAGATGTTTCTAGAAAAACAGATGACGCTTACCCTACTGGTGCTCTTGGACTATGCTCCCAGTTTCTTTTCTGAGTTGCTCAGTTACTTTTTTTACTTTGCATTTATTACTTTAGTTACTTTATGTTCTTTGTTGTGTTTGCCTGTTTTTCATGTCTAATCTTTGTCCATGGATTATTTTTTTTAATTTTGTTGACTCTTGGTTCCCTTGATTACTCTTGATTACTCTTACAGTGCTGTATACCATATCACTGGTGCAGAACTTAATTATGAGGTATGGTATTATACACCCATAAAAGTATTCAAAACAATTTGCTCAGACTAATGTTGAATACTTTCCGAAAATTTCAGTGCGTGCTAATACACTACTGACGCCTACAAGACATGGCCTTTTGTACATTGTTTTACAGAAAACACCAATGGTAACATATGCAAGGTGAAACAAATTGCAAATACTTAGTGAAAACTCCATTGCATTTAATTGCTAAGTAACTCTGTATCATATTTTTACTACCTTTTGCAGCTTGATATTCCTGATGGTGAAATCTGAATAGATATCCTCCTTTGTCAATGTTATTACAATACCGTCAAAGTCATTTGATTTTCCAACAGTCTCCGGCCAGTATTGGTTGCATTTTTGCTACAAATAATTCCATATTGATTTAACCAGTAGTACATAATGAAAAAAAAAGTTTTTTATGCAAATTATAAATTACGAATGTTAAATAATAATAAACATCTATCCATATCATAAAAAAAAGATTACTGATTACAAAACCTAAAAACGATGCATTAACATGTAAACTATTTTATGATTATATCCGATTTCGTTAATAATGAATGCAGTAAGATTATGAAAGTGGCATGAACATGTTTTGGAATACTTCATTGACAACAGAAATGTATTGAAGATGATTATTACATCATTTTTCATAATAATGCATTATCTTTATCATACCTTGGCGTCCTCAAACACATTAGTCAACATAACTATTTTGCCACTATTAACCTGCCAAACCATTTGCCAAAATTCATTGACAGTGTTGTCCTGTGGGCCTAAAAATGAAAAAAAAAAGAGGCCTTAATTTAACATGCATAAGTTAAGTTATACTTGTAAAATATCAAAAGGATGAGTATACATTCAATTACAAAAATGCCATTGGCTATTTCTTGCAAATAAAACGCCTTGTATATAGTGTTACTAAGAAAAAAAATTATCCCCTAAATGATAAACCATCGTACTATTTTGGAAGCATGTCTACAAACATGTTATATTTTTAGAATTCATTGAACGACGGTGTTTTAATTTTGCTCTTAATATGTGCTGATTTCACCACTTACTGGTAATGGCTATGTTGAAAATGTTACATTTGTATGATTCTTATGCGGAACTGCTCCAAAAAACGTATGCGTCTATGACTTACCTTGTGATGCAATGTATTCCTTTAATCGTCCATACCCCTAAGATTAAGATAAAGTTTCATATGTTCAGCTAATTACCAAAGTTGTCAACTTTTAAGCATATACATAAGACTAATCAAAACTAAATGATTAATTTTGAGGGGAGTGCTTTTATAAATGGAAAGAGATAAGCAATTCTTATAATTTTCTCATTATCCTAGCAAAGTTATGAGGGAACATTTCACATTATTTTTGGACAAAAAAATTAATGATATCTAAGATGCTTTTTCGTTTGTCATTGTTTGCAATGCAAATAACAATGATGCGCCACAACAGAGGACATCCCGGTAAAAAAAACATGTAAGTTTGTGAAGCCTTTCTTCACTGGTGTGAGCAATGGTCAAAAGTGTTTAAATAATAACTTATTGTCTTCTTGAATTTTGATGTTACGAAATATATACGATTGCAACATTAAAGCGTCTTTTAATTGTCTCAGTTAGTTAAACAGTTACCTAACACATGCAGAAAATACACCTTTAAAAACAATCATACTTAAATTATTGTTTTTCGTGATTGCTTGTGCTAGTTTGTTTTTACATTGGTGTGGAGAAACTGATTATTTTACTTACGTTTATATAAGAAGCGTTGATATAGTCAGAGGTCAGGAGTGGTGTTGTCATCAGAACAACACGCGTTTCGTCGTCTATGACATGAAAAAAATGCGCACAAAAATGTGCCAAAGGTAAAGTATGGATTGAAATATGTACGAGTACAACACTCAAAGCATGTAGATGTGTTTTTGGGAAAGATTTGTTGCAACCTTGCTGATGAGTTTGATAATTTTATCATAGTTACCGTAATTGTATTTTGGTACATACATTATTATATTTTTTTTATTTCTGTCTTCTTTTTCCGAAACTTAAGTTCATATATGTGGCTGTATTTTATCTTGTTTTTTTTTTTCCAATCTTGAATGTTAATCAGTACAATTTATGTATTTATGTTTCAGCTATATTTACTGCTTCATGTGTCTTTTTATTGTTCGATACATCATTATTTCCTGACGACTCTTATAAATATATCGAGTTTACTTTACGTTTTTTTTTTCTAGTATAGATAACAATGCACGTATACGCCTCTGATATTAAACTAAAATTATACTTACAAGCATATATATGTTTGTATTTATTTTTCATTTTATTTCCAGTTTTCAGTGCGGCATTTGTTGGGTATTGGAGACCAGTTTTAAATTTCTGAAATTCAAGTTCATTTATTATCCTTTTGGTCCAATTCTTTTAACTATTTGAAGACTACAGTTTTCTTACTTATGAAAAAAATATTGCAAAAATCGTTATCAAAACGTCAAAGACAGGTAGAATTTCAGCATGAACGATAAAGCATTAAAACTGTTATTGCACTTAGTTCAAATTTAAATGCTGAAGAATAAAGCCTAATAAGATATTCGACACATGACGTTTTATTGGGTCAAAGTACCATTTTATCAACTTACATGTCCGCTGTATGCATTGGGGATAGGACATTTCACAAGATGATGTCTTATTTGTTTTCTTCTCATTTTCTTCCTCTTTTATTATACTGTTCAAATTTGTGAATTGTTTTTAAAGGAAAGAAATTCAAAGACATTGTTTTAATGTGACTCATTTATTTTGTCATACAATAAACTATTTGTTAACCTACAATATAACTATATTTTTAAATGTCACACAACTAGACCTTGGAAATAATTACAAACAAATCTGAAAGCTTGGTATTAGCATTACAAAATACTTTGACAAATCTGGGGATCCTTAACAAGAATTTACATACAAGCATTTGTATGCCTGTACTTTCTTTTTATACCAGCAACTCTTAAACTAAAAATATGAACAGCTTATGCTTTAAGGTTATTGATTTCATTTTTAGACCTGTCATCAATGAGTTATACAGTACTAATGAATACTTTTACCTTTTATCAGTCGCTCGAGTTTCAAGTATAAACTTTTAAAGATTCGGAATATGAACCTCAAATATCCATTCTTATGTTCTGCTATTAAAGACTGAGTATAACGTACAACCCTGAATATGTTCAGTTTTCATGCTACTGCAGCTTTCTTCATTTACATTATTGAAACAGAGATAAATAACACACAGCAAAAAAAAAAAAAAAATAGTACAATTTATTATCAAAGTCTAGTAAAATATATACCAAAACTTACTACAAACTCATCTTCAAGTTTTCCTCCTTTACTCCGACCATGCTCTATATAGTTATAAAAATCTTTAACAAGTATTGCTGATTTAGACATCTGTGGACCTTCTGTGAAATCATAATATCCACCATTTTCTTCTGATGCGTTACTGTAAGTCCTATCATTACTGAAGGTATTTATTGCAAGTAGAGGACCTTGTTTCTCTTCAACTAAATTAATACCTGCATAAAATCAAGTGACACACACTGAATCGAGATTTAATCACCTGCAACTTCAAACGACCTACCCAACAACTTCTTATTGGTTTTTCATTTACCATAATTCAATATCTAACTTTGTGATTGATCAAATAATCACATTTTTGATCCGTTCTGTTACATGCATTGAGTAAAAGAAGTATAATTATATATTTTTAACTTAGAATAACGCATTGACATTGAACAATGTTCAGCAAAGTACCTGATAGACTGATCTCTGAATATTCTTTGTTTTCGTTTTGGCTTTCGTTCGGTTGTTTGTAATGATTTTGCTGCTCATTACTATTACTTTCACACCGTTTTCTGAAATTATTATAGTATCAATATTACTCGGTTTTTCATCAAAACGCACAATAAGAAACGTTTTAAAAGCACATAGACTAATTACGGTTAATGTTGAAGTAAAGAAAAAAGATAATAGCAACAAACACTAGGCCTGTAACCTGTTGTATTAGTTTTGTTATGAGTCGCATTTTACAGGAATTAGACAGAGGAAGAGTCAGAAATTTAAAAAGCTATACAAAACATTAGCTAAGCACTATCTAGGTCGAGAGAAACGGTAAAATACAAGCCCACTTGTAATTACTCAAATATTGTTTGCAACAAGATTGAATGTCGAGTAAATAAGCAAGCGACAGGATATTTGCGAATATAATAAATAAACTGTTTAGTAATTACAGATACAAAAGAAATGAGTAACACCCCAGTTCGTATAAGATTATGAGCTAAATTTTTTTTTTTTTTTTTTTTTTGTTGATTCCCATATTAACGAATTGAGACCCTAACACGAATTTGCTCCTACAAAATGTAACACAATACAAATTATATTCCCATTTGGATAAGAATTCTATGGTAAATACCGAATGTGTTTTATTATTTGATTAACTTTATTTCCAATAAATGTCATTCGAAGTTCTAAATTTAAGTATATAGCATTTCAAATACTTTCAAATTTACAAGGATCGACCCTCCCCGAATCCCCCATCCGCTGATCCGCGTTTTGGTCCTTTTTTTTACTTTTTGTCAGAATTAAGAAAACAATTCCTATATATTTTTTGGCAAAACAAATATGCCATCAAAGTTCTCACAAATAAGGCATTGGTCATATTTTTTTTGCCGCAAACTGTGAACCATTTGGTTGGTGTTTCTAGAAAACAAAGATATATATCCCTACTGGGGCACCGTGTGTGATCAGGTTAATTTGTAGTATTCGGTTTCAATGTACATTTCTAAATCTGTGTTCTTCCTTTTTTTTTTGTCTGATTTGTGCTCCCATCTCATCATAGATTTCGTATGTTTCGTTTTATTTACTTTTTTTTAAGTGAAACTGCACAAAAGTATCAATTTTTTTACCGTTTTGTGAAAATAATAACACCGATTACTACGATTGTAACAATAATTCCTGCAGTCACACCCCCTCCTATTGCTGCTCCAATATTTGAACTTTGTTCCAATGGATATGCTGAAAATAATGGTATATGTATGAGAACTATGTTTCAATTTGAAATAATTATGATCGTAAACAAATAATAAATAAAAAATAATAATAAAATGAAATAAAATAAAAAAGAGAACAACATCCCACATCAATTATTTAATTTGTACCCCCACGTTCTAATGTTTAAACAAATGCATTCGTTTCTTTTGTGTATGTTTTTACCAAGAAAAACAATACCTTGAACCTATCGAACCGAACCCTGAAATTAATCCTGACTAAAAACAATACCGTTTAAAATCCCTTTATTTTTGTTCATGTACCCAGTTTATTTGAACGTATTGGACAACGGAATAATGATAAAGGTTTATAAAAGTTAAGCTCTATCGGAGAACATGATCACGACTAGTCAAAAGTTTCTAACTTATTAGCATTATTCACCATGAAAACTACTTTTGGTGTAGATATGGTACAAAATGTAATCTAAAACGGTGAATATATATAGGGTCTGAAAAATTCCCAACACGGCCTGCACCAAGTCCAGCGCCCTAGACCATTAGGCAATTTGATCCGATGGAGCAGTGTAATTTAAACAAGTTCTTAAAGTGGGTATACATGACGAAATAACTACAACAATAATGTTAATCTACTGAAGAAAAAATATTTAATTAGTTAACGCTGCCACTTACCAACGCATGAAGGTAATATACTCCATAGGCCTAATTCTGTACACTGTATACTGTTGGTTTCATTCAATAAACGATAACCCTTGTTACACCTTACTTGTATCATTTCGGGAAATCGTTTGTTGCGCAGGTCCAGTATATTAGAATTTTTTATTGTTATTGAAGGGCACTTTAAACCTTGGAAAAATGAGAACACAGTTCTTATATTAGTATCCAATAAGAAACCGTTAGCATGGGCGAGACTTATGGTAATAAATAATAATCGAGAATGCAAAAAGCTATCATTGATTAACAGTAGGATAGAAAACTAAAAACGAAACAAAGTAAATGAAATAACCACGTTCCCCGAAAATAAATATTTTAATGGATTTCATAGAAAAAAATCAGTACATATTGCTGAGATTGGCTGCAAATAACCTTGGTTCCCTTGATTACTTTCTCGATCTAGGTGGATACTGTACCTCTTGTTGTTTGGCTATAAGGTACAAGATAAGCAATGGTCTTTTAATTAAATTTACCATGGTATTTAAAATTTGATTACTATTGACATGTGTTTATTATATAACTCACCTTCACATATGGGTTGAGGACTCCAGCTGCCCGATTCTGTACATCGTATACTACCGTTTCCATTTAGATGGTAACCAATATCACATACTGCTGTTATCATATAAGGAAATCGTTTGTTCCTTAGGCTTTGTATGCTTGAATGTTTAACTGTAATGCATGGACACTCCACACCTTATTAAGTACAATGAAACAATAGGTTAGAATTTATTCATATACCATGTTTTAGTTATAATCAAACTTTTAAATTATGTAAACAACGGACACCTATTGTAAGAAAACAAATCTAGGTTTGAACTATATCCTGGCCGTAAACTTGATTCAGAAAAAAAAAAACAAACAATGAGGCGCCTACACACGGAACACCGTCATCGTGCATCTGTAAGGCATGTTAAGAGGGTCAATAAACGGTTTACAACATATATATCGAAAGATTACAGATTGAAGGCGTCATTTCATTTTAATGAGTTTTTTTTTTCGGAAAGCACGTAATCACTTTGACTTTAGTAAATCGAAAACTTAATTGTAAGCAGGCTTTGGTTTCAAGATATTCTATTTAACTCTTTATGTGTGTAATATCAGCAAATAATTGGTCAAAATTTATTCAAGGAAAGTTTTATGGAACCAAATCATTTTTCAGTTGTGTTTATTTAAAACACTTACCCAGACACTCTGGTTGTGATGCATTCCAATGAGCTTCAACAGATTCTCTTGAATATACCGTACACCTTATAGCTTTGGAGCCTTGAATCGCGTATCCTTTCTTACATTTAAATAATATTACTGAATCATAAGAATGTCCTCGCAGAATCGATGGTTCAATTAACTTATCAGAAACGTTCAAGCCAGGACAAATGGTAGCTGAAATATAAGAACAGTCAATATCATTCAATTTTATACTTCCGGAAACCATGTTATAATGTATAACATTTTGGACATAAACAAATCATTGAATCTCTAGAATTCATATTCCTAATTTCAAATGCAGATTGTTAAAACGGAGCACTAAGGACAAGTCCTAATCTGCAATATTTTGGGTACCTATTTGATTGTATTACTGGAAATATGATTGGGTCTAAACATTAGGCAAAGGATATTTAAACTAACGAATGGTAGAGAAATTATATTATATGTTCAAGTTAGGTGACTTAAAGACATTAGTAAGAAGAATGACTGAAACGTGTGTCTGGGTGTGTGTGTGTGTGTGTGTGTTTTGTAAGCAGAAGTAAGTTATTAACTACTCTTAAAACTCGAGAATGCAGAAGTTTGTTTTCGATTGAAGGGGAGATGAGCGAAATTAATGAAATGAATAGGAACATTTTGATATGATTGACATATTTATATAATTTCAGGGTTAAAATTATTAAGATATTTTTTAAATGAGATTAAAATAATTGAAGTTTCCGATCAGACCCGTAACATTGAAATGATTTTTTTTTGGGTACATGCTTGCATAGGAGATAAGAACTTTGTCGTTACATGTGTCTTTTGCCAAACCATTGCTACAATATGCAAATCCGTCTATTCTTAAAGCGACCCTATTTGCCATTCTAACTAATGGTTTTAGTATAAATGGTATCACATTATGCAATACAATAAAGACACTTTAATCATAACAGATAGATCTATCAAAAATGTCAAGCCTTCTTCATTTTGTAAATTAAGTTGAAGTTCTGCAGTATATTTATATAGACATAAGTGTCGAAAATGTACCACGGTCGTCAAATTGAATTTATGAATGCAGACAGAAAGTTCAAGTTCATCACGACAATTCATAATGTAGTTTTCGTAAAACGTTATATTCAAATGAACTTTGAAAGATTAGAAAACTGATTATGTTGCATCATCCCTAGATACAATATGAATATGTTGAAACTTTTATTACTTATTTGATTGAAAGAGTAATCAAGGGAACCAAGGCTATAGCGGTAATCAAAAGAATGTATTCCAGGGACAAAGACCAGACATGGAAAACAGACATACACAACAAAGAACATACAGTAACTAAACATCATACATACAAAGTAACAAAAAAGTAAATGAGCAACTCGGAATCAACTAAAAACTAGGAGCATGGACCAGGTGCACTGGTAGGGTAAGCGTCCTCTGTTTTTCTAGAAACACCCGCCGAGTTGCTCATAAAAAAGTAAAGTCAAGTCCGTGGTAGACAAACGAGGAAAGAAAAATTATGACACGTTGAATAAATCAGTTTTCATGGTGCTGATGGATACACCATAACGATCCACGAGTTCATGATGGCGACCATAAAACTTTTGTAGTAATGACTTCAATCTTGTAGCAACATAACCCTGTTCCAGAAGCCTATTCGTTAGAGTTATAGCGCGAAACATGTCTATAACTCGGAATAATGAAGAACAAGTTTTTACCCGTACCTAAGCATAACATAAATTTAGTACGGTTGATATTTTTGTACTGGGAGCAATGTCAAGACGTTTTTGTTTTTTCAAAGCATGTTGTTTCTTTCTTCTATCAAATCTTGAGTAAATTAATAAAACAGCCACAAGTCTTCAATGATTAAACATGGAAATATCAATCACTTCAATGAGACTTGCTTCAATAAAAATAAAGTGGTGATTTTAAACTATAAGATTTGAAGCAGCTGTATTCGTAAAAAAGAAATGAAAGTTACTGGAAAGAAAGTAAACTAACTCAACAATGATTTTTATTGTTTCGCTGAGAAATTTGAGTTATATGTGTGCATTTTGAATATCTTTAACGATTAGGCTATTCATGTCGTTTTCTGTCAAAAGTTTAATTGTGATTTATTTTCACATTATTCATAATGTCAATCTTAAAAAATATTTAAAAAATCGCTAAATGCAAGAAATATGTAAATATCTAAGTGACCGTTCATACTTGAAACTAATGTTCATGCATCTTCTATAGTCAAGTAACGACGGTATACACACAATGTTTTGAAATGAGTGCGTATTAAGTTTTCATACTGCTAACGAGATGTGCTACATTTTGTAACTCCTAGAAGAGTGTACAGGTAGAAATTACCAAAACAAGTTTAATACGATCTTTGTTATTTTTACATTTCACCATTGTATGGGCGTTTATATAAAAAAAAATAGCGTCAAATAGGTATCTTACCATCGCATGTAGGTACATTATTCCAGGATCCATCTTCTTTACACTGTAAAGTACTTGGTCCATTCAACAAATATCCAATATCACATCGTACATGTAGTGCATCAGGAAATCTTCTGTTGGCCACATTCGTTATGTTTGAATGATTTATTGAAATGGGTTTGCACTTAACACCTAGTTATAAATCAGAGCAAACAATTGCAGAATATATAAAAAAAAATAATAATGAATGTTATTCGACTCTTAAACGACGGAAAATTATACTAAGATGATCCTGCTTAATTAAAGAAATTTGAATAGCTTTCTGACCACACTGTCTGCTAAACAACCTCAGTATATATCTTACAAGATTATATTCTTGAAAATAATTGAGATGGAAGTCAGGTACTACAACAGAAGTTGGTCGTTTAAATTTCAGAATTTAAATAGTCAGATCGGTAGTTTTGCTTTATATATAACTTTGTTCTCGACTATTTGTACTTTTAACTGTGCCAGTCAAATGTTGCAAACAATCGAGAGTTAAGATGGCGAAGGAAGATGTTTTTTTTTTCTTTTAGGATATGTGTGTAGAATTTGTATCGTTTAAATACTAACCGACACATTTTGGCTGTGATGCATTCCAATGACCTTTACTCGTTTGGTGTGAAACTACTGCGCACATTACAGCTGAGGGTCCTTCAATCGTGTACCCACTCTTACAGTTGAATGAAACCACTGAGTCATATTTATATCCAGTCAGGATGAATGGTTCAGTCAAAAGGTCAGAACCGATCAAGTCTGGACATAAAGTAGCTACAAAATTGTTTATACACTTCCGTAAGCGTAATATATATTTTGATACTTTGGAATATAGCAGTTTGAAATCCACTTAGTTTTGTTGTCAATGCGCGTGTATTTGTTAAAAAAAAACATGTTGTGCTTTGTGTTACATGTAGTTGGATAAAAAATTATTTAAAAAATCATATATTTAAATTATATCCTTACTGTTTCAGATTCGGAGATATTTTTCATTTTCATCTATAATATTTCAAGTACTCTGGATACATGTGTAACTGGTGTACGTTTTCATACATAAGAATGTTAAAGTATTTTGAAGTTTAACAATTATAAGTAGTGACAAGGTTCTAAACTGGTTTCAATAAAATTAGTTCTTCAACATTTGACGTGTTTCAACAATATCAATCATTAAAAACTACTTATAAATTAAAAACATATGACACAAGTGACCATATCTATATAAACTTACATTTTATATCACCTATAAAAGTACAAAAGTAAAAACAAAATCAATATTTTACTAAATCATTAGTTAAGAAGAAAACTACGGAAGTAAAGATGCTGCGTTACAAAAATATAGTTCATAGCCCAAATTCACCATAGGTGTCCCCTTCCCCTTTGCCACATTTTCGAAGCCACGTTTGCTAACTGGTATTTACTGCAAAGCACGAGCATTATCGTTAAAATTATACAGTTGCATCGAAGTTTGCATTGTCTGCTTTTTTTTTCATAATCTTGACATAACATAATTGACATACACAATGACTGGTACGAAACGGCTCTTTATTTGTTCACATTTTAAATTCAACCATCCAACGAATCATACATTGGTACACGCATATCATTTTAAAGTTAAACGTACTTATATTGTATATTGCAAATCTGCATTTACACCCGAAAAGCCTTATACAGCGTATTATTGCATTTGCATTGCTCGGGATCAACAACTTATTTAAGGACAGCGCGTTACGGTGCCAATTTCATAGTTGAAATTGTTTGTAGAACTTTTTCTTTTATTTTGAAATAAGTATTCACTTAAAAATAAATATTTTATACTTTCAATACAAAGTATATATCTAATATACAGTGTGAAAATTAACGTATACTTAAAAAGAAATAAGCAACAACAAATACATACCACATAAAGGAACATTACAACGTTCCCATCTGTTGTTTAAATTTGTTGTATAGCACCACGGCGTACTTTCTGTGTCACCAGATGGTGTCCTGCAGTAGTTTAATGTCTCATTGGGAAACATGGATAATTTCCACTTCCGACAATGATATCCAGAATTTGTGATGTTCAAGGTTCCGTGGTAGTGTCTGTTAGTTTGGGTATTTCTACAATCTTTATCTATTAATATTATTAATAAGGTAAGGTAAATAACACGTGAAATCTAAGTATGCCTAAAGCATTTTTGTTTGTGTACGACCGATTCTTTATTATCAATATTTGCTTAATTAAGAAACAGTCATACAAGATATATTTTTAGTATAAATAATGAAGTCATCGATGTTAAGAGCCAAAATATCGTCCAAATATCTAAAGGCATTGTCATTTTTAGTCATTTTTAGTTCTTTGGAAAGGTTTTTTTTTTAGTTTAGCCATACATTGTGATTCATAACAGTAGTGGGAAGTCATTAATAAGTGGTGCAAAATTGTTCCCCATGGGAAATCCAATACCTTGACAATAAACAGTTCCACCAAAGCATACAGGAATGTTATCTAACAGGAATTTGAATGTTATAAGCAAACCAAAAAAGGCCAATTAACGTAGTTTTTATTTGTGTTTTATACTAAAAAATGATCAAAATAATTTTAACAAATGTATTCACATACCGATTTATTCAATGATCGTTTGATAATATATTTGAGTTTTGTTTTATGAGATTATGTGGTAGAGTAGTGTATAGAATTAAAACAATCAAGACTTTGAACAGATTCGAAAGATCCCACATTAGCGTATAATGTATCAAGCACTTCGATCGAATTTTTAACACTTCAAATATAGTTAATTCCACTATATTTAAAAGTATTGTTACACAAAATTATAATCAGGTAATTGATGGTATTGAGCGCCTTGTAAGTAAAAAAGAAAGTATAGTTGTAAACCAATGACTTGAATAGGAAATTAATCTATATTAAGGTGATTTATGAGGTTTGGAAAACCAGTGCATGGTAGGAACTTCCATGCTACAAGGTCAGCTTGTGAAGAAGTAGCGTCGAGTGAAATTTGAATGTTGGTGAATTCTTATTTATTTTCTGTTGTACAATTTCAATATAATAATGAGGTAGGAATTGTCTAAATCAGCGAGCACCGTGAGCTTCACCAGACATGTACCGTCGGTATGAGACTCGTAAAAATAATAAAAGACATTACAGAGGGGCGGGTTAACCCGGATGAAAATTTTCGCAAATGCTAATATTCTCATTTATATTTCAATAGCAAGCAAAATAAATACTTTTATTTTAAAATTTGCTTTCTTAATAAATGGGGAAGTTTTTTTCAATGAATGAATAACATGAGAAAAAATAAGTTTTTTTTCCCTCCAAAATCCTATCCGCATAACCCTCGCCTTTTAAATGGTCGATCACTTTAAAGTATTGCGCAATACTTTACATTGGTTATCCCCTAAGAACATCTCTAGCAACATCCTTTTCAGTTTTGGCGCATCAGATCAATCTGTACAGGACCCATAAATATTACAGTTCTCTACGAATGATGGGAATATTTTACACATATTATGTGACTTAAACAAAATAGAGACTACAGCTGCAAATTCCAAACATGAAAATGATTGCCTTTCCTATCTTATAAAAGCTCTGCTTCGATTTGGATAGTATAATCGCAGTTAATTTTTTTTCCAAGGCGGGTTAGGTTCTGGACAACAGCGACAGTGGAAGAGCAAAGATTCACTTACGTACATCCTCGTGTTTCCCAAACATTTTAAAAACATCATATTCACATCTTTTCATTAGTAAAAAATGAAGAAAGACTCGAAAACTATTAGAACAGATGAATTCATTTTTACTGAAACGTAATCTAAACAAATGTATTTTTATTTGTTTGGTTTAAGGAAGCGATTAATTTTATCCGTTAGGACACAGACTTTGTGTTACTTCCGAAACATGACTTTTTTTGTTAGTATATTGGGGAACCTTAAGGGAAATTTAGATAGTACATGTAGTAACCGTAGACCTCACACCGCTTCGCGGTGCTCGCTATAATTTGTATTTTACTTCTTAATGTATGTATACAAATGAACTAGCAGACACAACAAAAAAAACACAAATAAATGCCTATTTAAAGAGATGCAAAGACAAGACAAAGCACACTCATATACCATGTATATTTGATAAATGTAACCAAATAACAACTATAATAATAGAAGTGTTTTGAACACTATTTACTTACTACAAAGTGGAATATAACAGTACTCCCACCCTATAGGGTTTCCGTCGACATAGCACCAAGGTCCTTTTGAAGATCTAGAAGTATTCACTGGTGTACGACAATAGTTCATTTGTCCATAACCAGGATGCTGAGTATTATTCCACATTTTACATATTTTACCAGTGGCAGTTGTATTCTTTGTTCCATTGTACCTTTCAGTCCAGTCGCTAGGGTGTGAATTTATGCAGTCTATATTGCAAGTTAAAATATAAAGTTGTAAATGATCACCAATGTCTACCCTAATGAATTATATTTAGGAGGATATTTTTTTTATAAATATTTTCCTTTTAGGTTAGCATTCAGTTCTTTTTAAAATGGTTTTCATTTTATGCAAACTCAGCTATATTGTTTGAGTAAGTATGTGAGGACTTTTTTAAGAATAATTTTGAGAAACGTCTTTCGTTATTTAGGAAAACGCTTGATTTCACTACAATGAATGTGTAATAAGAAAAAGTAAAAATCTTTGATGATCAAAACACTATTTCCAGTTCGCCAGAAGAAGATGTTTTTCTACTATGATATTTATTACACTGCATGTTTTTGAGTTTTGCAAATTCATATTAAACCAAACTTATTATATATTAGCAGTTTAAGATTTGCTTTGGAATCATTTACCTTATGATAATTAGGTTTTTACTACTTTACTTTAGGGCAATACATTCCTATATTTTTATTCACAAAATTTATTTTAAAAAAAACAATGCTTTCTAACAAATATGGATTTAAGTCAAAATATTTTTTTTTTGTATTTTTTATGTATTATACCTATACATTTAAATATAAAGGAAATGGCAAACACACACAGGCATGCAGAACCAAATATAAAATCACAAACAAAATTTATGAGATTTACAACCATATATAACAATAAACATTTAAATCTGAAGTCGCAGTATGCATATTTTGAATAATATAAATTCATTTGAAAGTATCAGGTATACTCACAACAAATTGGAATCGAGCAGTAATCCCAACTATAATATTTATTAACATAGCACCAAGGTCCTTTAGCGGAATCTTTATCACTTTGTGGAGCCCGACAATAGTTCATTTTTCCATATTCAGGATGCTTAGTGTCATTCCAAAATGTGCATGTATAACCATGCCTAGTCGTATGTACTGTTCCATTGTACTTTCCTCGCCAGTCATTAGGATAAAATTCAACACAGTCTTGGTCTCCTGTGCCAAATAATGGCGTGAAAAAAACAACCACAAAAACAACAACAAAACAAAACAAGACAAAATTAAAAAAAAAAATAACTGAAGTGTTTATTGTATTTTAGATTAAATATACAGTATACATTCATTACTTATAAGGTAATGGATCTGACACACGTTATACCACATTATATAGTCTTCAAGATAATTTATTAAACAATAATACGATTATAAATAGCTTTCGCTGGCCAGTGGTCTAAGACGCTGGACCTTGTGCAGGCGGTGTTGCCATAGATGCCACAGCGGTACGAGTTCGAGTCCCGCGGTGGGAACGACCAAAAATTTGCATAGCAAATTTGACAGTTGTAACATCGTTCAGGTTTTTTCAGACCTTTCTATACGTTTAGATATCTTCCCTGTATCAATTTGATCCGATGGAGCAATGTAGCGAATAGTGTCGTCACATTCTGAGACGTATAGAGTGTACTAAGTTACAGCCCTAGATTAATCCTACGAGGAGGAATGACCCGGCCAGCGAAAGCTATATTTTTTTTTGATAGCGCACTAAACATCCTGCTCCATTACGGTTTTAATATTCCTTTATTTTTCGACTCAAATTGGTAGCATTAACTTTTCACGAGTCATAATCGGATAAACCAGTAAACTAAACAGGACAGATACCATGAACAATAAATAAGTGAAAATAAAAAGAACTCAATACAGTAAACATGAGGTAAATCCTACCCATGATTTTCAAAAGTTTCCAACTTTGATTGGAAGGAGCGTCAACTTCAACATGAAATAATAAGGATAAACAGGTAAACACTACACAAATATAATTTGTAAACATTGCCAAAATCCTTCATTTATTGTCTTTTTGTCAGAAACAGATTTTTTAAAATAATATATGAATATTGAAAGTACAATTTTTAATAATTAGTTTTGTTTAAATAAGTTGTATAAATGACCCCAAATTCCCAGATATTGTTCAGATTTCTAAAAATGGTAATTTTTTAGTCCTTAACGTTCGACATCTGCACTATGATTTTTTTTAATTCGAGAGAAGATGCCCTTCTGTTAGTGTTATATCATGTACAAGTTGAAAGAAAATTAAATCATGGAAAATATATGGTGGAACACAAGGTTTAGTACCTTAAATGGTCTTAAAAAATAAATAACAACATATCGCATAAGCATAACTAAAGGGAAAGGTTGATTTACACGCGCATAAGTCCTTTCATCTGTTGAAAACATGTGTGAAAACGTTTGGATAAAAGCCTGCTATATGATTAAACATTTCCTATATTAAAAACAGTGTCATAAAAGCAGTCGCTACTAAGTGGTCACGATGATTGTCCGTCTGTTAATACGTCACCCCTGTTTCCTTAAATTTCTCTCTGAAATTACATATCTCAACCACTTGAATTTTTGGCAGAAGCTTATTCAGGTTAGCTAAATCGTTGGTTTATATTTGAAACTGTCAAGTCTTTATTTGACGACTTTGTTTCTAGAAAAGCAGAGGATGCTTGCACTATCGTTGCACCTGTTCCACGCTTCCAGGTTTGAGTGGTGTCCGAGTTGCTCATTTGCTTTTGTTACTTTGTATGTATGATTGTAGCTACTTTTGTTTTATGTTCTTTGTTGTGTATGTCTATTTTCCATGTCTTGTCTTTGTCCCTGGATTGCATACTTTTGATTACCGCTATAACCTTGGTTCCCTTGATTAGTCATTCAATGTAAATTCATCCTTAATACAAAGCAGTGAAAGGTGTTACCATATGTCTATTCAATCGTCTGACCTCATGGTTGGGTTAACGTTGGGCTTATGTTGGGCCAACATTGGCGATTCGTTGGGTCAATGTTAGCATTACGTTGGCCCAACTTTGGTCCAACTAATGTTTTCCTCCGTTGGGGCAACGTTGGCTCTCTTTGCATTTACAACGTTGGGCCAACATTGGGTACCCTATGTTGCCCCAACGTAAATGATTTTGTTGAACTAACGTTGGCCCAACGTAGGAATGCTGTCTGGGTACACAATAATCAATAAATGTACTTCTTAAAAATGTTGGCGTGGCCCATCTAAAAGCATTTGTAGCTCGATAATGTGTATCATCGAATCATGAACATCACGTGTAAAATCAAATATGGTAAGGACATTCAATAGAATCATCTTTTGAAAAAAAAAAATGTGGCAATTTATGATTTGAAAAATGTTGTATTGTTTAGAAATATTGTTCCTCGTAACGATATCTTGATATATGACCTTGAGATTTGTTCAACATGACTTTATCAAACTAAGTACATAATGTACTAATGTTTCACACATCGTGTCTGCGGCAACATTATATATAATGAGTTTGAATGATGTCTTTTTAAACAAGGTGTTGTGTTTGCAATAGTCTTTTGACGGGAGAGTCCAACGTGCAAACGAAAAAAGAAAAAGAAAAACAAATATTTAACATTGTTGATAAGACCGCCCCGATTATATCCGTATTTTTATAATGAAGGTAAGACCTTTTAACGCTCTCGAAGAAACATCAATTAAAAACAACTTTGATAAGTTAATACTTATAACCTTCAAATATGGTATATTTTGTAATGAAATATGTCCTAAAGCTAACTGTCTTGGTTTGATATGTCCATTGGCGAAAATGTCCGGCATTCATAAGGTTATGTCGATTGCCATGGTCCGACATGTCTTTTGGTCGAATTGTCCAGCACTGATACCCATTATGGTTCTAATAATTTGCGAAAGGTCTTAAAATATTTTTTATCAATTTAGTTTCGCTATATTCTGTTTCAATTTGTGTCATTTATTATGTTTTTATTACGAGTGGATTCTTTTAATCGAATTGTTTCATTTCGATTCTTTCTTTTTCGTTTCGTTTGTTTTGCTTCTTTTGGCCATTTTTATGATCAGACATTTGGGTAATATTGAAAACGTAATTTATTTAAAAATCTTGGCGCCATACTGCATACTATTATGGGAACCCTATCTTGAAAAAGCGGTGAATCGATTTGTATTTAATAAGCGAAAATATTCCGAAACAGGTTTGGCTCTCGATCGCATATATACAAGTAGACGCAAGTGAAGCTGCCATTATGCGGTTTTTCAGCTCAAGAAAAAGAAGGTCCAAACCGGATATTGATGCTTTTTCTTGCCATAAATATACAGAATCAAGTTGATAATACAACCGTTAAAGCTCCCTTCGGGAGCATATAGACAATTTACGGGCAAACTACAGTGATGTGCCATAATTTACCGGCAAAATCAAATATGGCGCCAGTCAAGCGTAAGGTAATCAATAATAGGCTTCCCCGTTAATTTTAGAAACCAATTTATGACAATGTGTTTAATTTCTTCTATTCTAAATAAACTGGAATTTAGTGGGTTTTTTTCTGATACGTCAGTGCAAAATGTTTCCAAAATGGCTGCAAAACAAACAGTTGTCAGATGACATTAACCAAGTGATTGTAGAAATGCGTAAAAGTGGACATAAACTGCGGCAGATTGCTGATATATGTAGTATTCCCAGAGGAACTGTCTCCGATGGATTGTTCGTTTTTGGTGCAGGGGGTCAATAGAAAACAAACCACAAACAAGTCGCTGTAGTTTTCTTGATGCAAAAGACAAAAAGGTGCTCGTTTAGCAATTTCGGAGTGATCGTAAGACCCCATTTAAGAATGCTATCCTCAAATTCAATGAACAAAAAGAACCTCAAGTATCTAAAAGGACAGTTAAGCGTGTTTTGTACCATGAAGGGTATCATTAGAGAGTTTTTAGAAGAAAGTCCAGATACGAGAGATGAACAGAAAAAAAAACATATGAATATGAGAAAATCTTCATTAGGTCTCGTGGTCAGTGGGACAAAGTTATATTTTCGGACGAATGTCAGGTGTTGGTTGGCACAAGTAACGGTATTTATATTTGGCGGATAAAGAATGAGACAGAGTCCAAAGATTGAGTATGTCCATCGGCCTAGAAAAAACTTTCTGTTATGATCTGGGGCTGCATTACTTACCATGGTGTCAGAACTGTTACTACAGTAAATGGTACTATAAATAGACATATATATATCGAGATACTGGAGGACAACTTATGGCCAGTGATTGCTCGGCATTTCCAGGAGCAGGACTGTGTGTTTCAAGACAAGTGCATTTAAACACATTTATTGGTGTTTTATTTATGCAACAATTTAACCCTTTACCGGCCCCATCTTGAATCTTGAATTATGGCACAACACTTTACAATGACATGTTTGTACATTTCGATAGTGATATGTACCAAAGAATACTTTTGTAAGTAATCGCAATGTTTTTATGAATAAACATAAGACTAAAGACATTTTACTCATATTTTAATGCATGTCTTACTTTGTCTTGTATATTATATGTGCGGGTACGGTACAAGTGTATTTGATTTAATAAAAAAAACACACATTTATAAGTCCGTTTAAATGGAGGCGTTTATAAAATATATTGAACATTTCCAATGTGTTTCTTTTTACATCAAATAGCAAAGTTGTTGGCAAATCTTACAAGAAACCATTAAAACACAATTAAATTAGGCTTATTAACAAAAAGGGCACGTACCAAAAAGGCCGACGAACGGACACGACGAAGACAGGACGAACCATACAAAAAAAAACATTTTCAAACTTGTGAGAAAAAAAACTTATCTAATTATATAAATTGACACGTGGCCACTAATACTACACACGAAGAATCGGTTCAAATAAAAATCTTTGCAAATAAAACGCTCTTCATTGATGGTTGAAAATAAAATCTCCAGATCCCGCATGGACTGCAATTTTAAGAATTATCAAGCGAACCAAGGTCATGACGGTAATCCAAAGAATGTAATCCAAGACCCAACACTGAAAATATACTTACACAACAAAGAACATTAAGTCTAAAATCATACATACAAAGTAACAAAACCAAATGAAAATGAATCAGGTGCACCGGTAAAGTAAGCGTTCTCTGCTTTTCTAGAAACTCCCTTCGAGTTGCTCATAAAAAGTCAAATCCGGGGTAGACAATTGAAAAAAGAAAAACTATGACACTTTGAATAAATCAGTTTTCATGGTGTCCGAAAATGACAAACTTAAGCATTAAATTTCTTTATTTATTTAGTCATGAAGGAAAATGTAATACATTTTAGAAACTTTTTGTTGAATTGTATAGTATCTAATCTAATCTATCACAAACAAAATCACTTTGTTATTAAAAATAAAAATATGCATACGTCGTTATGTGTTAAAAAAACTCAATAGCATTTTTTCTCGAACTATTTGTTTTCTATACTTGCATTTAACGAAAACATCCAACGCTTTTTTTCTTAATATGGTAGAGAATTTATTTTTATTTTTTACGATGTACTTTGAAATCCGAATATTTGACTAAATATTTCTTTATATCAATGTAGATAAAGAAATGAACACTTGTTAACCAAACCAAAATTAACACAAAACGAGGTTTGGTATAAATTTCCTTGAATTGCATATAATCATAATATATCTATATACACTATAAGTAATAAATTGTTTAACTACAATACTTATATCGGGTAAACTTCCCAGTTTCTGGTATGTAGGTAACATGAATATGAAGATGGAGAATGTTGATCGGGATAGGTAACTAGTGTATGGAAGATTGGAACAATGACTTGGGTTGACGTTGAAATTAGCTTTAAAGGTTTACATGAAATATACATTTTGTACATCAAATCTAATCCAAAATAATGATGACAAACTAACAAAATGTAAAAAGCAAATTGTTAATGTAAATATGTCATTAAAAATGCTGACGGGATTCTATTGGGGAAGGGGATTTTTTCTGGTCGGGAACTTCCTTTTGGGGAATGGGAAGGGGAAATCGGGAATCTAAAATAGGCAGTGTTAAATTATGTACATGGAAAATTCATACCATTTAAGACCTGAAAATCTGCAGTATTAATTTGTTATGTCTTCATCAAGTTATACTTTCATTTGTACTGCAACAATTCTGATTGTATTGTCATTTTTTGTTCCGATGTGACCACTAGCGTACCCATTATTACAATACCATGCAAATGTTTTTTAATCACTACTGGTATAGTTACGACGCAATGTAAGAAAGAGGTTTAACGCGCTGAAAAAAATAAATTTAACCAGCCTTTTTGTTTGAAGTGCCTGTATCAAGTCAGCACCATTGCGGTACTAGCTGCTCCGGTGGTGTAATATCTATTTGCCAGTTTTATTTTGAACTTCACTTGAAATAAGAAAGGGATGAGTGTCCGGTAATTTTGTTTTTATACTTATTTAAAATGTTAGGTGATGATGGTCATTGTTATTTGACTTTTGGTGTATAGGACAGAAGTGTTATTGTTCTGTTATTATTGATTTTATTATTGTTGTCAGCGCATTCAAGAGCTATACTATAATGAGGAACATGTTTTAACATTGGCCAAGAGTGATTGAAGGTATATGAACCACTAGAGAACAGATGTATGTTTTATTTGGGTTTATAAACAATGTGATCTTTAACAATCATGGTGTAATGAGCAATAAGAATATAGCAACGATAAAAGGTTGTCAATGTTGTAATGGGTACTTTCAAATGTGTATAGGTTTATTTGATATAAATATCTTTTTCAATGGACCAGCTCTCAATAACGGTGAAATA
Source organism: Perna viridis (assembly GCA_037379345.1). Lineage (NCBI taxonomy): Eukaryota > Metazoa > Mollusca > Bivalvia > Mytilida > Mytilidae > Perna > Perna viridis. The sequence continues at coordinate 28,185,589 of CM074520.1, forward strand.
AGTCAAAAGGATATTTGAAATTCAAGTAAGTACCGTATGCGCATGTCATTGTATTTTGGCATCATCTTGTCGAAACATCAAATTAAGGATCATAAATTGAATGGTTTCAAAGAGTTGCATACACCAGGTACATCGACGATGACATGTACTTAGCAGTTCCTAGTTAAAACTAGGTTTTTTTTTTCTCTAAACAACAGTAGACTGATGGAGCCAGTGGCAATTGTGGGGCTGTTTATTATCCTGTGACAATTATTGTAGTATTCACCAAGTCAATCTTGGTTATATTTCACAGCGATTTGGTATGTTATTGTTTAAACACCAAAACGGATAGGAAGTCGTTATTGTATTGCGGTCTTGCAATGACATATCTACTAGCATAGCAAAACAAACTTTTGCTTATGCATATATAGTTAAATAACTTTAATTTAAACATGAATTATTGCATCTCATTTCGCAAAGAAATTATTTATTCCATTATTTCATTTTCAAATCGATAGCTTGGCTTTTTTTATAATGAAAGGGTCTCAAAATTGACGATACCTTTAGTATGAGATACACTTTAAACTTAAAATGCTGCAAAATATTGTTCTCTTTTCAGACGATATTTATTCATGTTTGCCACATCAAATGTTACACTCATTAAAAAAATAACAGGTCATGTATTAACAAAGACATTGTCATATAAAATAAGAAAATATTTTTACCATTTTTTTTTTATTTTGAATATATACAAATTCTTAATTTTTTTCAAAATGTTGTGACAGCTTTATTGACCCATTTAAAAGAGTGTAAACAAGAAAATACAAAATTACATTGATTATATATCACCAAACGATTCAATGATAAGCGGATTAAAGTTATCTTTTTAAACAAACTAGAAGCATTTTTATCTATATATACAGCACTATATTGACGAAGGAAACTAAATCATATACCAAACGAAGAAACAGTCCAAATTTAATTTTTTAAATTCATAGAATCGCCGACCCGTTGTATCATTCTTATCAATAAGAGAATACATATTTCGTAATTTACAGAACGTGACATCGCTTAACCTTAGTCAAAAGAGTTACTGACTTATATATATAAGCAGTCATAATATTTCTACATCACAAATGATTCATGATCTATTTAAAGAGGTAGACCTAGGGTAAAAGACTTAACTCATGATGTCAGTGATGTGTTTGTATCATATTAAATTTCACCAAAAGCTATCAAGCTTTCATTTGGCCCAGAATGTAATTAATCTAAATTACTTGATGACAGGACATCGATGTAAAATGCTGAATTCCGATGACCTACCCTAGGTCTACCTCCTTAAATAGGTTTTTAGTTTGTGTCTACTTGTATGGAATATATTTGAGGCAAAAAAAAAGACCAAATTGAGAGATAGGATGTGTCACCGATTACCTGATTATTACGCATAATTGTATAGTATTACTTGAACAAGTATTATATTTGTTAATACTTACGTAGAATGGGTATTGCATTTTGGGAAAAACAAAAACAAAAACAAAAAACAAAAACAAAAAAAACAAAAACAAAACAAAAAACAAAACAAAAATAAAAACAAGATGAATGATTACATATAGACGTAATTACTAACCGAAAATTTTAAAGGTAGATCAAACCAGGTTTGCCCGATAAAATTTACATGTGCTAATTGTATCATCAGTGTGGATTAAGAACTCGATTATTAATCGTTTTAATTTGATTATGAGTTCTTCCTACCAATTTCGTCAACAGTTTGTATTATTGATTGCCACTTGTTACATTTTACACTCTTTGAGTGCAAATAAAATCCTTAATCTCAAAGTTGCATGGTGCTTTTGTTAACTGAAACGATTTAAGCGACAAAAATAAATAAAAAAAAAAACATCCACATTCATATGGACACAACTTTTTTTATTTTAGCACAATTTGATTTGTTATGGGTTTTTAAAATCGTTTTCTTAACAATGAATTGTCCATTTCAAACAGCTAATTTAGACATTTAAAAAAGCTATATATGATGTAAACAATTCATTGGAACGAAAACTTAAGTGCAAAAAGTTTACTCCTTGCTTCCCATATCATAAGATCTGTCTGAATTTGGCAACGGAGATACTCCAAATTTCTCAGGAAAAATATGATATGCTTTTATCAAATGTCTCCCTTATCAAGTGTTAATATAAAATTGAATCTGTATATTTCCTCTTGTCGTGAAAGGAAAGACACATAAAATCATACATTATTCATTGAAACCAGTCTAAACTGAATCCTGAATAGTCTGAATACATGTCTACATTAGACAGTTTTTGTCTCTTTATATCGATTTCAATGTATTTCGGAACCATGCGAACTGAACACGTGTCTCATTCGAATCGTTTTTTGAATGTCAAAAGGCGATCTATTTAGACAGGCAGGTTTCGCTCTATATAATCTTATACCTGTCATCGATTATCTATCGATATTTTCATAAATATTTGCAATACTCGTTTTTAAAGTAAATATCGACTTTCTACGGAGGAGCATCTATGAAAGTTTAAGAGGCATTGTTTAGTGATTGGTTGAAAAGAATCAAATCGCAATTTTGTGACTTCAATTTACAAAAGTATGTAAAAAATAATAAAAAGGTAGATGAATTTGGTGCATTGATCATTTTGTGGTGTTAATGTCAGTAGTTGTTGTATATTTGCGAGATGTAGAATTTTGTCTGAACTATACAAGATATAACTCGACTTTAACTAAGTAAAACACATGTCATAACAAGACATTAAACATACAATGTAATACTATAACTTATTACATTACACTATTTCCTTTATTGACTGACCTCACTTTTTTATATCAAGTTTTTTTTTTTTTTTAAAGTTGCAATAGTTTCATACTGTATTTAAATCTTACCTTGAGCTGCAGTGAGTATTCCAGTATTCAATATAAAAATCACAAAATTTGTTAGCATTGTTATTTCATGGAGTCATTTCGTTTAAGACTCCACGTTTATCTAAAAGGTTAAACAAGGAAGTTGAGGCATTTCCGATATTTGTTTTGTAGATAACACCCAATTCTTCAGTAAATATCGAAGTCAAGTAAACACTGTTTAAGGTATCTGATACATACATATATAAGACCAAAGGGATTTCGGAGGGTTTGATTTGGTGCAAAATAAAATGAAATGAAATTCATTAAATGAAAGCAATACACGAAAAAAAATATAATAATAAAAAAAACAATTAGACAATATAACTCAATTACCTCAAACACAATATATTTCACAAAGTTAACGTGGTTGATCATTTTTGCGTTGTAAAGTATTTCTCCTGTTTGGTCTACTTGATACTAAGTGATTTATTTACCTTTGCTATTAAAGAGAATTTGTGCGATATTATAAAAGTTTTATTTGTCAAAGTTAATGTATACACACATCGATTACATTCTATGGTGATTGCGGTTATTTGTACAACCATGACAAGAGAGTGGTGTTACATGTACCGGATTAAGAATATCAACATGCTACACTAAACGGGAAGGATGTTTGATGTGATGCATGTACACAATTGAACGATTGATATTAATTCATTAGTTTAAAAAATTGGAAGGAAATTATAAAGTCATGACAATTTTAAGATAAGTGCATGATTGAAATGTTAACAATACATTTTTTAAACATAGAAAATGTATTCGATTATTGTTTTATTTACGCAAAACCTTAAGTTATGTCAGTTTGATGTGCAATCATTTTTTACACTTATGCATCTAATCGAATATAGCTAGGGATGATCATAATGATTTAATGATAATTTTTAACTTCACGGTGCTTGCTTATATGTGTTATTTCCACAAAAGACGATATTGCAGAAAAAAATGGAAAAAAAATATCAAATATTATTGACTTGATTGTTTTTTTTTTCTTTATTAAAATCACTGCAAAAAAAATAAAGCCACAAAAAATATCGAAGCGTCGAATTTTGAAGGACAATTCAAATATCCTCTTATGACGTAACCAGAAAGATCATATTTGAACGGATTTCTTTCCAAGAAAAGTGAAGTATTTTAAACTTAATATCGTCAATTTTGAAGTCCTGCTAAAACCGTTGACATTTTTTTATACAATAAATGAAGTTTAGTAATATTAAATGATTGGCAATGGATTAGTCTTTGAAAAAAAACGGTAAAATTTTGTTCCAAAATTTTAGCCAAATTAATTTCACCTGTATCTTTGTGGAGAAACTGCAGTGGAAGAAGTGTTGTTTCAATGTCAATATTTAGTACAACAGGGATAAAAAAAAATGCCGAGTTAAAGGTCTAGTGCGCCGTTAAGTCTAAAGCCGTTTCATTTTTATTTCAAAACGAAAAAAAACTAGAATTACATTACAACAGGAATGTCGCCCCCGACAACCGTTTAAGTTCCCAATTTTATAATTGTATTGTTATACCTATTCAATTCCTTTGACAGAACTATTTTTAAATTTGTAGCTATTCATGTTGATGAGATAATGCAATATCCTAGATTGTGACTTAAGGCAGCCATTTTGAAAATGGCGACTTTTCGTCAGAATTTTTGCTTGGATTCCAAGGTCTGACTAATATGCATTATATTACTAAGTTTCATTAAATTTGTTTAATGAATAAAAGAAATACTCATAGTCATGTGAAAAAAAATCAGTTTTCCGTTGTCATGGCAACAAACAACATATGGTTTCATCAACTGTATAATCATACCAAAATTCAAGTTTCTAGCCACCTAGCTACTTGGAGTTACAATATATCACAATGTCCTTTATTATGACCTATATCCCTTTTCTACCGAAGCACCCTCCTTATTTATTTATTTATTTTTTTATTTATTGTTTGTTGTGAAGTGAACATCTATGGGTTAACATTCCCAAACGTTTGGATTTAGCACACAATTTTAAGCCAATATCAATATTATGAAATTCTGATGACATTTACACAATTTTCCAATGGTGCACCTTACTTTAGATGGTGGCCATTTTAAAATGGTTGCCATCTTAAAAAATTCGAAGTATGCATTAAATCTGATGTAGATTGTTTATTATGGCTATGAGTTTGGTGAAGATATATCAAGTCATTTTTCCTACATAAAGAAAAAACCTGAAAAATCACAAAAATGGCGATTTTTAGGGTTTTTTTTCGTTACCATGTCAACATAAACCTATCGATTCATATATTTTTGCATGATAGTAGAGCTCACTAAACTCTACAATCACACCAATTTTCAAGTCCCTGGCCATCTAGGTTTCCAGGATATCGCAATGTCCTAACTTATAACCTATCCCCCTTTCCGCCTTTCTCCCCTTCCTTTCATTTTGTTACAGCGTCCACATCTGTGGGATAAGGCCCAACTTCTGAGCAAGTTTTTTTTTCAAATTCCTATACACGGATTTGCATACCATTTTGGTCGATAAAAAAAGAAATGTGGAAAACAAAACAAAACCAATTACCCAAACAGAAAAAAATACAAACAAAATTTAAAGTAGTTAAAATGCTGATTGAATCTTCAACGTTTATTTACAGGATATTTGCGAAGATTGACAAAAAAAAAATATGTTTACAATGTAAACCATTGTTTAATCATGACAGTCCTTTATACCTATAAATAGGAAATTCATAACTTGTTACGGGACACATATACAATACAGATCTAAACAGAAATCAATTTCCTCTCATTTATTGGAAGGCGTAGACATTTGAGATTTATGTTGAATTAAGATAGACACATTAACATACTTTCATATCTTAAGTATATTTGAGCGCCCCTTTAGTGCTTATAATTCGTAACACGACAGTTTTAATTTCAATGATACAATATGTATTTACCGTTTCAACATATAGATTAAAGTTCTTGTGTTCGATTAATTTCTCATTTCCTTGGTATATAGAGAATGAGGAATGGAAATTGCACATTAATAGTGAAATTAGGCGTTTCTTTTCATGTTTCACTTTACAATCTAAGATGCACCATCAAGTGAAGCAATTCAGAAAAAAAAAGTTCTGTGTTAAGGGAAATGATCTTAAGTGTTGGAAATATATTAATGAGATGGTAAAAAAACACTTAAATTTGGATAGGAGGCCCGTTTAGAAAAAAATGTTCCTTGTACAATCAATAACAGACTAGAAAACAATTGTTATAAATCACTTGTTTTTTTTTTTTAATTATACAAAAATAAAATACATAATTATAAAAACGAAATCAAGTACTGTCTGTAAAAATTGCTGCTGGAATAACTTTAATTGCGGCATGTGTCTTTATCAGTTTTGATCAGAGACACTGTAAATAATCCTTTATAGCAGTTAAAATGTATTTTGTTTTGTAATTCAAGCTACGTAAAGTATACAAATTACTAGGTATTTCTGTAATAAGTGTTTCAAGAATTTTGTAAGTGTTAAGAAATATTTTGTTTTTGTATTTATGTTGCTAAATCTAATATGCAACTGTACTAGTATACGATTTACTTGTAAGTTTTGCACACCCTGTATTCTAATTTGTTTCTAGAACAAGTCTTTTTGCATTGTTCACAGTTTTAAAGTTCTTGAATTGGAATCCGAGTTGCTTATTTTCTTTTGTTTCTTCGTAGGTATTATTTCGTTTATTTTTTATTTTCATTTTTTGTTGTTGTTGTTGTTTGTATCAGTTTTTTTTCTGTCTGGTATTTATCTTTGATTAAATCAAGAATTTCGGACCCTTGATTACTCTTTTTGCACGATTTAGTAGTGGTGCTGATCACGATGTAGTCAATGCGTTACATTTAAATGTGATGAATACGTGTTATTTGGGTTCACTCACCTGAAGTAAAAAATAAATGCAGAATTTTGTTATTGACCACGCAACAGAACTTGTGTAGTAGAAATTGCGTATGTGTAACGAGTGTAAAAGGACAAAACGATCAAATTTTATAACAACATGGGCAAGAATGTCGAGTAAAAGATCATGTGCGCCATAAAGCCTGAAGCCGTTTTCTTTTAAATACGAAAAAATGTATATAATTGTCAAAAACGGATCTACATTTTTTTCAATCCATAATAAAGCAAATGTGGTAAAAACCAATTAACCGAAACAGAAAAACAAACAGTTATTATCTTAAAAAAAAGAAAGCAGACGCAGTAAAATTTGTTGTTTTTCTCATTTATAAAAACCTCAATTTCCGATACAGTTTTTTTTTTTTCGAAACGCCACCAAGTTATCAGTATTTGGCCAATCGGGAAACATAATTGCGATCAGGTGAATTGCGTTTCCACGGTATAGCGTTTTAAAGGTTAACGGCTAAAAAGTCAAACTATACCGATTGTGTCAGAATAAGACAAAGAAAAAGAAAATTGAACTGCTGTTAAAATCTTCAACGCTTGTTTACAGGCTGTTTAAAAAGATTGACCAAACAATGATGCTAACAGTATAATTCACTAATTAATTTTGACTGTTCTTAATACATATGAATAAGATTAAAACTACAACTAGCTACTCGTTCTTCTCTCTCATTGGAAGTCATGAAATAATTATGTTCAATTAAGACTGTCCAATTAACATACTTTCCATTTTGAGTATATTTGACCGCCCCTTTGGTGCATAAGAGTCGTAACAATATATGTATCAATGTTTATCTACAAATTCAACAACGATATTACAATACGTGTGTTGGGTTAACTTCTCATTTCCTTGTGTATATACATAATGAGAAATAGGAATTGCATAACAATAGTACAAATTATGTATTTCTTTTATTGTGGAATTTGTGCAAATAAACATTATACTTAATAGTCACAATTAGTCATTTAATAATCTGAAATGTATCCTCAAATTGAAGAATGCATGACAAAGACACATTTAAGTGTTAACGGGAACTATATTAAGTGCTGAAAATGTGTAATTTGGATGGTAATCAAACACTTACATTTGGAAAACAGACCTGTTAAGAAAAGAAATTATTCCGTATACAATCGATAACATACTAAAAACTTGTAAAAAATGGCTCCTAGCGTTTCTTCCTTGTCTTTTAAAAGTAAAAAAAAATATTATTATTAAAAAAAAAAATCAAACGAGAGTCTATAAAAACTGTTTGTGGAAATTATATTGCAGCATGTGTCTAATAAGTCTTAACCATAAACCCCTTTATATCAGTTACAATGAATTCAATGTGGATCCTGAAAAATTCGAAAGATCACTTTAAGACAATCAGTTCAAGACTATTATCTGAATATAATAACATTAAAACCTATGATTTTTCAACACTGTATACTTCTATTCCCCATACTCATTTAAACTCGGGACTTAAAAACATTATACATCGTTGTTTGTCCAAAAAAGATGGTACACCTAGATACAAATATATAGTTCTTGGTAGAGATTCTTCATACTTTGTAAGAAATAATTCCAAATTATCTTATGTTTACAAAATGCTGGAATTTTTAATCGACAACATATTTGTCCAGTGTGGTGGACGTGTTTTTCAACAAACGGTCGGCATTCCAATGGGAACAAATTGTGCCCCTTTACAAGCTGACCTATTCCTTCAACCTTATGAGGCTGACTATATAGCTGATCTGATCAGAAAGAAAAAAATATTGTTTAGCTAGATCCTTCAATCTCAGTTTCCGGTATATATATGACATGTTATCTTTAAACAATCCTAATTTCTGGGATTTGAAACATCGCATCTACCCAAAAGAACTTGAGATAAATAATACTACAGACACTGTGAAGTCAGCCTCATATCTTGACCTACACTTAGAAATTGATGGTAAAGGAGAAGTATTGACCAAACGTTACGACAAACGTGATGACTTTTCATTCAAAATTGTCAATTTTCAATCAGCACCATGAAAACTGATTTATTCAACGGTCATAGTTTTCCTTTCCTCGTTTGTCTACCCCGGACTTGACTTTTTATGAACAACTTGGCGGGTGTTCCTAGAAAAGCAGAGGACGCTTACCCTACCGGTGCACCTGGTCCATGCTCCCAGTTTTTAGTGGAGTCCGAGTTGCTCATTTACTTTTGTTACTTTGTATGTATGATTTTAGTTACTGTATGTTCTTTTTTGTGTATGTCTGTTTTCCATGTCTGGTCTTTGTCCCTTGATTACATTCTTTTGATTACCGCTATAGCCTTGGTTCCCTTGATTACTCTTTCTATATTTTAAGAAATCGATTTACACCAAATAAACAAATTACTACTCATTTTTCGTAAAAAAATGTTCTAAGAACTTTGTAAATGTTAACACAAATTTTGTTTTCGCATTATTGTTGCTAAGATAAAATACCATTAAAACTAGTTAAAAATAACAATTTAATGGTACGACTTGGTATTCCGTTTTCTTGATAAATTCCAAATTTTGTTATTGACCATGCAACAGCACTTGTGTAGTAGACATTACATGTGTAATAAGACAAAGTGATCACATTGTTTTGCATATATCTCAGGTGTCAATACTACTGACATATAACCCTTCTAAGGAGTCATATACAGTACTTGTATTGGGAAAACATCCCATCATATGGTACATGTGAAATGGGGAATCGTGGAATATTGTTTTGGGCGATAGGGATTTTGATAAGAAAATTATATTTTGAAGTATTGATTGTTATTAAAAATGAATTTGATTTAATCAAACATAATAGCTGAAATATTGAATAATTTTTAAAAAATCATACTTCAAAATACATTTACCTCCTCCAAAACTTCAACATATTTAACACATATATAGTTTAGTTTCAAAAATCAAATATTACATGTGATACCCACACTAAATCTACGTATACACAAACTGACTATTGAAGTACTTCATACTGTCTTAAGTACCATGGTAGGATTTCTCCTAGCATTAAATCACATTAATATATCGGAATTATGGTCATGCATTAATCAAGTCCGGTTGATTTTTTTAAAGACTGTTACTTAAACGTGTTTATAGTTTTCCAGGCAATCATGCCTGGCGGAGAAGTAATTAAAATATCCTTTTGGTAGCCGCTGGTCAATTGAATACTTGGACTGTGAATGGTAGAGAAGTGTTATCACATTTCCTGACGACAAACTTGTAGAAAACAAACTGCATGTATACTGAACTAATAAATACATCGTTGTCATTGTTACGGAGGATGCATACAATTTTAGAAAACGAGAATCTATACACACTTTTCTTTGGTAACTGAAGTGTTGAATTTGATTAATAAAAAAATATCATCATCTAACATGTTTTTGTTCATAACCAGTACAACTTTGTTTTAGAGAGATATCATTATCCTCTGTAATATAACTCTATATCAACTTGTATTTCATTTATTAAATGAAGGGACAATGCATGTAACAAAAGCAATATGAAACGGACCATTTATTAATCTAATTATCATATGTACATTTTAGTTATACACCAATTTTAATATTTGTTCAATTGTTTTCTTTAAATACAATCATAAATAGATCGTGGATGCATTGCGTGCTTTTCAGTGTTGATTCTTTATCTCTCTGCTACATTTGAATTTTCTTGGTGATCTGTTACGGACACCTATCGTTTTTTCCATAATTCTTTCTCTCGGATGTGTGCTTTCTTGTTCCTAAATCAAATTCCAAAGTTTCCTATGACAAACGCTAGGTCAATTAGACTTAGAGGTTACCCGATTAGCAGAAAAAAAGTATTCGACGAAATTGACGTTAGTGAAGTTCACAAGAGGCCTGATAATATGTAATCTGCCCTCTTACCCTGGAGGCAGATAATATACAGCTATATAACGAAAATAAATGCCTTTATTACATAATGATAATTAATACCTAACCTTAAACTGCATTAAGTATTCCAGCATGCAATAGTAAAATTACAAAACGTGTAAGCATTGTTTGGTAAGGAAGTATAGGCTTTTTTTGAAATTTGTGTATGTGCAAATAACAAGCAATTATTTAGTGATATAAAAATCTACGATAACACTGTTCAAAATACGGCATGTTACATGGTCTTGGTCCCTGGGTTACATTCTTTTGATTACCACTATAACCTTGGTTCCCTTGATTACTCATGTACATAAAAATAAAAAAAAAATATGTATATCGTGCAGTCTATTTAGTATAAATATATAAATATTAAAACTAGATTTAAAAATTAAAATAAAAAAAATACATTAAAAATGAATTAAAACAAACAAACAACAAATAAAATAGTTAAAACCAAACGTCATACAATACTGTTGAAACAAGATATCTTTCACAAGGTCTACGTGACTGTGGCCTGAACATTTGCTTGTTCAAATCCATCATACTTTATCAGTTTGCTTTGTTAAATAATTCTCTTGTTGAGTCTACTTGCTATCAAAGGATTTTTTTCTTCTTGCCAATAATAATGGTGTTATAAAGCAAAGTCGTCTTATTTAAATTATACACATTTAAGAGAGAAATTACAACCCTTGTGATTGTAGTAATGTGTTGATAAAGACACGAGAATTTTGTTAGAAGTCAAATACAATGTATAAGAGAGAGTTTAAAGTTATCAGGGGCGTAGCTAGGCCTGTTTTAGGTGTACGCAAAATTACGGCGAGGGGTCTTGGGGGAAGGGGTCACTCAAGGCCCCCAGTGAGTCCGGCAAGGCAAAGCCCTGAGGGAAACTCCTGAATTTTAATGATTTTGGGGCCAGTTTTTCTGAGCCTATACTGCGTTCATGGTATGCATATGTAATAAATTTTGGTATATGGAAAATCAAATTTACTTTTTGCGGAAAATACGGTCAGTACACAAATAAAGTCTTAAAAAAACTATAAGTTCTGGCTGAACATATTCCTTGTGTCAGTAACAAATGGAATGAAATTTTAAAAGATATAATTTTTCACTATAACTTGCCACGGTGTGACATCTTTTCTATTAGATCAAGTTAAAGTCTGATTCAAAGTGTTCAAATTACATTTCTAAATGTTCAGAGAATCAGTCTAGCAATCCAGACAAATCAGACACTACATGTTAAATTAAATAAAAAAACAACTCTATTCTTAACAGATACATATTTTTTTTTGTATTATTCACTCCTGTCACTTAAAAATCAGTACCCATTTTCTCTCCTTTTTTCTCGGAAAGACATCCAAGACTCGATCTGTATTAATTTCACGTTCCCTGTAAACGTTTAGGAAACCAAGTCCCGACAACTGCCTTATTGTCATGGTGTTCCGCAAGTAAATTTTAACTCGGCGCATGGTGCTAAACGAGCGCTCGGCCGTTGCTGTTGATACAGGCATGCATGCAAATATGATAAGAATAACATATACAGCTGGATACAGATCCTTATTGGTCACATTTGGCGTATCTTGTAGGTTATCCGGAACCTTATCTACTGGTTCAGACCACATTGTCTTCCAACGAATAAGTTCTGATCTGAATTCATCTGTAATTAATCGGACATTTAGTTCTGCAATTAGGTGACCAATAAATGGAATGTACATATTTAGCCTCCAGTACTCCGACGGATTTGCGGCTGGTGCATTTGGCCTATTCCGCTGTCGATCACGATTTCTGGGTATACTGGCCTCAACTTCCACGGTTCCAGCAAGATAAACAGCTACGTTGTACAGTGCGTTTGATACTTCTATGTCATTTCTTTCGTCGTTCATAAGACGAATTACAACTTTAGATTCATCTAATGCCTCATAAAGGTCACAGTTTTTTTTTTCTGTAAAAGATTTGACACTGGCACCAAAGACGATAGTATTAGCTCTGTTGCAACAAGTGTTACAATAAAACTAAATTGTTCAATTGCTGTTTTGTATAGATGGCTTTTGCATCATTGTGTTCTGTCGAGAGCTCGTCTAGAGCAGAATGGACGGTCGCATAAGCTGAATTGAATGTATACAAAGCATCCGATCGTGAAGCCCTTCGCGTTTCACACAGAGTTTTGAGTTTTTGACGCCCTTCCATATTCGCTCGAGCTGCGTCATCATCTGAAAGTTTTTTACCTGAATAATCGAACATGAATGCAATTTTTTGTAAAGTTTTCATAAGGTTTCTTACTGTGGGCTCCTTACATGCATGTACAATACACAACTTAAGGTTATGCGCCTTACAGTGGGTGTACACCGCACCTGGTACCACCTCTCGCCTGCACTCTGCGATATTGGCCCGACATGTTGGCAGCACCATCATATCCCTGTCTCCGCATTTTGTCTATAATAACGCCTGTCGTGCGAAGGTTATCTAAAAACGAATCTTTGAGTGCTTCACCGGTCGTCGCTTTGCATTCAGCAAACCCAATAAACTCTTCTCAGATGCATCCTTTGACCTCGTCATAAAATCTTAGACAAAGTGCCATCTGTGCAATGGTTGCAACATCGGTTGCTTCGTCTGCGATGAAGGCGAAATAAGTGACATTATTACAAGCGCTTACGATGTCATCGCTAATCATGTCACCACATATATCAATTATTTCGTTTTGAATTTCGGCAGAAAGGTACGTCGTTTTGTTAAATGATTTACATTTTGAAGCTGAATCGAGATGTTCTCTTAAGAGTTCGTTATCACGGCTTCCGTATTTCAAAAGGGCAATGAAGTTTCTTTTGTCTTCCTTGCTACCCCGTAATGCAACGTTCTGATTGCCACAAAGAACAATAGTCTTAATGATAAAGCCCAAAATGTTTATGTTTCTTGTAACTTACTTGTCGTATTGGCTGGATATTTGTCTCGTAATTGATTTGGACTTTCCTTCCATTATGCTAATAAAATTATCAGCAGATTTCAAACAATCATTATGAGATTCTGTAGCATTGTGAGTCTAATAAATTTCCCAGCATTACTCCAGTCTGTAACTGGTTATACGCCCAACGTTTTCACATATGTGAGCGGGGCATAAAACGGATACAATGAACCACATTTAAATTATTGTGGCAAATAACTATAGCTGTAGAAAATTTCAGAAAAAAATCATATAAGGGTTTGCGTCCACAAAAAAATAATAATTTAAATGTGACAGACGGACAGAAGACCGGACGGAGATCATAATACTAAGGTCTTTGTTTGACTCGTGTTGCGGCGGGGACAAAAGACACAAAGCAAAGATGTGTCTATTTGCATCATTAAGAGATAACATTAAGACACACGAAAGATGTGAACTCTAGCGACTTAAATTGGATACACGAACGGACATAGAAAGGATAACATAATCTTTCAACAAATATCAAGAAGGAAACTTTTAAGGAAAGGGTTACAACAGTTATATTATCTCATCTATTTAAGGATGGGTACCGACATGTACATATGTGTTTGTATTAAAAATCTCCACTCCCACAACCCTTTCTGGGTGCACACATACTGAAGAACCTTGGTGAACGTGCTCTACCCCACCCATGCAGTCCACAAATTTGACACACATGATCTTTATAGTCCCATAGTTTCAACAAAGTTGATGTATAATACATATATTCGGATCAGCAAACAGGAAGTAGTTAAGACTTAAAGTGACAGACCGGGAATAGGATGCACGGTACAACTGACCTTAACAATGCTTCAGACTAAATATCAAATCATTCCTTCATACACAAGCTGAGACTTCTTTCACGAAACCTTTGCAGTAAATTGTCCATAAAATATCAGTCAGGCAATCGGTAGACACGAATTAGATGTGTGACGGACCACGGCAATGATTCAGACAAAATATCAAATCATTCCTTCATACACAAGCTCAAAGGAATCTTCGACAGAAATCATTAGCGAACGTCATACGGACGGACGTACCACGGACGGAAAGACAAGGGTAACACTCAATGCCCCTGTCGCCTAAAGACGGGGCAAAAAAACGTTATACATTGTATCCTCCGCCATTGGTGGTTTCCTTATTGGTGATCTCCTATACTGTACAGAATTTAAGACGGGCAACCGAACAAACATTTTTGGAAAGCTATTTTTTTTAGTTGTTTCTGGACCGGTTTAATCACATTTTAATGAAATCAAATTCATCAAAAAGGTCATTTGTTTATTTTGGCAAAATTAAAACTAGATGATATCTATTTACTATCGAGTAAACATCAATGATCTAAACAGTACTCTACTGAAGCGTTAGCCGTATTGGTGTCACACATGTTTTTGCATTATAACGCAAAGTTTTGCTTTATAAAGCAGAATTATTTGCGTTAACTTATAACTAGTTTTATATATAACTAGTAGCGAACGCCAAGTATTTACATGTATAGTTTATGCAATAAAGCAATGATGTGCTAGATTATAGAATTTTTATGTACTGTTTTTAATGGATGGAGGCCTAGCTATTGTATTTTCTAGTCTTTATTAAATAATCACATAAAACTTAGTAAAATGAAGCTGTAAGCCGAACATTATTTTGTTGGTAGAAAGATTTTAAAAAAAGACTTTTGAAACCTTCATCATATTCGGTCAAATAAAATTGCATATCATAAAAATGAAATAGGAAGAAAAAAATAACAGGATTTTGTGTTTTGTTTTTATTGATCAATAAACAAAATCAGAGTACAAAATACAGAAAAGAAGAACATTAAAAAAAAGAAACATGGTAAAAAGAGAAATGCTGTAAACTTCGGAAACACGCAAAAGCTACTAGAACTCCTTATTAATTCGTTAATATGGTCAGACGCTCCTGCAGAAAGCAGAGTCCTATATCGCAAATTATAACGCAAACATCAGTCACCTAATACCTTTCCGAAGTATTCAACCAAATATTTTCGGCAAAATAATTAATTCTTTGCGTTCTACGAGTGAAAATAACAAAACACGTTCATTTAAGTTCCAAAATAAACATGGAAGCTTCAAATATATAATCTGCATCTTCGGATTAAATTTATGCAGCTCAAGTTGATCTGGTGAATCCGGGAAAGGACTACTATAGAAAATGAATAAGGATCCCACTGATAGGAGCCAATGAAGGCCATTTATGGACGAAAGTCACATTATTTATAACAGTTCCTTTATTTAAGATGATTGAAATTTCGGAATATTATGAATATCATACGTTACCTAGCTGGAAAATTGTATCTGTCAACGTTTTCCCAGTTCACAGTTAACACAATGTATTTGTCTTCATCGCTCATTGAAGTCACTGAACGAGATTCAGACTTCAATATATCTGGATAAGGTGGCGAAAAACTTTCTGAAGATTCAGTTATTGATTTTGATGAAGAAGCAATTTTGAACTTCGAGTTCGTGCAAAACAAACTTTCAGAGAGTAAAACGTAAACGTATGTATACGGAAAAGTACAAAATTACCGGAATTGATGGTTTTGATATCGCGAATTATATTATGGTGTATATTGGAGTATTATTATGTATTACAAAGGATTTATCATTGCATAAAACCTTTATTTCATCTTAAAATGTGTGTGTTTTTATTTTTGTTACTTTTCCGAAAATACGCAACTGCGTATTTGCGTATAGGCAGCTACGCTCCTGAATACGTATTATCCAAGATAAACAATATCAGTGATGTCAGTAAATTTTAAAGGTGTCTTTAATTGAAGTAGATTAAACGAAGATGTGAATATGCAAAAATATCCAGAAATTTAAATAATCCAAAATATATAGTATGGGCCCGGTTAAAATGTTATATTGTAACATGTAATTTTTATGTCGTTACCGACCGTAAGGTGTAAACAGTTCTTAAAAAGGGACCCAATCATTGCCCTCCCATCAGTATTAAATGGAATTAATGTTGTATCATCACCCAGGACTCATTCAATTAATGACAAAATTAGTACTAGAATTACAATAAATGGAACGATGTATCATTCCATATTGTTATCTATCCGTTTTTAGATGTTTACGTCCCTATGTCACTATCAAATTGCGTTTACATAACAAATTGCATTTTGTTTGTATTAACAGTGATTCCCTCACAGGTCTTTATAAAAAAAACTAATATATTATATTTATAAGTAGTTCAGGGCATAACATGGGTTGTATTCTGATTGTATGATTTATAATAACCACGGTTCTCAAAACCGCATGTGAAAAATTGGGATTGATATTACACACGGGGAGGGCATAATCTTTTGTAGCTTTAAACCGTTTTCATGATCTTTAATGTCCAGTTAGATTTTTAATACATTAGTGTAACGAGTATTCTATATTAAACAAGGGATTCATACCAGAAAACAGAAGTTTGCCATATGTATATGAATGGTATCTTTTTTTTTTCTTTTTCACCATTATATTGTCGTCTTTATCAAATTTTTAAACAGGGATATTTTTATTTTTGTTTTATTTATTTTTTGATAAAAAGGGAATGAATTTCTTTTAAAGTGTATACTATTAAGCACTATTAATTCACTCTCAGCAATACAAAAGCGAACATAAAACGATTTGAATGAGATGTTTTACGTCCACATTTTGACATTACTAAATGCAAACAATTAGCCTTAAGACGTGTAGCATTGTCTTCGTGTACCTGTAAGCGACACAGTATTGACGCCATTGATGATTACTTTTTATGTTAGTTTTATGCATATGACGGTTATGTTTTGTTTTCATATAGTCCACCAAGAATATAATCAATTGAGGAACAAAACAAACCATCATCCAGCTAGCACAATAACATAGTAAAATGTTTTAGAAACATTTCCGTAAAAAGACTGAAAACATTTTTTTCGAAATGTTTTTACAATATTAAAATGTATGGTTGTAATAACGTTTTCAATAAATATTCACTATAACGTTGTTATAACGTTTCCTGAAAAAAAAACAATATTTGTAGAAACGTTTTTTGAAACGTAAAAATGTTTGGTTCAGCAAACACAAAGGTGGATCCAAGAGGGGTCCAGGTTCCCCCATATTTGAAAAAAAAGATAATTTGATTTTATAGAAAATTAATGATACTAATGATAATGCTGCCGTTGTCCTACACGTTTGAACGAATTTCAAAATCGTGTACATGTATCAAGGTGTTAACAAACAAAAAACCAATTATAATGATCCATGCCTCATTATTATCGGAAATAGATGATGTCTTTGGTGCACTATCTCAAATAACCATAACCTTCGTAAAACTTGCAAAGTAAGTGAACATCTTACCTCCAGGTGACAAAATAATTTTTATTTATATATTCTATTGCTTACATCCTTCGTGATTACGTACATTTTCTCGCTTTTAATATATCGAAAGTGTTACTCTATATAACTACTTTGAAAACTCATCCTTCTAAAATCAAAACACATTTAAACAACGTGTGATATGTGATATGAAAAATTCGTAAGGTGCTTAAGGGATATTGCAACATAGGAATGGAAAGTTGACAATACGGAAGGAAAAATCATCACGTTTGTCGTATAGTTTGGTCAATTGTTTTCCTTTTCCGTAGTGTATGTCTAGATATGAGGCTGACCTCAAAGCGTCTGTAATATCCTAAATATGATGATAAAATTCCAGAAACTAGGACTGTTAACGATTATACGCCATCTATATAGCGGATACTGGGACCAAATGATCTGGCTAAACGACGTTCTTTCCTTTGAATCAGATCAATTAATAAGTCCGCATCATAAGTGTGAAACAATAGGTCAGCGAATATAGGAGCACAATTTCATTCATTGCGTCTACCATGCTTGACAAATATGTTGTCGAGAAAAAAATCCAGCAATTTGAAAACATGATCCTTGGTTTACTTGAAAGATGATTAAGATCCGTGTTTTTTTTACAAAGTATGAGGAATCCCTATCAAATACTTTATACCAGAATCTAGGTGTACCGTATTTTTTTTTTCTTTCTTTTTTTTTCAAAAGTTTCAGAAAGGTGATGAACTTCAAGCGCCTAGATTGTGTACATTAAAAAAATGAAACGTTACTCAAAATTGGCTTCATTTACATGTAAATAATATTTGGTATAAATATAACTGAATTCCGTAAACCTTGTTGTATTGACTTCCCTCTAAGTTTGTCGTAGATGTGCATGTATGCATATGTAGCGGATGCCGTATTTAGTCAGTGTTATCTATATCAATGCAATATTTTCTATGAATTTTGTTTTATATATAAAAAATAGAAATATCTGAGAAGCCTATTTTCCCTGTTTAGATAATCAAGTTTAAATAGGGACTTCTTCAAACTGATTGTGTGGATAAAAATATCAGTTCAGGATAAGATTTGAATACATAGTAAAACTTTTTAACGTACATCAAGCGATCTTTTCAACGGATAAGATACCTCTGCATATCATAATATAATAGTAGTATTAGTCGTACTCATGTAAAGTAAAAGCGTATCAAAATATACATAATATGTCTGTTTTTTATGTCTAGATTATATCCCTGGATTAATAACCTTGGTTCCCTTGATTACTCTTTCAATTAATTTGAAATTGAAGTCAATCAGAAAGTACCACATTTATTTTGTTTTTGTTATTGTTATTGTTTTTGTTTTTTTGTTTTTTTGGGTTTTTTTTTTGTTTTTTGTTTTTGTTTTTTGTTTTTGTTTTTGTTTTTTTTTCCATTTAAATACAAGTCATTTTTTAGTTGACTTTTGATAAGTATTGTTATACACTCTTTGAAATGGAAATATATATAAAAACAGACATTTTGTTCCTTAAAAAAAACGGGTATTACTGGCAGATGTTATTATTTCATTTATGAAATTTCAAATGATTCTAGTAATAAGAAGTACCCTATGAAATAAAAAAGGAATATACCTTTAAAATTCACAGAAATTGAATTATTGTATTACCCGACAGCAACTTCCTGTATATACTTAACAGAAATAAAATAGAAAAAAAGAACTAATTATAAGAAAATGGAAAAAGAATACACAGAAATTGAAACATTTTAAAGCAAACACAAACTTGCTAAATACAATAAACACAAAATAAACACAAACAAAAAGACAAACAAAAACATAACAATGCCAATATAAAAGGAACGCACAACAAGAAAAAAAATAAATTGAAAAATACACACACAAAAGACCAGACAAACAAAAATAAACAAAAAAAATAAATAAATATTTTTACATTAACATTAAACTTGTTATAAGAGGGGGGTTGTCTGGTGGGCTTTTGTTCTGTGGGGGATATTAGCCATCATTTGCGTGAATTCTCAAAAGATACACAAAATTAAATAGGTCATACCAAGGTCTTCTTGAGTCAAAAATGTTGGACAACCTCTTGTTAAAGGATAATGGTACATAAGGCACTGTAGCGCCTGCTAGAAAAAATAATTTATCTCCCTTTAATAAAGTCTAAATTGTTCCATTTAAATTAAAACACTTTATTTCATCTTCATATTTAACGAAATCAAAAGAGAAAATTTATTTCGTTTATAAAAGAAATAAACAAAGTGATATGCATATTCAATTAGCAAATGTTGAAAAAAGTAAAAAAAAAAAAAAAAACAATTACACCTTAGTGATATGTTTTACACAATGTGTTAGACATATATAGTGACAAGATAAGGAGGAAAATCTGTTCATAGAGGCACACAAGTATAATGTATTTCTCTTTTGTTAAATATTGATCTGTTGTGTGTGTGTTTTTATCAATTAAATATAATATGTTGCCATATCATTCATGTAGTATTTATACTTTATAAGTTTGCGTTCTAGAATTAGCCAGAAAAATGTTGCATTTAATTTTTTTGGTTTGCGCTTGAATTGAGCATTGAATCTTCAAATTAAGGAGGTATATATATTAATTCAGCTTCAGTGCCCGATGTTACAATTCGTTAGGTAGTTTCGAATTGGTGCAGTCGCGCACTTTGCCCTGTAACTTCTACATTTTATAAACATTGAGGCAATTAATCATTTTTGTCTTTCCTTCCGTAAAATATCGTTTTACCGAAATCAAACTTGTATAAAGTTAAAAAGAAATAAAATCATTGAGTCTCAGAGTATGTTACGCTGAAAACAGAATCATTACATCGAGATGGGGCAAATATACAAATCATGTGTTACTGTTTCCCCTCAACTACATAATAGCACTGCATGAGTGGCTATATATATCTTCATAACCACTTAAAAGTCAATAATGATTCTCGTGGTTAACTACAGACAGACAGACGGACAGCTAGCCAGACAAACAGACGGATCCCTGAGCAAAATGTTAAAAGCTTTCCGAGTACAATAGCGGAGAAATGATGAGCACGTACATGCACAAATCATTGCGGATAAAATTATCGATACTTTTAGTTAAATCAATAATTTCTATAATATTGCGAAGTCTTAACATATATAAATGAGAAAAATAAAAATGAAACATTATTTTTTTAGAATTGATGATTACGAATAATTGTAAATTAAGGTGGGTGAAATGTAAGGAGACTGTTCCAGTCCCCGGAGTCATAAATTCTATTCTTCTCTTCTGCTCCAGACATATTGTTCATTCAATTGGAGGTGACGGTGCTGACTTTTTATGAGCAACTCGGCAGGTGTTTGTAGAAAGGCAGAAGACACTTACCCTACCGGTGCACCTGATCCATGCTCCCAATTATTATTGGAGTCAGAGTTACTCATTTACTTTTGTTACTTTGTATGTTTTATTTTAGTTACTCTATGTTCTTTGTTGTGTGTGTCTGTTTTCCATGTCTGGTTTTTGTCCCTGCATTACATTATTTTGATTACTCTTGCCAATAATATGATGAAAGTGAAACCTTGATTAAAAAAACTTTGATCATTTTCTTCAGCTATGATTTGATATTTTATGCTTATAACCTTCAAGTAATGCAAATTTTGTGATGATATATATTTCTCCTTAAGCATTTTACTGATTGTCGTGGTATGATATGTCTATTGGGCGAAATTTCCGGCATTCATAAGGAATTATTTGTTGTAATGGTACAAAATGTCTTTTGGTCGAATTGTCCGGCACTGGTTAACATTATGGTTCTTATATTTGCAAAATGTCTTCAAAAATTGTTTTTGTTGCATTTGGTTTCGCGTCATTCTGTTCCATCATGTATAGTCAAGTTATATCTTTATAACGATTTCATTTTATCGAATTGATTCGTTTCGATTTTTTTTTTCGTTTCGTTTTGGTTCATTTTAGTTTCGCAATTTGTATGACCCGAGAATTATGGGTAATATTGATTACGTAATTTTCGTAAACATCTCGACGCCATACTGCAGACTATATAATGCAAAACCCTATCTTGGAAAATCTATGATTCGATTTGTATTTAATTATCCAAACTAGCAAATATTTTCCGAGACTGGTTTAGCTCTCAATCACAAATTTACAAGTATACGCAAATGAAGCTGCCATTACTTTGTTTTTCAGCTCCTGAAAATGCAGGTACAAACCGGATATTGATGCTTTTTCTTGCCATAAGTGTGCAGAACCATGTTGATAAATAAACCATAAACGCTCCCTTAGGGAGCGTATTAGTAATACTGCATACCAATTAGCAGCTGGGATTTATTCTCTAGTTTCTTTGTTCAATTGGGTTAGGAATCAAGTGTATAATAATCGGTCAGCTGGTACCAAGAAGTTAATTATCAACTTCCCAGGGTACACCGAAAAAATAATTGTCACCTTGAAGAAAGAATCCGAATTGAAGGTTTTACATATATAAAGAGTAATCAAGGCAACCAAGGTTATAGCGGTAATCAAAAGAATGTAATCCAAGGAAAAAGACCCGACATGGAAAACAGACATACACAACAAAGAACATACATACGGTAACTAAAATCATACATACAAAGTAAAAAAAGCAAATGAGCAACTCGGACTCCACTAAAAACTGGGAGCATGGACCAGGTGCACCGGTAGAGTAAGCGCCCTCTGCTTTTCTATAAACACCCGCCAATCAAAGTTCTGGCATCACAAAGAATTATGGCGACATCATGACTTGTGTTTTTCGATGGAACACATTTGAACCATTTTGGAATCAGACTTTATTTTAAAAGCGTACGTGCTACGGTTTTATATGCATTATCACATTAGCAATCTAACAAAGGTATTTTTTGACATATCTTACTTCCTACTATACTTGAAATACATCAATTATGGTACATGTACATAGAGTCAAAGAATACATCGCAGTTAGGTGTAGTAATTGACACAGCTTGTAGCAATATTGTTATGTATACCATTTCTACACAAAAATGATTCACAGTGTGAATTTTTAACAACGTGTAAACATATTACTTATTTCAATCATGTGTTTAATCGACCTACAGTGTGAGCAACTACTCTCAATACAATCTATTTTTGTTTAGTCGTATAGTAGCTACATTTGTATTAAATAACACTGTAGGTAAAACAACTTACAATGTAAGTTTCAAATATAGTATATGAATCCTCAGTGTGAGAATGAAAGACAAGTTATTATATACCAGTTCTTTATACATTGTGTACATTGAATGATGTGAAAATACACTTACATGGAATGTACATATAAACATCCAGTTAACATTTTTGACAGCTTTAAGTAACATAAGCCTTATCTACCTCTATCGCTTACAGTGTAAGCATTAACACTATATATATATAAACAATACGTTGGTACAGTCTATTAGAATATGTTGTACGGGAAAGGGTTTTAGTGAACTATTATATATTACATTTTATTCAAAAAGAGTAATCAAGGGAACCAAGGTTTTAGCGGTAATCAAACATGGAAAACAGACATACACAACAAAGAACATAAAGTAACTAAAATCATACATACAAAGTAACAAAAGTTAATGAGCAACTCGGACTCCACTAAAAACTGGGAGCATGGACCAGGTGCACCGGTTGGGTAAGCGTCCTCTGCTTTTCTAGAAACTCCCGCCGAGTTCCTCATAAAAAGTCAAGTCCGGAGTAGACAAACGAGGAAAGGTGAACTATGACCCATTAAATAAATCATTTTTCATGGTGCTGATGGATACATCATAACGGTCCAGTTCATGATGACGACCATAAAACTTCTGTAGTGATGACTTCAATCTTGTAGCAACATAACCATGTTCCAGAAGCCTATTTGTTAGAGTTCTAGTGCGATACAAAAAGTCTGCGTAGTTTCGGCAAGCTCTGGCATAACGTATAAGTTGTGATATGAACACTCCATACGCAGGAGCCGAAGGGATGTTGCCACATATGAATGGAAAGTTTACAATTCTGAATGAAAAGTCATCACGTTTGTCGTAAAGTTTGGTCAATAATTTTCCCTTACCATCGATTTCTAATTGTAGGTCAAGATATGAGGCTGACTTTACAGTGTCTGTAGTATCCTTTATCTCAAGTTCTTTTGGGTAGATGCGATGTATCAAATCCCCGAAATTAGGATTGTTTCAAGATAATACGTCATCTATATAGCGGAAACTGAGATTGAAGGATCTAGCCAAACGATATTCTTTCTTTCTGATCAAATCAGCTATAAAGTCAGCCTCATAAGAGTGACGAAATAGGTCAGCAAGTAAAGGATCACAATTTGATCCCTTTGGAATGCCGACCGTTTGTTGAAAAACACGTCCACCACACTGGACAAATATGTTGTCGATTCAAACTTCCATCATTTTGTAAACATCTTCCTCTGTATATTTGGAAGATGATAAATAAATGCATGTGTACAATGAAGTTACAGTATTCCGTTTATTTTCATTTATACATATGCATGTTTTTTCCTTGTAAATGATTTATTTTTACTCTGTTCCACTCATTGGTTTCTTTGTATCATATTCCTGATGCTTATAATTATTCATCTAAGTTTCATTGTTACTGTTCATCATTAATCTTCATTTTGGACAAGTTGCTTCGTAGGGAAAAATATTACTACACCTGAATCTGCTGGAACCATTGAACCTACTGTGACATCCAGAAAGAAATCTTAAACCGTAGATATTAACAGTTTTCTCGCGGCTGACATTTCAAAATAAAAGAACAGTCCAGCAATCAATATAATGCTGAACATCACAATGTTACATATGTACATGTACCAGTTGTTGATCCTTATTTGTCTAAACAAATGCCAGAAAGAGACAATGAAAGTACTCAAATTGTTACAATACCTGGACAAGATGAAACATATGTACGAAGTATAGTTCATGAAAATTTTACAGGTGAGCCATCAGGTACATGTAATCAAAACATTCACGAAAGACCTCAGGTTCAAAGATCTGACGGAATATTGAATGTTGGTACTGTTTCACAGAAAATTAAACACAACGTATTGGCAAATGCATTTATTGAAATTAATATGCTGTCTTCCTAGTGTGAATCTGACTCTTTTTCGTTGGTTCCTCAAAAAAGATTTTCAATCATTAACAAAAAAAGGCAAAAAAAAACTCCCCTCATCATTGGACACTGGACCACTCCCTGTTTACCAAATGTTGATTGGAAGTTTCGCCTTATTCATGATATATCTTTCCTTAAGGGAAATCATGTCAGTTCCCATATTCCTGCTGAAAGTTGAGGTTTTTCCCATGATATTATAGATTAAGTATTTCAATTAGTTAAAAGTTATGGCTATAATGCAAAAATTGCAGAGACAGACATTGAAAATTTATTTCGTATTGTACAAAAATTCTATTCTGATTATCACTTGTTAAGATTGTCTTGGAATGAGTTTTATTATTACTGCCTATGGGGATAAATAGCTTGAGCCAAATTGTTTGAATTTCTAAGTACAGCTTTACAATGGAATATGCAAAAATAAAGAACCTGCAGGTGGTTATATCTATATATTATTGATGATTTATTTTTTTATTTGGCTTCCTACCTCTGATAACTCTTTTATAGTTATTAAAATGTTTCCTTCACTTATGTGAACATTTTTGTACTCCAACCAAAGAAAAGAAAACTGTTCTATCTACCAATGTCATAATATATATATATATTGCATTGAGGTTGATTCATGCAAATTGGAATGCAGATAAAAAGGTTCGAAAAATATGCTCTAAGTTAGTTGAGTTTATAATTTCCAAACAATAAACTTAATATAAGCGTCAGTCCTTTGTCGGTTTGTTACGTTTTGCTTTTTTTTCTATGGTTTGTCTTGGGAGAGCGTTTTTATGACAATTAGTTGGTAGCCTTTGGGTTTCAAGAAGTCACAACATAATGTCAAATTACTTAGAAAGCCATCCACAATCAGTTTTGTATTTATTTTCAGAAAAGATTCGTATACAAAAACAAATAAAAAGTAAATATGAGGAAATATGTTCATTACAATTTACAGGACAAGGCTGCGTTTAATCCTACGCAAGTAACTGGAAAGGAATGTATAATGGAATTATAAATACAACTGTGACTGGTAAAACACGTTTAGTGTGGAGTTATACTTATTATTCGAAATATGGACAAATGAACTACTGTCGATCAACAATAGAAGATTCAGCATCGGACAAAGGACCTTGGTGCTATATTAAGGGAGGAGGCTGGGAATACTGTTTTTGCCTTCTTTGTTGTAAATTTACTCAATATCTACCTTTATTTTACAAATATTGAATATATATTCCTGCACTTGATATGTGTGTATTAGTCTTGTTTGATACCAATTTAAAAACAAATCATTTTTGTAAGCATAGGTACAGAAAACAGTAATTGAGGCAATTCAAAAAGAGAGAATTAAATTTCAAGGAATTGTCTGATATATAAAATTAAGAGAATACAGATATATATAAGCCAATGCGAGGACATTTAAAGGAGTAGTAAGAAACAATGAACAAAAATATTGTACGCACTTAGGCATAGTATTTGTTCGTAATTAGCAACATTGCATTGCATTTTTGTTTTAAAGTTATCAACAAAATAAAACATAAGGTAAGGGAAATCGATGAAATGTTAATATGTTCCACGTTTGTTAACACATGTGCCATATATCTCTAACATGTTTTAAGACATCTATAAATTTAAATAGTATTCATTGATCAGAAATGTATTCCACCGACAGTCAAGTTTAAGGAATACTTTTCAATACAGGTAAGCAAGATTGTGTTGAATCATATCTAAGTAACTGGAAAGGAAATTACAATGGAACAACAAATACAACTGTGACTGGTAAAACATGTATAGTGTGGATTTATACTCATAATTCGAGATATGGAACAATAAACAATTGCTGTGCACCAATTGAAGATCAAGCATCAGTCAAAGGGCCTTGGTGCTATATTGAGGGAGGCTGGGAATATTGTTTTGCTCTACTTTGTAGTTAGTATGCATAGTTTAACTTTTTTGAAAATTCTGCTTCCAATAAGTATATGTGCAATGCTCTATTAGAATTTGTGCCTACTTTATGTTTGCGTTAATGTATGTCTATATGGTGTTATATAAACTCCATACACAAACATAATTTTAAAAGAAGAACCTTAAATGGTATTTTTATAATTTATTGTATGCTTATTTGTTCTACACTTGAGAATTTGCATGAGAAATGTAAGGTGTACAATACGTGTTTGTATCAATTATTTATCAACAATACCTCGTTAAATTATGTCAGTAGCCGTCAAAAAGATATGTGTGAATGCTTATGGCACAGGACCTGCATTTGGCAAAAAACTGTGAGGGATAGTAGAACAGAATAAGCATTCGCCGACTTTTACAGATTAACAAATTTCACCGCAAAGCATATTTCTGGTATAATCATCTTGGATAATCTGATGATTTATTTCTTTTTCCAACAAAGTTCAGGACAAGTACATTAATACAAACTATCTTGCCAAATTTCAACAAATTTAGTTGCGATTTACAGGTCGGGCAAAAGCATTTTATAGTTGAGTTGAAAGATGTCATGAAATGTTCACAAGGGAAAATCCCAAGAAATCGAAAGTGGAAGAATCGCGTATTTTAAATCCTGTTTTATCAAATCTCATTAAAAACATATAATTGCAATTCTAGTCCTTTTAAAACAGCTTTATTGTAGAATGCGACTTAAAAGATTTTTTCTATATAAATTTCACTTAAAACGATCTAAACCGTCCTGCGTAATTTTGATATTTGCACTGACATCTTAAACCATTTTTTGTTTATTCAATAAATCATTTAATATATTATAACGCAAACTAACAAAACAAAGATTACATACAGTACAATCATGAACTAAGAATGCATAGCCTGTCCTCATGAGCTGATTAGCGCATTATCAAATACAACTGCATATATTTTAACTTACACACTGGTCATTTGTGTCCATGTGAACGCATTGAACCACGTGATTGCAAGACTTAAATGAATGTTTACAAACAGAAATTGCTTACAAAATGGCTCAATACTTTTTTTTAATATAGATACTCGCGCTTATGAAGTATGTTTTCTTTGTGAAAGCAAAGTTTATTGTAAAAAACAAAAAAACATATTTGTTATAGAATTTTAAGCTTTTGGTTCCAATGATTTTATTCTATTAATTTTGGTTGACTTTAGTAAATATATTGAAAAATGAATTTAAATGTAATGTTTATATCTTATGTTGTCAAAAGGTATATACATATGTTGTTTTAAACGTCAATGAACGACTCTGTAAACCATTTCACAGTTTCCTTACAGAGCAACCGTATTTTACACAAAATAAAGAGTTTTCTACCTTTTACAAAAAGGAATTTAGAACGTGCAAATTTGATGGATACGCAATACATACGAAACGCTGATAACCAATATGAAAGTATTGTGTTTCCGTTTATTATAAGTGTCTTTTGTGTCTTTTTAATTGATCCTGATATCTTCAACGTATAAAATATAGCTAAGTTAAACAAGTTTATTAAATGGAACATTTATATGTTATAGTTTTGCATTGTTCATAACGGTCCGGGCTGATACGATAGACGATTTGGAACGATGCAATAACAACATTTACAGGACAAATAATTTTGTCAAAAACTTCCTTTTCCTTACATTTCATTTAAAACAATTACGATCAAATCCAATGACGCAGAGATTAAATAATTGTATTTTCAAATAAAGAAAGCATCCTTGAGTTAAATTATATCGTCAGATCGGTTGGGTTTTGACATGCATGTTTCCCATTTTGCCAGATTTTTCCGTGGGCTGACACTTAATGATATAGATTAAGTAATGTACAAAATAATATAATATATTCGTAGAAGAAAGCTGAAAGGAACGCCACCACTTTACGAAGATATCGAAATGAGCAGCGGTAAGTCTAAATGTTTCTAAATGAATATTCTTACACGATAATGTATGTTATGTTTTAGCAGCAATCATATTTATGCTGTATACCGATGATCTGAACTTCGTCGTGAAATAGAACTGTTCATCGATATTTTTTTTAATTTCATTTACAGTGTCCAAGTCCACCCGCAATGCAGAATACATCTACACAGAGATTTAGAATGATATTGTATGGAATTTCATAATGAATAACAGACTAACATACATAATCACATATTTGGTTAGAATCAGTTTTGAAGTTTACGAGTGTTATTTGACAACAGGTTGCAATTGAACAAATGAAAGGATATAGCAATTGTATTTTTAATGAATAACTAAAACTAAGAAACCCTGCTACCATAAATGCAGCATATTGTTTTATGTCTTATTTCTTTCTCAATTTGATGCTTTATAGTTGATGCCTTCTGTCACAACCAGTTAGTAATTTGGATTTCACCTTTCGCGAGTGTTTACATGGCTTTGGTTTGTTTAAAAAAAAAACAGCGAATGACATACATGTAAAAATGCATTGAACGAGTAATCAAAGGAACCAAGGCTACAGCAGTTATCAAACGAATGTAATCCAGCAACGAAGACCAGACATGGAAAACAGTTATACACAACAGAGAACATAAAGTAACTCAAATCATACATACAAAGTAACAAAAACAAATGAACAACTCGAGTATCAATACTCTTATTGTTTAATATTCTTTAATCAAATACTTGGTGTCCTGATTTTCAAATTTGAGGTTTCGGCCCAGGTGGTGGGTCTACCGACTGACTTTACTTTATAATGTTTGTTATCTAAAGTTTCACGAACTTGTCATTAAAATAAAATAAACGCTTGTGATGTTTTCAATCATTTTGTTTTAAGATAAATGGAAATACAAACTAATGTTGATAACATTTGACGAACTTTTTTACTTTGTTTATAAGATTAAATCTGTGCACCTGAGCAATATTTCATAATAATTCCTTCGTTTCAATACAACGTTTAAAATGATTTCATATAAAACTCTCGCATTTAAATGAAACAATGATTATTTAAGAGCTTATCTGTCAAATCAAATAAAACAGTACTAAAAAAACTACCTTACACCTATTTCATGCTCAAAATATTTCATCATGAACGATCATGTTAGAGCAGCTTTAAAATATATATATATTTTTTTTTTTTTTTTTTTTTTTCAGATTTGACACGTTGACCGCACTAATCAGTATCTTTGTGAAGTTCTGTTTATATATTGAATATGTTGTACAAATCGAGCTTGTGCTCAAAATTAAATTTAAGGTTGTGAAAAACTCAACATATCAGTTTATATATAGACCAAAGTATATATCTACTATATGTACATGAAACAAATATAATATCGACGATTGTTTCTTTTTTTTTTTTTTTTTTTTGCAATTCGGAAAATTATTATCAAGGCAAAGCTTTATTATAAAGTTTAAAACAAAAAATATCAAATTGTATTCCAGCGAATCCAGGCATTTGTATTACATCGACAATATTGAATTATAATTACAAATATAATTGATGTTGCGAATTTGATAAATCTCGTTATATGTAGTAGTTTTCATTTCCCTTGTAATTATTACGAGTAAATGTTCCGATTAGTGAAGATTCATTTGATGGAAAATTGCATGGTTCCATTGTTACGTCTTTGATCAAATGCATTGCCTACATCTTTTGTAACGTCCGATTCCTGGCATTTTTAGACAAATGATTTATGGCAAACCAAAAATGATTTCACCAAACAGAAAAAAGGTAAATCTACCTCATAACATATTAAGTTGTTTAATTAAGTCTTTTTGGTGTATCTTAAATAGATTTCGTTGCTAATAGATTAAACCATACCTTTGTAAAGAATTATCAAATATAAAGTAAAACAAATGTCTTCTTGTTAACATGTTTGTACCTACATATATTTTCAATTAAAGAAAGATAAGGCAAAGTCATGACCTGACGATAGTAAAACTTATACCTTGCTTTCTTAAAAAGCGGCACACTTTACGTTTAAGCAAAATGTATTATCTTAAAGTAAATATATCCAAATCTTTTAATTTGATACTTTTAGAATTATAAAGCTAATGAATATGTCATATATATATATATATATATATATATATATATATATATATATATATATATATATATATATATATATATATATATATATATATTTAACATGTTTTGCACGTGTAATATACAAGGATAATTATGGTATTTATTTAATTTTAATTCACCAAACTTGGATCTGGACTCATGTCAGTACAACATATTCTACTGAAAAATGATTCGAAAATGGCGCACGACAATAATTCAATTGTCTGTATTCGGGAGATGTCTAGTATTATTCCACATTATACGTGTTTTACAAGTAACAGTTGTATAAACTGTTTATTGTACTTTAATCTCAAATCCACACATTCATGATTCCCTGTTACAAGCACAATTTTCAATATACATGTTTAATTTTAATGCAAGTTGACTTGCTTAACTTTTTAATGTAAATAACTGTTTCCAATTTCATTTCGTATTTAATTTGACATGATTGTTAACCTACTTACATATACTATGCAAATCTCAACACACTATTTATATATCAATAATCCAGATATACACATCGAATTTTATAATTTGATTGATCAGACAAACGACCTAAACGGTTTGGGTACCAACTGGTAATTTATGAAAATACAAAAAAAAAAAACCATAAAGGTTAAGGGGCAATACAACATTATCGCCAAGTGAAAATTATTTAAAGATTGTTGTGTTTAATAACAGTGCATATGTACTAAGTTTTAAAATATATTATTCTCCATTGTTTATTGTTATTATTTACATTTGAGGCATGTTTTTGTTTGATTTTGCATGGTTTTTTTTTGTTTGTTTGTTTGTGGTTCCTTTGAAGCTTTTTGTATGGGAATCCGGTTTCTAAGTATCTAATTGTTCTGCCCTTTTTTTCGTTAAATATAAAACATAATACATAGTTTTTGAGAAATCCTCCATAATTTTGGAAACAAATCTTAATTTTCCTTTTTCCGACTTTTAAGAAAAGGGTTGACACTGTCTATAATTTTTTTTCATCCTACAAACTGGTTTACTTTCCAATTAGAGCAATTGACAGCAGTATACTCAAACATTCAATTTATTAGAGCCGCGGTAAGTACTTGGATACTTATAGAACTTATTTCAAACCACTCAGGTACTTACGGAAGTGAAAATACTTTAAGTTTCAAAGAATTGCTGAATATCTATACGACAACTATCGACTATATATATTTTACAAAAAATAAAGAAAAGAAGAAAACTAGTTGGAAGACAGATACAGATATTGAATTTATCTACCGTGTATGTACTGGATTCCTGAATTTCACAAGAATCCATTCAAACAGCGTTACATAGCTGCAAAATATACCGCCAAACCTCTTTCAAAATTTTAAGCTTCTACACTTACAGCTGCCAAACTTGGTCTCCAGTCCTCCCACGACACATATTACCCTCGTAGTGGTATTTATTCAACGTGCATCCGAAAAATTGTTAAGATCCCCCATTCAAGATTATTATAAGAATGTAATATCATTAAAATATATGATTTTTCAACTCTTTCTTCTTCTATTCCCTATACTCAGTAAAAATCCCGACTCAAAACATTATAGATATATGTTACTAAAAACAGACGGTACACCTAGATACAAACATGTTGAATCCTCATACTTTGTAAAAAAAAATAATTCCAAATCATCTTCCAAGTATGCTGAGGAAGATGTTTTCAAAATTTTGGAGTTTCTGATCGACAACATATTTGTCCGGTATGGTGGACGCGTCTTTAAACGAACGGTCGGTATTCCAATGGGAACAAATGTGCTCTTCTACTTGCTGACATTTTCCTTCACTCTTATGAGACTGATGTTATAGCTGATCATATCCAAAAGAAGGTACTACGTTTAGCTAGATAATTTAATCTCAGTTTTTGCTATATAGATGACGTATTTTCGTTAAACCATCCCAGTTTCGGGTATTTGAAACATCACACCTGCCCCTTATCTATCGGTAGAAAAGGAAAACTATTACGCAAGCTATACGACAAATGTGAGTTTTCGTTCCGTATTTTCAACTTACATTTTATCTGTGACAACGTACCTTTAGCATCTGGGTATGGAGTAACGGATACAATAGTCACTGTAAAGGTAGCATTATATCTTGACCTTGACTTAGAGATCGATAGAGAAGGAAAAAACTATTGACCAAACTATAAGACAAACGTGACTTTTCATTCCGTATTGTCAACTTTCCTTTCATCTGTGGCAACATCCCTACACATCTGCGTATAGAATTCCTACAACTAGGCTTTTGGAACAGTTGCTACAAGATTGAAATAATTACGCAGATGATAATCATAACGTCATCATAAACTAGTGGATCGTTACAGTTAATCTATCTGCACCATGAAACTGATTTGTTCAACGAGTAATAGTTTACCCTTCCACTTTTTCATCTACCCTAAGATGCTCTTTTACTTTTGTAACTTTGTATGTATTATTTTTATTAACTCGTGTTCTTTGTTGTGTTTGTCTGTTTGCCATGTCTAATCTTTTTCCTTGGATTATATTCTTTTGATTTCTGTTAGTGGTCCCC
This sequence comes from Perna viridis, assembly GCA_037379345.1. Classification (NCBI taxonomy): domain Eukaryota; kingdom Metazoa; phylum Mollusca; class Bivalvia; order Mytilida; family Mytilidae; genus Perna; species Perna viridis. The sequence continues at coordinate 28,219,217 of CM074520.1, forward strand.
TTGATTAATCTCCATTAGCATTTTTTTATTTTTGTATTTCCATTTCATTTAAAATTAAATGGTTGAAGATATCACAAGTGTTTTGTTAGTTTTAAAGAAAAAAATCATGATATTTTAAATAACAACTAAAAGCTACAGTCAGTCGGTAGACCCACCACTTCGGCCGAAACCTTAAATTTGAAAATTGTGACACCAAGTATTTTATCAAAAAATACTAAACACAAAGAGTACTGACACTCAGTTTCAAGGCATTTTTACACGTGTGTCATTAAGTGTTTCTAACAAATCAAAACCATGCAAACGTTCGCGAAATTTGAATTCCAACTTACTAAAAGTAAGTCAAAGAAGCCATACAATATAAAATATTAAACTGACAGCAAAATAATACATAAGACAATATGCTTTAAATATGAAATCAGATTGTCCTAGATTTAGTTATTCATCAAATTTGCTAATGTTATTTCTGTTTATCTGTACAACAGCAAGCTGTTGTCCAATATCACTTGTTAATTTCAAAAGTGCTTTCAACGGAAAATGTTTTTTTTTTTTTTGAGAATGTATATATTTATTTTCTAACTATTACGACATTCCACACAATATCATTCTAAATCAGTGTAGACGTCTTCATCCCTGTCTGTAAAAAGAAATAAAAAGACAAAACACTTCTATGAAGAGATTAATTCACGACGAATTTCAGATTAAACATCATTGAACATGGTTATTCGAGAAGGGAAAGTTAATGAGACTGGTATTTGTTTTCTTCTATAAATAGGTAATATCATTTTGAACATTACGTATTCTATAACTATATCTTTGATATTGTTTTTGTTAATCATTATTGCCATTATGGCTGTGTATATAGACTTGGGTAATTTTAAAGGACAAAGTCTCTAAACTAAATTATATTTAAGTGTGTTCATTCCAAGAGGTCCCATAACTTATGATTACAAAACCACACTTTGCAGTTTATAGTATGGTCTTTTATGCCAAAAATGGGAACCTACAACTCTTTATACTTCTTAATCACGTTTTAAACAAGTATAGCACTATCCTGTAATATCGATCAGATTATGAACAGTGCAATGTTGTATGTGTTTACAGATATAATGCTTATTCATATAGAGTTCATGCCAATAGCAGTTTGTTTACATAAGAATATCTTTAACGTTCTATCGTTAAATTTCATTAAATTCAGTGAATTGGATATACGGATTTATAGTTTAATCACAAACCGATATCAACCCGGGCGATAACTGATTCTGGAACCGGCAACGTAACCCAGTTATGTTATAACCCTTCTTCAATGGTAACGTTACCGGTAAACAAATCATAGTTTTAAGCATCAACCAGTTTGTTTATAGGCGTTGAAATTACATTAAAAAATGACTTGAAAATAATAATTTATCTTTTTTTAACAAAACTGTATAGTATCAGGATCAATTAAAAGGTCACTTATGATAATCAAAAACAATCATTTCGTATTGGTTATCAGCGATTCGTATGTTTTGCGTCGTCATTAAATTTGCAAGTTCGAAATTCCTTTCATAAGGTCATTAAACACAAGTTGTAAAAATATTACATTTTAACAGGTGCTTGTGCACCTAAGAACTGGTTGTCCATCAGATTGTCGATTGCTGTAGGATTTGTACTTCTTCCATTTCTCATTCTGTAAATATAGCAATACATATTGAACTTTTTTTAGATTGATAAATGAACAGGGTGTCAATATAAAATCCAGTCAGTGTGCGGCACATGCCATTTTTTGTTAATTAAAGATTGTACTGCATTCAATACCACAAATACGTCCTTTTTCAAGGCTGAATGTTTGTTTCTGAATAACCGTAACAATTGAAGATATATTAATTGCATAAAAAGCATTGAAATGTATTTAAAAGGGAGAAAACTCTTTATCCTGTGCAAAATATGGTTGCTCTGTAAGGAAACTTTGAAATGATTTTCAGAGCGGTCTATTGTCGATTATAAAAAAAAACTTCTATATACTTTTTCCATGTTGTTGACAACATAAGGTATACACATTACATTTGAATTCATTTTTCAAAATATTTACTGAAGTCGACTGAAAATTGTAAAAAAAAGGTATTAGAGTCCAAATTGATTTTACTAAAAAAAAAATGAATTATTTTATACTTTATAATCGTGTGTATTTATATTAATTAAAAACAGAACACAAGTATTTACCCATTTTGTGACATGTTCTTTCCAAAACCATTCATTGAAGTCTTGCAACATATGCATCCAAGTCGTTTCATGCGTTCACATGGACAAAATTGACCAGTGTGTAAGTTAACATGTACGCAGTTTTATCTGCTGATCCGCTAAGTAGCTCATTAGGACATGTTAAACATCCATAGTTCAAGATTGTATTGTGTTTAAAACAATGTAATTTGTTTTTATTTTCCCTTATAATCTATTTATGATTTATTCAATACACAAAATTATTCATGATGTCAGTTTAAATATAAAAAGTATTGATAAAAATGTGTCGTTTCGCGATATACAAGAATTTAAAGGTTATTTATTAAACAGTTATTTGTTTGTTTCTTTTTTTATAGATGTTTTTCTTTTTTTTTTTTTTTTCATTTTTTAAGTTGTAGTTATAAACCGTTGTTTTTTAATTGATATATAATTTATTATAACAAATTGAAGTGAATACATGAAATATATTGCTACCACTGTTGCTACTATCAGACAAAGAGATAAACATCCAACAACTGCTCCAAACACGGTACCGGACACTCCATTACTAGTCTCTACAAATAATTGCGATACATGTAAATACTGTTACGTGAACAAATGAATTATTCACTATAAAAAAAACTTTTTCTGATAATCATCTAAACTGTTTGACTCAGGTTGAGTATTCGCTTTCATATCATAATGCAGTTTTAAAAAGTAAGATGAAAGGGACAACCAAATAAAACTTTTTTACCACTATATGTAAACATCACTGATTTAACCCAAATACCTGAACACTAAAGTCATACCTGATTTATGCTCTTTGTCTGAAGCTAGACCCGAACATGTCGGCGGTGCTGGTTTCCATTGTTCATTAATATCACATGTTGATTTTAAAGAGGTTCTATTAAAGCTTCAATTGCAGAAAAATGTAACAGTTTCACCATAGAAGTACTCTACTCTTTGAGGCATAAACTTTACGTTCGGTTGTATATTGTTGGTTTTGCATGTCATAACTAAAATCAGGAAAAGAAATATTGATAGTTATAACAATGTTCAACAACTGATTGGTAAAAAAAACATTAATAATACAAAAACGTTTATGTTTATAAATCTAAATATGAATGTACAGTCAAAGGCGATATTAATCACAAGATTTTGGAGTTTTTTTATAGTCTAAGAATATTTCAAGCAAAGATAAAAACATAAATTACGTTTGGTATATTTGAATGCTATTTTTTTTCTAGATTGCGTAAAGATGAAGTTATCATTAATGAAGGACCATTATCAGAATTGAAAAACTTGTAAGATTTAGGGGCAAAGTGTTATAATATAGTCGATAATGATAATTTACCTAAGGAAGATCATACCTATTACACATTTAATGTTTTCTGTAATCTTGCAAAGTCATACAGACATATATATTTTCCATAAACTAACATTTTTAAAAATGATGTCAAAAAAATGTTTAAATGATTTCAAACGAATTATTTTGTAAAAAGGCTTTTTTCCCTGGAGACATAATTGGCGCCAACTTTCTTTCAATGTTTTATTTTAAGGGTAAGGTTAAAAATCTTTGGTGACCTCTAAATTTCGATTTGAAATATGAAAAACCGTTAGTAATTGTTCTATGTATGAAGTTATAATAAATTTCATACGCCAGCAAATTAAAAATACCCACAGAAACAATAAAAACTACAGACTTTTATAAGGCTCAATTATCTTAAAACCAAATTTAGTGACCCGTGTTTTTACATCAAAAGTCTAAGATATGTGCATTTAGAGTCACCTTAAAGAATATAGTAATCAAGGAAAACAAGATTCTAGCGGAAATCAAAATAATGTATTCCAGTAACAAAGGCCAGATATGGAAAATAGACAAACACAACAAAGAACATAAAGAAATTAAAATTATACATACATGAAACAAATAAAAAATGAGGTACTCGGAGTCTCAAAACTGGGAGCATGAACCAGGTGCACCGGTAGGGTAAACGTCCTCTGCATAGGAAACTATATCTACTAGAAATGTTAAGTATGATCTACCCTAAAAAATGTTTACATTACAATGCGAAAAGCCACAATTTTGTTTCCATATTAAAATCAGATTAGGTTCAAGAAATAGTGAGAAAGAAAATACGGAAGTTACACTCGCATAAGGTTTGGTTCATTGAAAGTAACGTTTTCAAGAAAAGTAGGAAAATATACTTGATAGACTTCCAATGAGTCTGTATTTTGGTCTGTGATATACAATTAAAAATGACGATGAAACTGGTTCTTGTATAATGTTACTTACCATTACATATAGGTAAGGTACACCAGCTGCCCGATTCAGTACACTGTATGTTACTGGGTCCAATTAAGTGATATCCAATATCACATATTACTTGTAACAGATCAGGAAATATATTGCTGTCTTGGCTTTGTATATTTGAATGTTCTAATGTTATAGGTGGACTCTTAACGCCTGGTTTAACAAAAAATGTGAATGACAGACTGCAGACATATATTTCGAAAGATTGTGTCATAAATGTCATAAGTCTTGTAAAACCTATAACTTGAACAATCTGCTATATTAAACAACTTCCAAGTAGTATTATTTTGATAATGTGGATGTGAACAACATTGCATTTTATCTAGGCATTTGCACGAAGACATTGTTTTACTCAGACATTTATCTTATTCATTTTGGACGAGTTAACAAGGTGTGTTAATCAGTTGCTTTTGGACTTTAAAAAAAAAGCGAATACTTTTTAGAGGTAGGTACCTCTTGTTAACAACATATTTTTTGTATTTAGTTTTATTGGTGTATTTTCTACCACTATTGCAGGTTAGAGGGAGACTTCAGCGTTCACAAACATGGCTAACCCGCCTTGTACTTTGTGTATAATTAGTCCGGCAATTGTCGTCATAGTTTATGTTCTTTGTTTGTCGTTTTGCTTTTTTTATATATATATATTAGGTCATTTTTTTCATGAACAGTTTCACTTCATTAATTTGCAAAGTTTTTACAGCATGCTTTATGCTATAGTTCTTTAAGACTTTATGGTGACTTTGTTTATTGCTTCCCATTTTGTGGATGATTATCTGATTGACCACCACTTCTATTCGTAGATTAATCAAAAATATCCTAGATAGTATGGGTCGAATTTGTATTCAACACTAAATCTAATTAAACAAAAATTAATTAAATACTTGTAAATAATTGTTTTTTGTAAAGCAGTAAGGCTGATACTGTCAGCTATCCTAGAAAAAAAATTACTCTCAATGTTTTCAATAGTTCAGAGTGAGCCATGAAGATAAATACCGTCTTTTTTATCTGACTCACCATTTGATATCGACCATTATGTCCACAGGCCGACTTAAGACTTTTTAATATTAGTCTTACTGGTGGTAATAAAATGGTTCGAGATGGAAGGCTCCAACATTTTTGTTTACTTTTTTATCAGTTATCCACTGAAAAAAATTAAATTGACGTCACGTTATATTTTATTTAGTTCATTTTACGGTTTAGCCTTGCAAAATACATAGATAAAAGACATCTTTTCAAATTTACAAAAAAAAATCATCATTCTGGTATGAAACTCTAGCAAAATCGAATGATATTTTAATAAAAAATAAATGGTCTTATTGATTACAATTTATAACGGGCTAAGAAAGAGAACAACGTTTTTATTATTACGTAAATAGGGGCTTCAAAATAGACCTGTTGGTCATAAAACGATACATGTAGTGACATTGTGTTTCTAGTGTCCAAACAGACCACTTGTGACAAATATGATTATTTATATAAACGTTAATCACAAACTACTAAACATCATCTATATTCAAGACAGTTTCTATAACAGTTAACACCAAGGCATAGACTGACTAACATTGCAACAGTGCTAAGCCTTATTGTGACACTTTTTTAGATCACCAATTGTATGAGTACATTTGTATGACTGAGAATTAAGTAGTAGTAGTACACATTTTTATTTTAATTATCAATTTGCTTTGTAGGTCTATATGATGAAATGTACAATTATTCATTCCATTCTGTCTGCTCTGATAAGATTATTTATATTGAAAATCCAACAAATACACATGTACTTACTACATATAGGAACATTACATATTTCCCAATATGTTTCTGTCCTGTTTGTGTAACACTATGATGTAGTTTTTGGATCACCATGTGGTGTCCTACAGTGGTGTAATCTCTCATAGGTAAAATTCGTTACACCATTGTAAGTTGGGGGTCCTAATGTCAAGCTCCATTTTTGACAACGGTAGCCAGAAATCGATATATTCAGATTTCCGTTGTAATGTTCATTCGCTAAGTCATTTCTGCAATCTTCATCTATCAAAATTGTGATTATTTACATGTTAAACATGTTCATATGCATATGCAACTTTGTAGTTCATTTGTCCATACTTCGAATAATAAGTATTACTCCACACTAGACATGTTTTACCAGAGGCATTTGTATTTATAGTTCCATTATACATTCCTTTCCAGTTACATATGTAGGAGTCAATACAGTCTTGGTTTCCTGTAACGAATACAATTATGAGGGTTAATTTCTTCGCTTTTTTGAAGCAAATACAAAAATGTTTGGGGATGTTTATCTTTATACAATTATGAGGGAGAATGTTTAAGTCTTGGAGGGCAACACACGTGTGGCTAATGTGCTTGTATTCTCTTCCACACCGACAAAAGTTCATAATTGCTATCACATTGAGAACATATGAAACACGACATTGGGTTTAGACTGACGAACTATTGCCGTCGTAAATGTAACATTTTTCATCGTATAATTTTAAATGATTACTTTTGTCTTCGTGTGAATTACCTCTTTAAAAAAGCTTTCATTATTAAAAATACATTTAAGTCAATTATGCTTTTTTACGGTTGGCAGAATATTTCATATTTCATATTTCATATTTCTATGGTAGAAATAAAGGAGTATTTGTATTTTGATATTAGTGAATAACTGTTAGCAAACTTTCATGACATTACATGTTAACATGTGAACCTCCTAAAATGTGTATCGTTTCAGATCCAACACACATGATGCATACTAACAAGCACACACTATGGTTACGAACAAATTCTTTTTTTAAATATTAAAATCAACCTTTAAAGAGAACGCGTTTCATCTGGACAAAGGCAGTATTTCGATAAACAAGCATAATTGTCAAAACAAATATTTGGTTTAACGAAATACAAAACCTAAAAATTCATATAACTGTTAGGGAAAGAAATCATTTTTTTTTTCGTAATATAAAAAGATTATTCTTTCGTTATATAAAAAAATATTCTCTCCTAATAATAATAGATCATTCTTTCATAATTTGTAAGACGGCATTTTCGCTGAACGTAATGCGATTAATTTGTAATGCAATTACAGCATACTTGGTAATGTGTTTTATGTTAACAAATGTCACATGATATTCTCAACGAAACCTAGCGAAAATGTTTATTTGATTCACTGGTATAAAAATTTAATTTACGGTTTTCAACAACACAGAGAAAGATGCAGTGCCATTTATTTATTTTAAATATGCAGACTGTGTTTGAATATAAAATGTCAATTCATTAACTTAATGGTAGAGTACCAGAATATCATATGGAAGTTGACGTGTGGTGTATGTCCGAGAACCTACGTAAATGGAGTTATACACATTGTTTGGCGATCACAATAATTTAAAATGCTTAATGTAAACAAATAATATTTAACTCAACAAAAAGTCTGTTGCAGAACACACTTGTATAGCATAAAAAATGATATGTTGACTTAAACATATTTTTTCTAACAGAGGTTAACGTACAAAGGCTGCATTAAATTTAGAAAGACAAGAAGCAACAACAATTTAGACATCGACTCATATTTTATATTTATGGTCAAACAAAGTAAGACTAAATGTTTTTCGTTTTCACAGATAATGCATTTGACCAAACTTATTTGTTTATAAATCAAATCTGTATGGTTATCAGTATTTATTTTAAAACGTTATGTTCATTCGGATATGACCTTTTGTAATCATGAACACAAAATAAGGGGTCGTTTAATTTCGTTTTTTACCTTGAATGTACATATACAGACCGTTTACATGCAAAATAAATCGAAACTTACCCTGAATCACCTCAATTACTCCAAGGCAATATATGAAAATTACGAAAACAATATTCATTGTAATTACAAACAGGTGGTTTACACTACGTGATCACGTATATAAGTAAACAAAGATGTAATAAAAGGCTGTACCCGAACATTATCAGCTTTGCTAATAACTAAACAACCCGCTATCAAATATCAAATTAAGATAATAATGTTAGCAGACGCCTTGTTTTACCATTAATTTGTCATAATATCAAGGAAGCGTCAACGATGAGTTGAATTTGGATGAACACGATGTTATAAACTTGATACACTTTTTATTGCTGTTGTTACAATTAAATCGTTTCCTAATTTGCAAAAAAAAAACTGCATCATGAATTTCATTGGCATTCTCCTAATGATATAGTTAAGCATAAATGATTTTTTTTAAGTATTTGCATATTTAATATATGGCCTGACAAATAAAAAGCCCCAAATGTAGATCCATTATGGTATTTTTTGCGCCATATTAGAGTTGATATGTATATATTGCCTGGTTTGATGCATCGTTGTCTATCCTAAATAATATCGAATATACTCGGAACTCTGCTATTGTAAACTATGGAAAGTTAAATCATGAGCTATATTTATTCACAAGCACAAGTGTCAATAAACGCTGTATTTTATATAGCCGAACGGTCTCGACTGTCACCTCGCGTCATCTTGTCATAAATATAACGTAAGAAAAGCGGTTTGAATCTTGATAATATTGCGAACTCCCTTGCCATCTGGGTCATTAACTTTGAGTTTTTTTTTCAAAATTTGTCATTTTCAGCTCGTTGTTTAGTGATTTCGGTATGGAGTGTTTATATCACAACACATACGTTATGGAAGAGCTTGCCATAACTACGCTGACTTTTTGTATCGCGTTTGCAGTTGGGCTTCTGGAACAGGGTTATGTTGATACAAGTCATCACTACATAAGTTATGTGGTCGTCATGATGAACTTGTAGATCGTTACGTTGTATCCATCTGCAACATGAAAACATATTTGTCATATTTTTCCTTTCCTTTTTCGTCTATCCTTGACATGTCTTTTTATGAGCAACGCAGTGGATGTTTCAATTAAAAGTAGAGGACGTTTTCCCTACCGATGTAGGTACATGCACCCAGTTTTTTAACAAGGTTCCGAGTTGCTAATTTACTTTTATGTATTATTTTGGTTATGTTATGTTCTTTGTTGTGTCTGTCTGTTTTCTATAGAAGTCGCCTCCCGTTTCCTGATCAATCTTTTGAGGAACATGTCGTCAATGGAACTGCTAATATTTTATCGAGCAGCGTTAAGAATCTGGATATCAAATTTCATCATAATCGAACAACTTCGAATTTTTCATCGTGTTGGCGGCTATCTTTAAAAAGGAAATCGAAACGTAGTTCAAATTATCGGTTGAGCCGCAGATTGTTTATCGGGGAGTCTTAGAATACATAGACATCAATTTTCATTAAAATCGGGCTACTTTAAATTTTCTAGCGCAGTGGCGGCCATTTTGAAAATGGCGGCCGGCACGTAGCTTAAATTGACAATTGAGCCGCAGATTATTAATCAGGACGTTTTATTTTTCATGGTTTTGTTTGGAGTATTCAGCTTAACAAATCCACCAGGTTCCATCAAATTCTGCTGATCAGCAGTTTTCGAGATATATGATTTTCAAATTTCCAGTGTAAAAAATGGGTACGTCCAGTCCGGTGGCCATTTTGACAACATAGTGGTAACTGTTATAAAATTATTAAGTTCTGCATGTTTCAAAAAGTAGTTTTAACTTCCTGCGAAGTTTCATCTCAATCAGATGAAGCGTTTTTGAGAAAACATGCGGACAAAACAATGATTTTTTTATGACAGGAGAATTGAAATAATATTAAGAAGAAGGAACACAGTAAAAACAATAAGTCTCCGCCACTTTGTGGTCGGTGACTTAATTATTAAAAACCAATTATCAAAAGAGGAAGCCAAATTCGGCACTGAGCAGCTCTACAATCTGCAATGCAAGGAATTAAGCCGCAAAATTTGGTATTATGTTTCCATTATATTTGTAAATTAAATTGTTCAACTTTTGAATAAAAAAAATGTTGTTTAATCTGTCTATAAGATTTGTGCCGTAAATTTACTGTCCAAATAATTTTCTCTAAGTTTCATTGTTTTTTTATCGTGGATTGTGTTACTTTGGTTGTTGGGGCAAAGCTTTCAGAGCTCACTTTAAGGTTTTTTTTTCTCACTGATGTGACCACAACACATATTCATAATTTTGTATTTAGATAACATTCAGGTGTATTTGTTGCGTTTAACCATATTCACTAGTTCGTCTTTAGCGTTGAAAAGTGAAAAATAATCGTCATCGCATAGGATTGTCATGTACATTCAGTATTCGTGTAAATCTATAACAACGTGAAATTGTCCTTGAATAAAATTATAATAAAACGTTCTAGCCCCAAATGATCCGGACCGTTCAATATGTTATAAATCGATCAAATTTTGTGGATAATTCATGACAATTTATAAATTTTAAATTAGGATAGGTATATCTAATTTTTGGAATTTTTCAATTACAGAAAATGCATATCTTCAGACACTTCCCTCATTTCGACTTCCAATTTGTATTGTTTAGTTCTGCAAGCTATTTACCAACAGTTTTGCAATTGTGCAAAAAATCTGTACTCGAAAAAGGATACATGATTTACATGAAAACTCTGTTTACGATTTACATGATCCAAAATCAATACTTAAATGTCTACTATCGCCACATTTTAGGCATCAGAATAAGCATGATTATGAGTTATTATCAAATTTTATTTTAACCATTCTTACTGATCTGGCGTTACCCACCCCCCCCCCCACCGCCCCTTTCCAATGGTAATTGCCAAAGGAAACTTGAACTGCTTATTTCAAAGTTGTCACGCGGTATAAATACTAAGTATATATGCTAATTACTCTACTCGTTTTTTGGATACATTTTAGTTGCATCCAGTCGTTCGATTGATCAGATTGTACATTAAGGCCACACATCAAATTGGATACACATGTTTATTTATTAAAATATTGATTAAAAATTCGATTTATAATTGATGATTTCATATACAAGTGTTCTTTACATGTGTTTCATTGAGTAATCTCTTCTCAGAATTATGAAAACAAAATACATATGATGTTCAAGGTGCATTTCCAAAATATAAATAACAAACTGTACTTATGACCAAACAAGCAGACATCAATCTAACACCGAGAACATTGAAGTACCAGTCCATATACAATTCTGACACTGTCAATGTAAAGTGATTCATGGTGAAGAAAAACCCACCTAACAAACAATATTTTTTTAAGTCTACATATGTTTTACTTTCACGTAACGATAATCATATCTGCATTAAGATTGCACTTTTTAGAAAATGATACATTCATCCCCCACTTAAATCAACCAAATCTAGTCAAATAAAGAACGATAACTCGAGCAAAGTGTAAATTTCATGTATAGCGCTACAACCAAATGAAAAATTAAGCCTGAACATGTGACCAGTAACTGTCTCTGAACAAGAAATGAAACTAAAGTTAGTGGGTTTTTGACATGCATGAATCACTTTCTCAGGTGAGGTCTCAGTAATTCATAGAGTTTGGTTTTGATGGTACTATACAGACTTTCTAAACAATGTTCAATGCATGAATATATACAGGTCACGTCATAAAGGTCTTATACCTGGGCTAGTAAAAAAAAACTTCGGTACCAGTTGTCCATGGCTATGAAAAAAAATATATATTGAAAGGTTTTGCCTTTATGATATACTAGTATTTCGCAAATGGTTTTGTTGTTTAATAAGTTATTTTCTGCTTCGCCCGTTATACATTTAATTCTGAAAACATCTTCGAATGCATTATATGGAACAGTAGAACATGAGCGTGTTCATTTATGTCATACCAATATTCCCCGCAAAATATCATCCTGACTCAATATAGACGTCTTCAGTAGTTTTCGATGTCATTGAACCTGTACATAAAAAAAATTATGTCATGAATTGCCTTTTATAAACGATGAAGATTTGCATTATCAAAGTACTTTTCAAAAGGTATTCGACTTGGATGTCGTGGTAATTGATTTTCATTGAAAGCGAACATCGAAAACGTCCTTCCGTCTGAATGAATGAGTATATCGAAGTTAGTATTTTAATTATTTTAGTACAATAGATAATACTAAACGATGCATGCAACATTTTTAATGTTAAAATAATAAATTAAAGCATGAAAGATGAAAAAAATAGTAATGCAAATTTGAAATATAGACTAAAAGCGTATTCAAAAACAAAAAAATACTTTGCATATGATATTGAAAATTCGTTTATATTAAACAATTTATTAAATCAAAATAAGAAGCACAGATCACCTCTACCACAATGTGTCAAAGGGGCTACATAATTTCTAAAATACGACATGAAGCCTCGTGCGATCGGTGGTTAAGGAGGTTTCGCATTTAATGCTACTGAAAATGTCGCTGAATAATTTTTTATACGTATATACGGCGAGCTGGCAGGTGCGACTTTGAAAAAAAAGAATCCAAAATACCGCTGCTCATCTGTATATCTTCATACTGTGATGCATTTGTTTTCAGCATTCTCCTACAAAACAAAACAAAAATGTTTCTATTATTTTATATATTTTAACATTAGTTCGTCTACTGTTATTTTTATCTCATTATTAACCAAAATCCGTAAAATGATTATATTTCAATCTTTCGCAGTGATCTCATGATCTCATTGCGTACACATTTGACTTCTTCTAATACATGTAAAATTTAACAGAAACTTTGAAATCTAACTGTTTCATTCAGGAATTACTATTTACATATAATTAGAAAGCTTGAATTTTCAAAACGTGCAATCCGCGTGGATTTGTGAATGTTTTTTTTCAACAACAGTGATCACTATATTGAAAGTCGTTTCTTCAGTTCCTAAAACGTAATATGAAACATGGAAAATTTTGTAATGATTTACGCTTTTAATTGTTCTAATGAATTATTATAATTGTCATGGTCTGAAATGTCTATGGACCGAAATGTTAGCTATATGTAAACATACTGGTTCCAATAAACTGCGTAACGTCTTTAAAAGTTTCTATGATTTTATTTTTGTTTTTCATTTCGTTTCGCAATGTTTAAGTACCTAAGAATTTTGGGTAACACTGATTATATCATTTTTCGTAAATATTTGGGCGCCATATTGTAGATTGTTTTGCTAACCCTGCTTCTGAAATGCTATAAATTGATTTGAACCTAATCATCGAAACTAGCGAATATTTTCCGAGACGGGTTTGTTTCTCAATAACATTAACAAATTATACGTAAAAAAAGCTGACATGATGATATTTTAAAGCTCCTGAAACTAAAGGTACAAACCGGATATTGATGCCGTTTCTTGTCATAAATATGCAGATCCCAGTTCATAATACAACCATTATAAGGTTTAATTTAATTTGACTTAGAAAACGAAATCAATTTGCTTTTAAGTATCAAAACATAAATTAATTTCATAATATATTGGGTGTTTTATTCCTGAGTGAACTGATTAAAAGCGTAAAAATGATATGCCGGTACATACGTAGCAACATATGCTTCTTTTCGTTTATTAGAATTATAAAACTGTTTTATCATAAAAAAAAATAAATAAAAAAAAAAATTCTATAATATCGAAAATTGTATAATATCGAAAATAAATGCCTAAAGTATATTGCTACCGCTGTAACAACTACAAGACAAACTGATAAACATCCAACCAATATTCCAAACATGTTGTAGGACACTCCCCAATTACCAGTCGCTGTAGAAAAGAGTTAATTTCAATGGTTTCAATGAAACATGATTTGCGTGATATATTTCTATATAAAACAATGAAACCATTTTTTTTTGTGAGTAAGAAAAATTGAGGCAAATATTCTAGAATTGTGTGGGTAGTTAAATAAACAAAAAAAGCGATAACAATCACTTATAAGCAACACATTTAAATCAAGCCTATATCATGTTCAGCCCGAGCATAACATATCAGTACTACCTGATTTGAAACCTGAGTCCGAGCATATAGGTGGTGATGGTTTCTATTGTCCAGTAACACTACACGTTCATCTTACAGAGGTTCCAAATATATATTATAAATGTACTCCAAACTCTGAGGCATTATCTTCACGTTCGTTGGAACATTGTTTCGCAGGATATATCTGAAATTCACTACTTTTGTACTACCAACTTGAAGCATAATATTGTATAAAAAATGGTAAGTATGAAAAATATAAAGATTCATTTAAATTATATTTGATTATCTATGTATTGAGAGAGTAATCAAGGGAAGCAAGTTCATAGCGGTGATCAAAATAATGGAAACCGGGGACAAAGACCAGACATGAAAAACAGACATACACTACCAAGAACATAAAATAATTAAAATCACATATACAAAGTAACAAAAGTAAATGAGCAACTCGGACTCCACTAAAAACTGGGAGCATGGACCAGGTGCACCGATAGGGTAAGCCTCCTCTGCTTTTATTTTTTAAAGTCAAGTCCGGGGTAGACAAACAAGGAAAGTTTTCATGGTGTTGATGGATACATCATAACGATCCACGAGTTCATGATGATGACCATAAAACTTCTGTAGTGATGACTTGTAGAATCTTGTAGCAACATAACCCTGTTTCAGAAGCCTATTTTTAGAGTTCTAGCGCGATACAAAAAGTCTGCGTAGTTTAGGCAAGCTCTGCCATAACGTATGAGTTGTGATATAAACACTCCATACGCAGGAGCTGAAGGGATGTTCCCACAGAAGAAGGGAAATTCTGAATGAAAGTCATCACGTTTGTCGTAAAGTTTGGTCAATAGTTTTCCTTTACCATCGATTTCTTAGTGTAGGTCAAGATATGAGGCTGACTTCACAGTGTCTGTAGTATCCTTTATCTCAAGTTCTTTTGGGTAGATGCGATGTATCAAATCCCCGAAATTAGGATTAATTAAAGATAACACGTCATCTATATACCGGAAACTGAGATTGAAGGATCTAGCCAAACGATATTATTTCACTCTGATCAAATCAGCTATAAAGTCAGACTCATAAAAGTGAAGAAATAGGTCAGCAAGTAAAAGAGCACAATTTGTTCCCATTGGAATGCCGAACGTTTGTTGAAAAACACGTCCACCACACTGGACAAATATGTTGTCGATAAAAAAAATCCAGCATTTTGTAAACATCTTCTTCAGTATATTTGGAAGATGATTTGGAATTATTTCTTACAAAGTATGAGGAATCTCTACCAAGAAATATATATTTGTATCTAAGTGTACCATCTTTTTTGGAAAAAACAACGATGTATAATGTTTTTAAGTCGGGAGTATGGGGAATAGAAGTATACAGTGTTGGAAAATCATAGGTTTTAATGCTATTATATTCAGATAATAGTCTTGAACTGATTGTCTCCAAAAGATCTTTCGAATTGTTCATGATCCACTTTGAATTAACACCACTACGGGAGTAACGAGTGTTGTGGTAGGACTGAAGACCCTCCTTGACAGTTGTGAGTATAGAAGTTAAAAAGTTTTGAAAGCGGTTTGGTGGTACATTTTGCAGATCCAGCTATGAAACGTTGTTTGTATGGATTCTTGTGAAGTTAAGGAATCCAGTACATAGACGGTAAATCACAATCGGTAGAGATCACGGTAGAGAGACCAAAAGAGGATAGTACATATTTATGGTTTCCACTATCTCTTCTTTGGAGAGAGTGGTGGCATTTTAGGTCTTATCACTGCTATTATTTTCTACGTCTACCTCTGATAATAAACATCGGATAAAAAACGTTTTTGGGTTTTTTTGGCGATTGTTCAGTGATTATGGATACAATTAGTCGGTTCAGATCGTCAAAGAGAATAAGTTTTTTGAACTCTTACCCACAAATTGTGGCTGTGTTGCATTTCAATGACCTTTGATCGCTCTGTGACCATCTACAGTAGACCTTACAGCTGTTGGGCCTTTGATCTTGTATCCATTTTTACATTTGAATATTACCACTGAGTTATACTGATATCCTGTCAGGATCAATGGTTCAATCAACAGATCAGATCCAATCAAGTCTGGACATATAGTAGCTTGAAACACAATTATAAATACTAACACATTCCCGATTCTAGCTAATACTCAATGTGCATTTTACCTAATCGTATCAGGGAAATCCTAAAACCATCTACTGGACACTACATGAATGCATTGCAAATGAAAACAAACATAATAAAATTGGGGTTAATTGTCTTGTACAAGGAATATTATATAAATAAGAGATATATACTAGGTGATAAACCAGTGACTCTTTTTCACCCTCTAAGCTACGTAATACTAAATGCTCCATTGTCATTCTTTTTTTTTTGAATAGTTGTAAAAGCTCAATTTAAACAATCTTTGTACATGTTTGTTTTTTTGATTTTTTTTATTATTGATTAATATTGTTTTATTGTCCTCCAACTGATCTTGTATATGGATACTTAAATATCAGACTTTATAGGTTTGTCTTTACAAGCCAAATTTAACAACAACATTCAAAAACAAATAAATAGAACAAAAAAAAAACCATAAAATAAAAAAATTTAGTGTATGGAAGTTTAACAACAATGTCATTATTACAAATAAGAACATTTTTTTTCTAGTTCCAACCCTTATCCCTTTAACAATAGTTTGTTAGATTATTATCGGAATATGAGGGCATAAATAAAATTATTTGTAATACATTTTACTATTATCATCATTATATCATATACACAGTTGAATTCCCAACTAGAAAAAGTATTAACATCGTCGTAATACCAAAAAGATGGAACAGTAAGATACATGTATCGTCGAGGAGAGTCTCAATATGTAAAAACAGTATTCTGTATTTTTCCTCAATATATACCGAAGAATTTGGTGTCACAATGCAGTAATGTTTTATCGACATCATATTGGATAATGAGTCTTTCAATTGATTTATAAAAGCAAAACTCATACGGCATGCGAGAGCATGAAGAAACTACACGGACTTTTTTGAACCTAGCTGGACTTCTCACAAATTGGCTTTTGAAACAGGGTTTTGTTTTTATTAAAAGTTTAAGATTAAAGTTAGCACGACAAAATTTGTATGTTTTAACCATAAACTTGTGAATTCAAATGGTTAATTCATCTGCACCATAAAAGCCAATTTGGGAATTATGTTTTAATTTTTCTATTTTCTATTACCCAGGGTGTCACATTTTATAATGACTATCTCTGTAGGTGTCTCTAGAATAGCAGATGACACTAACCCCACCTGCACTTCTGTTCCATGATTTCTTGTGATTGTAGTGTTGGTTGCTCATATATTTCAATTTCTTTATTCTTGTTATTAAGGTCATTTCATGTTCCTGGTCGTGTGTGTTTTCCCCGACTAGTCTTTGTTCCCGGAATATATACATATATATTTTTTTCATTCGAATCGTTGTTCCCTTGATTTCTCTTTTAATGCAATATTTTTTTTTTTAAAGTAGAACATTTATTTGATAATAGATCTCGTAAAATATTTCCATTGCTTTGTTTCGATAACCTTCTGCATTCTACATACCATTTCAAAGCATCATGTTTACGACGAAAGAGCAAAAGAAGTGCGAACAGGATTAGGTAAGGAAGGACAGAAAATCTCTTGTAAAGAATGTATATGTGGATAACAAAGCAGAGAACATATTTCCCTTTTTTCGGATATGAAAATATAAAAGTCCATCATGGTATAGGTTTATAAAATTTGCATGATCAAAATGATTTCATATCGTTTGTGAAACCTCATTTCTCTGCAGTTTTCTTCGGTTACTGCACACACATGATAACATAGCATACATTTCATAATAAAATTATGGGCAAAGAAATGAAGGGACATTTCATCTTCATGTACATAAACTTACAGCTGATATCATCTACAAAGGAAATAATAACTGGATAAGTACGCTTTTGAAAAGCTACTAAATATGATAAGGTTTATTCGCTACTAAATGACAAGCCGAATCGGTTGAGTATTGTGTCATATCAGTTCAAGATTTTTGTTTTGGTCATAAAATTACTACAAAACATGTCTATGCAAGTGTACATATACACATGTACAACAGACTATAAAAGATCCACGTGATTTATAATCGATTTAAAAAAAAATATGAATCAAAATTACAAAAGTGTAAGTGCAATTCCTTGAAAATGTTTGTTCTTAATAAGTAAACAGTGTTGCTAAGAACCATACTAACCTAATGTACATATTGTATCGTTTCTACGCAAGGATCAACATTTATTTTACATAGGTCGTTTAAGAATTAAAATATTAAATATTGTAATTGTCGCTCGTTTCTTTATTGTCATAAATTCAATTTCACTACATACCGATTAAAATACTTACCACATAAAGGTACATTACAATTCTCCCATCGTTTTTCTATACTGTCAATGTAGCACCATGGTGTATTCTTATTATCAACTTGTGATGTCCTGCAGTAGTTCGACATCCCACTTTGAAATTGTGGTGGATTTCCAATACCTGGATGATTTGAAGTCAACCTCCATTTTCGACAAAGCTGTCCAGAAATTGTAACATTCTGAGTTCCATAGTAATTTCTGTCATTTACGTTCTTTCTACAATCTTTATCTATTAAAAGAGCAATCGTAGACAATGTGAATATTACATGTAATTAGCCAACCATATCTTAATCGAATTTTTTAGATTTTTTTTTCTGAACAAACCCATTTTACTGATATATGCATTTTATAGAGTAACGGATACCCTTTCTTCTCTTTCGTACCTAGCAGACACAGAACATCTGAAATCGATGCTCTATGACTTACACGATGGTTCTGAATTTCAATTGTAACTCTCCATTTCCCGAGCCTTTTATACGTTCAACTAGATTGTTTGTTAACATATTTGCTGTTGCCTTTCATCACGTCATATTGCATTTTTTATCACACTTCATCGTGTATGATTATTAACAGTAGACAGGATTACATTTCATTTACCTCATTAAAGATCTTTAATAGTGTGAAAGTACTTTTTTGTGGGATGTAGTTTGGTATATAATTTGCCTTTACCATCGATCTCTAAAAGAAGGCCAAGATATGAAACTGACTTCACGGTATCTGAAGTATCCTTTATCTCAAGTTCTTTGGAGTAGATGCGATGACAAAAAATCCCCAACACGCAGATAGTTTAACGAAAACATCTATATAGCGGAAACTGAGATCAAAGGATATGGCTAAACGTTGTTCATTCTTCTGAATTAGATTAGCAATAAAGTCAGCCCAAGAAAAATGACGGAATAGGTCATCGAGTAAAGGGGCACATTTTTTTTCAATTGGAAAGCCGATTGTTTGTTGACAAACACGTCAACCACACTGGACAAATATATTGTCGAGTGAAAATGCATTCTTTTGTGACAACGTCTTTTGCAATATCATTGGAAGCTGATTTGGATTAGTTTTTTTACGAAGTCTGAAGAATCCCTACCATGTGATTTATGTCTATTCCTAGGTTAACCATCGTTTTTGGAGAAACAACGCCGAAACTGTACAATGCTATACTTTTCTTCGCATGATTAATTGCAATGTTTATCAAGTAGGATGTTTGATAACCATTTTTGATTAATGTAATTTATTATGTCTATTTCGGATTTCTTTCTATATTTGTTTTTCCCATTTTTGCATTATTGACTTTAAAAACATCATGATACTTTTTTAAATTTTTTTTCTAATTACAAAGTGGAACAAAACAGTATTCCCAGCTTCCCTCAATACGGCACCAAGGTTTGACTGATGCGCGATCTTCAATTGGTGCACGACAATAGTTCATTGTTCCATATTTCAAATAATAAGTTATACTCCATATTTTACATGTTTTACCAGTCACAGTTGTATTAATTGTTCCATAGTACTTTCCTGCCTAGTTACGTGGATATGATTCAGTACAGTCTTGGTTTTCTGGAAAAATAAAGCTTTGAACAAATGCAAAATATTACATGTATGCAGTCAGTTTTAATTGTTTTCTGTTTATTTACATATTGTTATATATACTCAATTTATTGAAGACCCATATACTGAATATGACTGTATTTCATGTACTTACTTCATGTTTTTGAATTCTCCTTTTTATCTTCACATATTCAAATGCATAACACTTTATTCAAATCGTCGGTTCTCGATTTTTTTTCATAAGATATTAAAATGAATTTAAGAGTTCCTTCATTGTTTCATTTCTATACCTAACAATTGACATATGAGTTGCCCTTCTGTTAAATGAGTGCACGAATTATACACATAAACCATTACGTTTTAGTTTGTGAGGTTATACTTCAATTACTTCATGACATTGTTCAAGAGTATTCAAGGGAACCAAGATTTTACCGGTGATCAAAATAATGTAATCAGGGATAAAGACCAGACATGGGAAACAGACATACACAACAGACATACACAACAAAGAACATAAAGTAACTAAAATCATATAAACAAAATCAAATGAGCAACTCCACTAAAAATTTGGAGCATGGACCAGGTGCACCGGTGGGGTAAGTGTTAACCAAGACTTAAGTAAGATTTTGATACAACATTTGTGTCTTGTGTTATTAAAGGATAGTTCTAACATGACGCCTTTAACAGGCTTTGGGACTACAACTGTTGTCGATTTTCGATTGACATATGAGCAGCACGCGTCTTACTGGGCGTAGCTTCTGTATAATACTGTCTATTGTGATCAAGTACACAAACACACGTAACACTTCGATGTGCATTAGCTGTTTTTATTCATTTCAGTAGCGTAAATGAACATCACATTCATGTTTAATATTTTACAAAGATATCAAATATTATATTTTAGAAAAAGTTATATTGTATTCCGTGAAAAATCATTTACACACATACTCGGGAGCACTCGCATGCATGCACTTGTTTAATGCACCCAAATTATATTGCCACATTGTTGAAAATTTCCGAGAAAAGCCGATAATAATAATATCGGATAATTCTGACGTCACAATGCGTGAATCAGAATTGATATATCATAGAGACCTCAAACAAAGCACAGAAGTTATTTCGTGACATTTTGTCAACAACAATAATAATAGATTTCATAATGCATTATGTTTTGAGGAAATTCTGCAACAAGTCGAGTTTGCTTTGCAATTATTAAACGTTGTCTTGAATCTATATCCTGAATTGCTATATGTAATTTTTACGTTCTAAGCAAAATGTATTTTGTACAGGGGTTGCTGACGAAGATTGGTTAGAAAGGTTTCTTTCTCATTTAAACAGTGTGTTCAAGGAAAGGTAGTAACTTGCTTCCGTTATCTTTATCTTTTTTTTCTGATTGTAAAATGTGCTATTGAGAATTGCATTCCTTTTATTCCTTCTATGAGTTTTTTTAAGCATTTTAACCGATTTTTTTTATGTATCACCAACTGGAACGTGTATTTTCACAATGGTTATACTATCTCGTGTCATCTAAAGCCCGGAGATGGCGAGCAAAAAATAAAATTTGGGGTATAGCTTATAGCATGGGAATTTCGATAATGTATTTTTCAGGAATGGTGTCAATCTGTCGTCTTGTAATATTGCTTTTGTGATAATCATTCTATTAGGCTAATTGACCATGCGCTATAGTATTAGAGCTGTAGTTGCTCCAGGGCCTTTAAAGGTATGACTATTGTTTCGTGCACCAGATATATGCCTTGCAAAAGAAAATATATCATAGCATTTCTTGTCGCTTGCAAATTGAACTAACTTTGTTTATTAACTGAACAACATGCTGATTCGTCCATGTCTTTGTTTCGAAAAATCATATAAGTCTTACAAGATCACAGGAGAACTAGAAAGTACAAATAGTTTTTAGAGGGTCTGTAGTCCTACCACAACACTTGTGACTCCCGGAGTGGCGTAAATTCAATGTGGATCCTGAACAATTCAAAGGATCTTCTGGAGACAATCAGTTCAAGACTATTATCAGAATACAATAGCATTAAAACCTATGATTTTTCAAAACTGTATACTTTTGTTCCCCATACTCTGTTACAATGCAGATTTATAACATTATACATCGTTGTTTTAAAAAAAAAGATGATACACCTATAAACAAATATATATAGTTCTTGGTAGAGATTCCTTATACTTTGTAAGAAAAAATTCCAAATCATCTTCCAAATATACAGAAGAAGATGTTTACAAAATTCTGGAATTTTTATTTGACAACATATTTGCCCAGCGTGGTGGACGCGTTTTTTAACAAACGTTCGGCATTTCAATGGGAGCAAATTCTGCTCCTTTACTTGCTGACCTCTTCCTTCACTCTTATGAGGATGACTTTATGGCTGATCTGATCCGAAAGAAATAATATCGTTTAGCTAGATCCTTTAATCTCAGTTTCCTCTATAAAGATGACGTATTATCTTTAAACAATCCTAGTTTGGGGGATTTGATACATCGCATCTACCCCAAAAAACCTGAGATAAAGGATACTATACTCGGCGTCACATAAATAACATACTGTTAAAATTTGAATAAAATTATTTTCTACGACTTTATTGACACCTACCGTCGTTTAAATTGTCTTAAATGACTTTCTCATTCGTTTAGCCAAACGGCTTCTCCCTGAACAAGTCGCTTTTAGCTTAAATCATGGGTAACAAATCCTTACGGGAAAATTCCATAGTAATATCCGCCATGTTGGGTTCTACGGGACGATTTGTTTACAAACGAAGTTCGTAAGTTCCCGTCGAACCCCGATGACAATCGTCTGCTTGATTAACTTCTCGGTATTGTACGTTGTTCGCGTAAAATAAATGCGAGATATCCGAAATAACGCCGAAATACATTCTGGGTTCTTCGGTTTTTGGAGAAACCATTTAAACGTTAACAACATCTCCTAGCAACCCGATCACTGTAAACATGGTCGACTTTTTACAATGTAAATATTGGCACCGAGAATTAAAATCTGACCGGAATTTAACGATTCAATGTTCAGGGAAAAGCCGTTTGACTAAACGGATGAGCAAGTCATTTAAGACAATTGAAACGACGGTAGGTGTCAATAAAGTCGTAGAAAATATTTTTATTCAAATTTTAACAGTATATTATTTATGTGACGCTGAGTATACAGACACTGTGAAGTCAGCCTCATATCTTGACCTACACTTAGAAATCGATGGTAAAGGAAAACTATTGATCAACTTTACAACTTTACTACAAACGTGATGTTTTTTTCATTCAGAATTGTTTACTTACCTTTCATCTGTGGCAACATCCCTTCAGCACCTGCGTATGGAGTGTTCATAGCACCACTCATACGTTATGCCAGAGTTTGCCGAAACTTTTAGTATTGCGCTAGAATTCTAACAAATAGGCTTTTGGAGCAGGGTTATGTTGCTACAATATTGAAGTCATCACTACAGATGTTTTATGGTCGTTATCATGAACTCGTGGATCGTTACGGTGTATCCATCTGCGCCATGAAAATTGATTTGTTCTACGTGTCATAGTTTTCCTTTCCTCTTCCGTCTACACCGGACTTGACTTTTTATGAGCAACTCGATGGGTGTTTCTAAAAAGCAGAGGACGCTTACCCTACCGGTGCACCTGGTCCATGTTCCCAGTTTTTAGTGGAGTCCGAGTTGCTCATTTGCTTTTGTTACTTTATATGTATAATTTTCGCTTTTTTATGTTCTTTATCGTGTATGTCTGTTTTCCATGTCTGGTCTTTGTCAATAGATAACATTCTTTTGATTACAGCTATAACATTAGTTCCCTTGATTACTCTTAAACTTACACGAAATATAAAATACCGGTATATACAATCATACTAGCGACAATTGCAACAAACAAGTCTCGAAAATACTTTTTATGTGTGGAATGTTTTCAATCAATGTCAAAAAAGGAAAACAATGCCATGTCTAAATAAAAAAAACAATTACATGATTAATAATACGCAAACATCTGTGAAACATGTTTAAAAATGTTAATAGACCTCACATTCTACTAAAGTTAGTTATATAGTTTTAGCAGTTTTTCATTAAATATAGAAAACCTTGATATAATGGTACATTTTCTGTTTGCAGTGTCTATATTCCCAATTTGATTGCAAATTAGTTGTGTATTTTTTTTTTGTACAAAATCGGAGAGGTCAACACACATGCAAATATACAAGTGACACAAGCCCTAACAGAAAAATAACACATGTACTAATTGAAAGTGCAAAAAAACAAAGGTACATTTGTAAGTAATGTGTATATTAACTACAAAGTGGAACAAAACAGTATTTCCAATATACTAATTGAATGTTTGATATAGTTAAATTATATTTCAATCTATCCATTTTGTTTCAAAGTCCGACGATTTCATTTAATACATTGGTCCCAATTTTTTGTTGTATTAGGTTTTATATGTCTATGAAAGTGAGTGTATCATTAATTTATTTCTGAAAATAGTCTTTAATGTTAGTTACTATGTAATGGTCTTTGTTAAAAGCTGGCGCTTTCAAGTATGCAACTACAGAACAATCTTAATAAGATAAATGTAGGTGTTTTATTCTAAAGTAATTTGATCAACACAGACTTTGACTAAAATACCTGAGAAATCAGTCTTTTACTGTTTGTTATGTTAAAAAACGCAATAAATTAATAACAACGAGATAAGGATATTAATCACCCCGCTCTAATTATATTGCTTTAAAATGTTTTAAAAAATATTACCCCTACACCTATAAATGTTGTCGCAGTATCAAACCGAATTCATATTCATAATATACCGTCACCGTAAAATTCATACTTTAGGCATGCACTATTAAGATAATGACATAACCACCATACAGTGTATCATTGTTAAGCTGAGCATTAGTTTAGTTTGTTCAAACATGCTGTCCCATGTAGGCTCAGACGCTCAAACAGTTGAGTCACAAAAAATATGGAGTTTTGGACCCAGTGGGGTACAAATATAGGCTTATACGTAATTTGTGAAAGTGACCCTTTTGTGGGTAAGCCATTGAATATTTTCAATGAAATACAGGGCCGGGAAGTGGTCAACGAGAATGTGCAAACTTGTATTTTTATAAATGATGAAATGAAAAAAACACTATCAGAACGTAGATACAAATATGCCAAATCTCATTGATTATTTGATTTCTTCATGTCTGTTAATTTCCACAAAAAATGTTTGATTTCACATGATAAATAAAATCAAACTCAATAACCAAAACATGTTCCTTGTAAAGATAGATAATTGGAGTGTAAACTCTGTGTTGGAATGATATTGAATTTCCGGATAACTATGCATATAACACGACACAACATTGAACATAATTACATATGAATGAAAATATATTAAGCATTAATGTGGTACAAATGTACAGTACCTGAACGGATCCTTGCAACTATAATTGCGATCCATTTCAGGACTCATTTCATCTACTTGATATAAAGCAATTACGATTACATAAAATAATGCCTCTACATCAACAGAAGTATTTAGAAATAATTACAAATACAACTTACATATACTTCGAATATGGAAATACAAAACCAAAAGTAATCAGATTTGTTTCCATAAAAAAGTAGAGTTATTCCTCCTTGAACCGAAACGTAAGTCAAATGTCGTAAATGAATGGAAATTATTATAAGTTTTGGCCATGCATAACTCGCCTTTTCTTTGTTATTTTAGTTTGCCATAAATTGTAACTAATTTGTAAAATGCAAACATTAAATTGATTAGTAAGCATTTAAAGAAAAAAAAAACTCCCTTAATTTTTTTCTATAACGTTTAACACATATGCATCAACCAAACCTATTATTTCACTTTATCATACCCTTTTAAAGCGCTTACCGCACCAAATGACCTTACTCATAAATTGGAGATAATTAGAGGTTTTGTATTATACCTGATTAATATTACATCTGATTTTAATGGGTATTTCAATCTGCAAAATGAACTTTTTAAATACAAGTTTTTTTTTTTACTCCACAAAATCAGATTCTGTTGTTTTGCCTTGATAATTTCATTTGTAATATGGTCATTCCTTTTTTTACTTTTTTATCTTGATTTTTGCCAATAGGTCCTCAGTTCGGTAAATTTGTTACTTGTTTATTCTACATTTATTACATTTTCCATATAATCAGATTTACATATTAGTACATGAATGTCATGACTTGGGTTTACTTACTAACTCTACAGGTAGTGTACGAGTCTGTCGAGTTTACTTTTAACTAAAGATATTATGATTCTAAAGCAGTCAAGTTTTTTTAGAAATGTACAATAAAAAATAAGGTAAGTTTTAATTAGAAATTGAATATGTAGTATGTACATGTAATTCATATCGAAAATAAGACAACAAACGTCGATCTTATCATGTAACAGTAAACCGTATTGGATTTGTCGATCACTTACTATTCTGTTTTAACGTTATTAAGAGAGGATTTGCGAGCAAAACCTCCGAGAGAAATCATATTTACAAAGTGTCTATACGTCATTTATTATCCATTATATGACGAAACTGTAGCAAATGTAAGATAATCATTATATCATTTCACAAAATTTAACACAGCTTGAGCCTTGTCAACTTGATTGATACATGTCATATTCAAGACTTATTCTGGTTGTTCAAAAGGTGGCTTCCGGTGCAATGAAGAGCTAAGAAATCCAGTAAAAACATATGCCTAATGTTGTGTTTATTTGTATCCTGATGAAACAATGAAATATATGTATACCTGTATATGCATGCAAGTTGTCATATAATGAGTATTGCATCAATATTTTAAAATATTGTAATGATTGTGTAACGGAAAACATCAATATGTTACTTTTAAATTTGGGGGGATTTTCAAGGTTTATTTTTACTTTTAATTGGGGGGGTTCAAGATTTATTGTTATGCTTTTTAGAATCGTTTAATTCTTTCTAATGTTACTGGCCATATGGTTCAATCGAGTAACGGGAAAATTACGGCTTATCCATTTTTTTCCGAACCCTTATCCGATTCCCCGGTCGGTACATATTTTGAGTGGCTATAAACACTAAAATGACTCGGGAAATGGGTTTCGACACTAGACAAGTTAAATACCTTTACTCTACACTTGGCTTTCTTTAAATTCTACAGGTATAATATTTTTAACACTTTAATTTGTCTTTGGTTTGGACCTAAGACAACAATCTGTTATTTCAAAAAAAAATCACGAGGCGATATTTTTTTTTTTTTTTTTTTTTTGTATTTATATGAAGTATTCAATGGTAGTTTAATTAAATTGCTTCTTCATTCTTGTTTATTGTTTGTGTATGTTGTATAAACCTCTTGTCCTGCCTACAAGTGTAAAGGTAGGGATGGAATGGCACAAGACTACACACGTAGACTACACACGTAGACTACACACGTAGAACAAGCCGTTTAATAATTACTTACAAAATGTAGTTTCCTGTGATTTGTTTGTAGTACATCATCTCACGTGTGCTAAGATATATAAACGGAATAAGAAAATGTATTTTTTAATATAAAATTGTCTTGTGAACAAGTAAGATCCGTCTTACATGTTATTGGGTCGTTATTTATTACAAACCTCATGCTTCTCCAGTTTCCTATGAGTTTTACACTGATATATCTTACTGTCATTAGCGTTACAAAATGAAAGGAAAATATATAACAAAACATAACATTTTCTTCTTGTCTGTATGACGAAGAATTTTATAGCAATGTCGATGTCAATAAACTTTTTCACGTGAACTCAAACAAGGAATCAAGGTCTAAACGATCAAAACAAAACAAACAAAAACAAACAAACAATATAAAATGATCAGGATATTTAATGTCACGAAGTGCAATGGGATAAAATGATCATTTATTAAAAGAAAATATAGACAAATTGATAACAATTTCGAGACAAAATCCTTGACCATTCGGCTTTAGTGCAATGAAAACTGTTGGTCAAAAACAAGGACGTACAAACAAAATGGTTATAGGTTTTGATAATTTTATCGTTTTGTTGAAACGGCTGTTATTATATGGTGAAACCTCTTCTTTGTTTCATATTGTACGTATGATGATATAAAACATGAAATTCATAATAAAATAAGTTTGCAAACGATGCATTTTTATTACTTTTGCAAGTTAAGACAAGATTCAGCATAATTCTCTGCATTGATATATTTTATTTAGAATCATGTTTTATGTTAGAATTATGAAAGTCCAAAAAAAAGCGCAAAATTAAGTAGACATCTTAAAACGCGGATATAAGTATCCAATAAAAAATGTTAGTACACAGTATTAAATTATAGATCCATAATCGTGCAAATCGCCGTTATAAATCATAATCATGTACTTATTTACAAAACCAACCTCATTGTCTGTTAGCATACTAAAACGAAAGGAAATTTAGTTGACATGGAAAATAGCAACAACTTCAGTCTTGCATACGAACGATAATAATACATCAACGTTATTGAAAATTGAAACTATATATTAATTACATGTGTATGTGTTTGATATTCTTACATATAAGACTATTGTACTAATTACAACTATTATGTTAATAAAACCACATGCTCAAGTAAGTTTTATACATTTATATGAAAAGAGAATATTTTGAAGGGTTTTAAAACATTTGTGTTGTGTAATGTTTTATATGCACTAAAGATATATTTAAAAAAATGTCCCTAAACATATGTTTTAAAATGTATTATCACATGTGGTGGTTGAAATAAAAACATAAAATAAATGATTCATCGTTTTCCTAGAACATCTGAATTCTTCAATTAGGAATTATTAAGTTCATGTTTTACTTATTGTTACATTGAAAGAACATTAGAAGCTTTCATTGACACATATTGTTAAAAAAACATAGAAAATAATTAAAATCAAATATTACAACCAAATCATACTTCGCATCATATAAATATGTAATATAAAGACGGAGATTGAATACTAACTCCAATAGTCATAAGGTAAACACGTGGTTTGTGTTTAAAAAAACGATGGTACCAATGATTTCCATATGCCATATTTTTAGTGACAATAGTCTTTTCTGTATTCAGTTCTGTATTTTTCGAGAAAATCATACATTTTCGCCCACAACAACCCATAAAATCAAACAATACCAAGAAAATTAACTGTTTCAAAGTGCAAATTTTATACACAATTTATAGGCCGTTTATCTCGTAGGTACAACAACAACCAAATAACAAACTGGTATGTACAATGTA
This sequence comes from Perna viridis, assembly GCA_037379345.1. Taxonomy (NCBI): domain Eukaryota; kingdom Metazoa; phylum Mollusca; class Bivalvia; order Mytilida; family Mytilidae; genus Perna; species Perna viridis. The sequence goes on from CM074520.1 coordinate 28,248,770, forward strand.
AGTGTTTCTAAATTAAATAAGACACTGGGTTTTTGACATCCAACAATCACCTCCTGTCTTATTCTATACGGACTGCTACTTATACATGAATACGATTTTTGTTGCGTTACTATACTTATGCCATGCTTTGAAACGAAAAATCATGTATTGCATTCAAATAAATACATTTATTATTATTATTTATTATGTATTTCACAAAAGTTAATCCAATTTAGGCACCAGTATCCTTGGGGTAACGTGTCGATTATTCAGATATTTGTCGTTTAGAAGCAGAGGAATTAAGCTACATACATTTCTTGCATGGTATTACTTCCGGCACAACATATACAGTACTTATGTGGGGGAAAGCATCCCATTCTGTGGTATATGAGGATAGGGTATAAGGAAGGGGCTTTGGGGATTTTGAATGGATATAATTAGGAAATTAGTTCTAATTTATTTATTGTAAGAACAGCTTAAATGTAAATGTTTTTTTTTAATTTAAAATTATGTTTGATAATGTAATTTTTTTATAACAAATACGCAATGGAGATGGAGATTTGCTATGGGGAATTACCAATAAGGAATAGGAACGGGGACAATGGGGAATGACGGATAGTATATGGTATATGTGGGATGTTTATACCATACAGGAGCTGTACCATCTCTCTTCCCCGTTCTCCATTGTCGTATCTCAATTCCCAATTGAAAATTTCCCATCCCCATGGAATCCCCAATGTATATTTTGTTTCAAATATGTACATTATCCAATTATATTTTATATTTTTAAATACTTTAACATTTAGACTGGCATTTTATACATTTGCATTTGCACATCAATAAATACTAAAGAAACTTATGTCTCCATCTTCCACATTCAAAATCTCCATCCCCCGGGCCCATTACTCATCCCCTAAATGCCCTTTTCGCCATCTCCATATACCATAGAAAGAGAGGTTTTCCCAATACAAGTAACCTATTTCTACATATATCTAAAAAAATGTATAAGAGACAATTTAATATAAATAAGACATTGCTGCTTTAGAGTGAAGTAAAAATAGAAAAACGACCCCTGTTTAGAGTTTTTTGGGTTTTTCTTGAAAGGCTAAACATTAGAATGTATTAGTCATAGCTTATAACACATTAAGCAATCTTTATTACGAGCATAAAAAAAGGATATATGATCCAGTTCGTATAACGACTCATTGTTAGATTTATTGGCCATAAAATGCCAGCCTACTTTTAAGTGTTTAAGTAGAATAATTTAAAATATTAACAAAACTGATGTTATGATACATTTAACAATGTCTACAAAAGTTCTTGAGTGTCCAAAATGTATGACAACTCCTCATTAGAGTCATGTTATGTTTACAAAACCACAATGTTATGAGTGTAAGTTATACTTTGCAATATCATTGATTTATACTGAAGTATTTACAATTGCAAAAGTACTTTTCTGTCAATTTGATATCACTTGAAAACGCAATATATATGAATACAAGTATTTCTTAAAAACTTCATAACAAATTGACAGCCTTGTGTTTGGTAACAAGGTTATTTCTAGATTATTCTGAATAAATCAATTATTTATCAGTCGCTTCTTTTGAAAGAAATACTATATCAGAAAGTCATGATATGGAGCATTCTGTGTTCTATTTCAATTTCTTTCATCTTTATCCGAGCTACTGAATCGCAATTGTATCGCTGAATCAATATCATTTCTTTACACTCTTGAATGTGATAAACTTCTCATTTATAGCATAAACCATACCATATTCCATATTCCCCATTGTGTTCATTCCTGTTAGAATCACCATTAATTGTTTATTAATATCAAATATTTATATTATCGAATTCAAGTTCATATGTTTATTACTATTCTACATTAAAACTGTTATTTCTGAATTCCCCGTATTCTACCCTTTTGCCAATTCCCTATCCACAAAATCGGCACTATCGTATAATAAGTATACAGCAATGTTCAATTTTAATTTAAAAAATGATATAAGTCGTGGTGAAGATCTAAATGTAACATTTTGCAGGTAAGACTTTGGGTAAACAAAAAAGATTGTTTTTTTCTGTCTGATTATACATTAAGCATGGTCAGTTTTCATAAAAAAAAGGTCTATTACATATGCCAATTTGTGACGCCATACGCCGTTACAGACTACGGGTAATAACAAGGATATTTTAAATGAAGCACTCATATGATATGTCCCATGTGATGTCTAAGCCAGTCAATTAAATTATTATTTGATTTTAACTGTAACAGTACATGTACGTACTTTAATGTACTAGATTTTTAAAGCGATATGTTTGCAGTATCCCTACACATAGAACCGAAGATTAATATAAGTTATTGTTACACCTGTGAAATAACCTTACCCTTGAATTTCATACGTATTTGTTTTTGATAGCCCCAGCCGATTAAAGTTTTCACATAAGAATTTTCCCATTGTCATTTCTCACTAATTATAATCAATATTTCTCGAATCCTTTTGGGTTTTTTTTCAAATATAAGGATAAAATAGTGACGTTCCGGTACGATTAAACTATTATATTAGATACAACCCATACGAGACTGATCCATGAAATCTATATGCAAGTTGTTCCAATCCAAGAATATTGTACATTAAATTAACTCTGAAATGAACGAAAATGGAATGTGTATATCTAAGGAGTGTTATAGAATCAACAAATGTTTGCAAATATTACTTGTTATAATCCTCACAGGCCTTTCATACAATACCAAAATAAGGAAGTGTTGATGAATAATATCAGACCTTAGATTTAACCAATTTCAGTTAATTCATTTGAAATGCGCGTTCTTTAACGCACTAGAGTTAACCAAATCAAACGGCTTTGTCAGTAGTTGATTGTGAATTGATGACTGTTTTGACTTCAAAATAAATTATAAACAATCGGACGCTTTAAGCTTACAACAATCAGCTAACAACGATGTGTATTCTGTTTTTAAGAGAAATCCAATACCTTATACATGTACGAAGGGGGAGTTTTGATTGAAGAATAAACATATTTAGCGTCTTGGAGCATCCACTGTACAATGATAGTACAGTGGAATAGGAGTATTAACTTTTAACTTGGCAATAACCAAGGTCGTCTTGTCTGTATTATTTCACATTCTTGTCTTTCTAGCGTTATCATTTTCATGTTTAAAAGCATTTTTCATGATTGAAGAGGGTATCACAAAAAATAGGCTTAGTTACACAAAATGCGCCCGAGACTTGCAATAAAACTAAAATGTAAGAAAAGGCCACATCTAAAAAATACAAAAAATGAGATCAAAAACAAAACCGACGCTTATTATGTCAAGGTGAATATGTAATAAGAATATCTGATTTTGCTTCTTTGAAAACAAATACCATTGTGTATAGTTACAAGTTAAAACAATATTTCAAAAAAACAACTCTATATGTAGGTTATATTAAACTAAAAAAAAGTCACACGGATACAACTAAAACTAAATCAATATGTAAAAGTAATAATAATCAAAATGCAATGATTTATATCAATAACACACTTATGTTTCTTTTATCGAATTATTGAAATTAGTCTTGACATAGACTGAATTTATAGTCAGGTGTTAGTTAAATGATTTAGTAATGAAAACACAACATGCCGGAATCAAAACAAGGAGTAAATAAGTGTAAAGTGGCTTTTCGGCGGGTGTTTCTAGAAAATCAGAGGACGCTTACCCTACCGGTGCACCTAGTCCATGCTCCCAGATTTTAGTCGAGTCCCAGTTGCTCATTTGCTTATGTTACTTTGTATGTATGATTTTAGCTACTTAATGTTCTTTGTTGTTTTTGTCTGTTTTCAGTGTCTTGTCTTTGTCCCTGGTTGCATCCTTTTGATTACAGCTATAACCTTGGTTCCCTTTATTACTCTTTCAATGATATATTTTAAGCATGCTAAAAGCTAGTTATTAGGGACGATAAAACGACCTCATTTGTCGATTGGTGTTTACCTCCAGTTTAGGAGTTGTTTATTAAATATTAACTGAGTCATAATAATGCTTTAGACATTTAACCTTAATTACATATCAAACGGCATCTCCATGTAAAATATTAGTTACAAACACCCTTTTACATGCAGTAAGATACCAACGTCCCCAGCATATGATGTTCAACTTTGTTCCTTGAGAGACTCACTTTTTAACCTTTAAAAGTAGGTTGTATACGCGGCCTGAGTTGTGTGTACAATATCAAGATCTAACATGTATTTAGAAATACTGTGTTTCTGAAAATAAAGTGAGAATCGGCGTATTTTCAAAATATTATAAATATATATTCCTAACTGTTATGATTACTGATTTAATTATCTTTAGCCATTGACATGCTTTGTCGCTTGTCTGTTTTGCAATATACTTGAAGCAATTAAACGAGCGATTAGTCAATCGGTATCATGGTGATAAAACTTTCGTTGCAGTATATCAAGATAAGTTCTGGAATACGGAATGACCTACAAAATTAAAGTACAAGGAAGCTGTTTATGTGAAGTGCCTCTAAATTACCTAGCCCAAGCATTCCATTTGATTGTATTTAAAAAAAAATGAATAAGTGCTGCTTTACTATTGTCGTCTGTTCATTTTGTTTAACAGAGTTGAAGTAGCATTGACTATTTACAATTGCAATAAATTGTAATATATTTTATGTAACTAACCTTCAAGTATGTTTTCTGATATTGTGTTGTATAACTGTGAACATGGCATTTGACATCAAGTGTACTGTTAATTTATACTACACTTTAAATCAGACAACTAGTAATACTGCGAGGTTATGACAATCGGTTGCTGTTAAACCAATAAGTTTCGATTTTGCAAACCATATTATATTTTCACTTCATTTAAAAGTTATTTTCCTATACACAACTGTCATACTTCTCTCATTATCAGTGACGAATCATTTCAGCAGATAATTAAGATATAAATCACAGAAACCCAATTTGATCACTGTTTTACCACAGGCATGCATCATTGTTTCACCCATAGCGATAGTAAAGGGTAAGATACCGACATAAAGAGCACGCCGGTGGTGAAATGTTGATAAAATGGAATTTCCGTGATTGATTTTGATTCTAATAGGACTAGTTTGTACAGTTAAATTTAAAACAATATTTGGAGTAAATACTTCATACTTAAGTATAGGACGCAATATATATTATATTTTTTTGTTGATTATCGATAGCCAAAACTACGTTAACCAGTCCACATCAGAAATAGCAAGAACTGCAAAGCCTTTTATTCATGACAACGACATTACGTAACATTTGAATGATAACGGCTAAAATTTTTGAAGTGATTTATTTTTATATCCATTTTTTGTTTCATTCTGTTTGATAATAAATCAGAAAATGCAAAAAAAAACAAACAATGTAACAAAATAATGACATTGGTTGTGAACTTGAACTCCATGTTTAAAGTATCAACCACGAGTTTAAACTGTTGAGTATTTTTCGATAGAGCAATATATCATGGCACAAGTGTTTTCAATGAGGTTTCATAATGTTAAAGCAATGGCCGTGGATAAATCAGTAATGTCGGAAGAAAAACATACTAATAACGCTTACATTACTTTCTTTCTAATCTTGATGTTTAAGGTTTTGTGTGTGTGTGTGTGTGTGTGTGTGTGTGTGTGTGTGTGTGTGTGTGTGTGTGTGTGTGCGAAAATGTGTATAACACAAATATAAGCAATGCAATGATGGAACATGTTTTTTTTTAATTGGACGCTTATCCTACCGGTGCACCTGGCCAATGCTCCCAGTTTTTAATGGAGTCCGAGTTGCTCATTTGCTTTTGTTACTTTGTATGTATGATTTTGGTTACTTTATGTTCTTTGTTGTGTATGTCTGTTTACCATGTCTGGTCATTGTCCCTGGACTACATTCTTTTGATTACCGTTATAACCTTGGTTCCCTTGATTACTCTTTCAAATGTCGACTATATGTACTTACAGTCACAGTGGTGGAATGTCTTATAACATCTGTCTAATTCGTAAAATATATATCGATTAACAGCTTAGTGAAAACTATTGCAGCTAAATGAAATTTTGCCATTGATTAAATATGACTAGAACATCATCGATATGCCGTGGTTTCGTAAATTGGATAATATAATGCAGTGCTTTGAAAAATATTTATGCAAGTATCATTGACTGTATTTTTTGCAAATACGAAAAAAATGACAAATTACGGTGTAAATAAATGAACGTTAATGAAGCCTGAACAACTCCTTTAAATAGAATGAACTGTTTTTTTTATTTCATTTAGTTTGAAATCATTGCCTGAAGCCAAATTTAATAAATGAATAGACAGCTTTAATAAAGTGATAATATAACCTTATGTTTCATTACAAATAAATAAAGCATCTAATGCAATCATTTGTATGCTAAGAATCACACAAGACTAATAAATATTTGTAGTTTAAAAATTAAAAATGTATGAATACTATAATATTATACTAGCAAAAGATTTCTTCAAAGCCCAATAAATATACATGTCACATATTATTTCGCAGTAAATAAATAAAGATAAAGAGGACAACAGAATGTCAAGGTTAATATTTGATAACAGCAGTAAATTGTTGCGACGTTAAATTGTTACGAGGTACAGAGGCTTAAAAGGAAAAAAAGATATAATAAGGAAGCAGAGATAAATTTTATCCAGTATAAAACATTAACGAACTAATGATGTAACAATGTTCCTTGTGCTTAAAGTACGAAACATAATAACATTGGTGTATAACATTGATATGATCCTCCGTGTGGTACCCTTTTACCTTTTGTGTTTTCCTTTTACATGTCAGAGATAGAAAATCACACATCACTAAAGGAGACGAATCTGTTTTTGAGTACATGATATCGGAACATATTTTAAAACAGACTTAACATCTATTTAGCTATGATGCAACGATACTATTTTTGCCAAGTAGATGTTTGAATCGGACTGGCAAATACGTATTACCTTCATGGTTTTATACAACTAATTTTAATAGAATATATTGGCGGACACAATGAACTCTATATGATTTTGAAAAAGTATTAAAAGAAACCAAGGTTCAAGCGAGCATCAAATGAAATCAGTCCAGAGACAGAGACCAAACATGGAAAGAGACATACACAACAAAGAACATTAAGTAATTAAAATGATACAAAAAAAGTGATAAAAGTAAATGAGCAACTCAGACTCCACTAAAAACTGGGAGCATAGACCAGAGGTGCACCGGTATGGTAAGCGTCCTCTGCTGTTTTACAAACACCTGCCGAGTTGCTCATCAAAAGCCAAGGGTGAATGAAAGAGGAAAGGAAAAAATGACACGTTGAACAAATCAGTTTTCACGGTGAAGATGGTTACATCGTAACGATTCACGAGTTCATGATGACGACCATAAAACTTCTGTAGTGATGGCTTCAGTCTTGTAGCAACTTTGCCCTGTTCCAGGAGCCTAACTGTAAGATGTCTAGCGCGATACAAAACGTCTGCGTAGGTACGGCAAGCTCTGGCAAAACATATGAATTTTGACAACTGCATACGCAGGGTCTGAAGGGATGTTGCCACATATGAAAAGAAAAGACAATTCTGAATGAAAAATCATCAAGTGTGTCGTAAAGATAAGTCAATAGTTTTACTTTACCATCGATTTTCTAAGTGTATGTCAAGATTTGAGGCTGACTTCATAGTGTATGTAGTATCTCAAGTATTTTGGAATAGATGCAATGTATCAAGTCCCCGAAACTAGCATTGTTTAACGATAGTGCGTCATTTATATAACGGAAACTGAGATTAAAGGATCTAGCTAAACGATGTTCTTTCTTATGGATCAGATCAGTATAATGCCAGCCTCATAAGATTGTAGGAATAGGTCAGCAAGTAAAGGAGCACAATTTGTTTTCATTGGAATGTCGACCATTTGTTGACAAACGCGTCCAGTACACTGAACAACTATGTTGTTGATAAAAATTCCAAGAATAGTGGCTAAAGTGATGTTCCCTGATGTATAAATAAACATTTTATAGAATTTCAATGTAATTAAAAACCATTCTGTGTAAAAGGCAGGAAATATGTGGCACATTTTTATTATTTTAGTCTTTTTTTTTGTTTATTTATTTATTTATTTATTTTTTTTTTTTTTTTTTTTTTTTTTTGCCGCTAATATATTGAGTACATCTAGAAAACTACCGGGAAAGTATTTGTAAAATGTATTTAATAATTGACTATATTATCTTGTATTAAGAACTTTGGATTCTTTTTTGCAGAACGAACCACATATTGTTCAAGATAATATATTCAGATATTAGCTACATTCCCCATAATTTAAGTAACACTCCAGCTACAATCATGCGAAATGTGATACATGGTTGAAAAACCTGCATATTTTTAATTTGATGTTTTGTTTAAAATACTATAGTTAACAGAAATTTGCATATGTTTTTTCATATAACCCATGCTCTTAGGAGATAAAAATCATACATAATGTGCTGTAGAATTCAATATTAAGGAAGATAAATCTGTAAATGACACCTAAATACAATAGAAACTGCTACATTTTCAGTGTGGATTGTCGCCAGAGAGAAGACATATTAGATTGAATAATTATACATTTCATCATATACACCTATAAAGCAACAAAAAATAAAAATGTGTAACCTTTTTGGGGATGCATCATATATTTCAGATTTTGCACTATTCTTAGCTGAAGTACTACCGAAAAGAAAAGTGCGGGAAGATTTTTCAGCCATTTTTTACAGTGCATTTCAAATAAATTTGACCTATCGATATCTTGAAAAGGCAAATTTTACAAACTTGTTGATAGTTATTTCTGGAGGTTATCAGGTTTAAATATTTGATTACTATAATAAAATATCTGCGTATTTTTTTACCTTCATGAGATCACCTGATAGGCATTTTGCGCGATTCTTAGACAGAGAAATATTTAAAATGTGAACAGTACTGCAGACATCTGAATTTTCATCATTATGTTATTTTTGCAAACGATACAAATATTAAAAGCACAACTTAAAACCCTAGATGCATGACAAAGATTAAGCACCATAACCTGTAAAATTACATACAATCTGCATTCAGTAAATTATATCAGCAATGTAAATTATATATTTCAAAGTTTGAGTACAGTATTTTATTCATTTACACTTTAAACCTTTTGCACTCAAAAGATGATTTACCGAACATGAAATGAGTTTGAACCTATTACATATCAATCGAATTGACGTTAATAGTTTTATCTTAAATTCAGGCACGTGTAGAAAAGATAAAATACAAATTATATTTTGTCTTTTTTGTTAAACTTGTTTAGACCAAATACATTTTACAGGCCTAGGAATATTTCATCGTGGTATTACGCATACGACAATCATTCAATAAATGCATAGAAAATACGAACATCATTAGACTTTAAAAAATCCACAATGTCACAGTCATTGATTTTGTCACTTGTTTTGGTCGAAAATTTCAACAAGGGTTTAACATGTGTTTAGTACGTGTATACAGTACTTTCATGGGGGAAACTTTCCATGCTAAGATCTATTGGGGTTGGGGGATGGAAATATTATATGGGGAAAGGGGATTTGAAATGGAGATGATGAGGAAATCTGCTTTAAAACTATTTATTGACGTGAAAAATATATTAAACTATAAACAATTTATAAATATAAACCTTTATTAAATAATTTAAATATTTAATAAGCAATATGCAACCGGGATGTTTTGGGAGATCGGGATTTTTCTTTGGGGAATGCGGAATTCTCAATGGGGAATGGGGATTGAGGGAATGGGGAATGGGGAATAGAGGTGGTATATGGTGTAAGTGGGAAGCTAATATCTCCCAAGAGCTGTAATAAGAATCATGTTTGACAGTATTATGATGGCACTATCCAATCGTTAGTTATACAACACAAAAGTAAGAAAAATGACAGCATCATGAATAAGGAAGAAAAAAGAATAGACTTAATGTATAATCTGTTTGATTTAAGACTCGGTTGTCAGACATATAATGTCACTATTTGAGTTATATAGTTAATATAACTGAAATAGTATCAATATAATGACAATGAATAAAATAACCTGGAAAAATCAACACATCGTTAAAATCTTTTCTAATCACTTAAAAAGTGTCTCTTTTATCTTCGTAACGATTTAAGCTTAAATGGTAGAAACTCTTATAGTTACCATGTCAGCTTTACCGTTGTCATTTCAACAATGTAAAAAAACATGGATATATTTACTTAGGATGCAATTAAATATTATGTATTACCGTGTTGCGTTTGTCTTAGAGCTTTATCTCATGGAAATGTAAACACAACAGACAATATATTTGTCTGTTCCTTTAATAAATAGTACCTAAGCCTTCATTTCAATTCTTTGTGTACGACATTGTAAGGTGTCAAAAACACGATGTAGGCGGCCTTCCTTAGTATATGTATTACAGTTATAATATATCATAAACGTAGATATGTTAAAAACATTTACTTTTATCATTTAAAGTATAATCAACGGTTAGACGATGTTTAACTAAGAGTATGTATGAATTTTAGAAGCATGTTGTATTAATGTCCACTTTCATGGGCCAAAATAATTTGAACAGAACACCTTGGATGCGAATTTTCCAGGATTTAAAGAATGTCGTTTATCTCTGATAAAAGTATATATTCCATCTACCACCTTGTATGTGCAGCATATATAACATTCAACAAAACACATTTTAAAAATAGTATGGTAAGTAACAAGAAAACATACACAATTGATAATTAGATAAGGATCAAAATTTTAAAACAATTTAAATTTAATTATTTAATCAAAATGAAAGAAGTTCAATGGAGTTTAAATACATGCAATATGATGACGGTTAGGCTGTTATCATTTACTTGTTGGTAATAGTTTTAATGCTAATAAATGAGGTTTTATCTATGAACATGGAGGTCATTGTGCAACTACTGTGTTTTAGTACTGCTTACCATAATGACAATTTCAATCTGACATATCTCCTATTGACGGTCCTTAAATATCTGCCACCATATTCATTATACGACTGGTACTACTCTAGCTCAAATTTCTTTTTTTAATGAATAAGCCGACACTCTTCCTTCAATATAAACTATATTTCAAATAAATATCGAGACGCCTACTTCTATAATCCGAATAAATACAAGAGAAACTGTAGACAGTATGTAATTTTAATGACATGTATGCGATATATATTTTGCTTATTAAATTGATACGTATATAGGGAATATGTCGGGTTGGATGTCGCATATTTTTTGTCCGGTGTCATGACGTGATGTATAAATCTTTTATTCTTTTATTTACTGTAGGACTAAAATAGTTCTCTTCATGTCCATGTATGTGTATAGCCAATGGTCTTTATTGACAGGGTATATTTAGGTGAATACTTTGACTGTTCATTGTTTGAAACATTTCGAGTTTGACGGTTGGAATCATTTTCAGTTTGACGAGTAATTTTGAAACTTTTTGTTAGAAATTCTGATTGATGTTTTTTTTTTCGAAATTGTTATGGATATAAGATCAAGTACTCGGCATCATAGTACCAGTGGTGGGAATTATCGTTATTTGCACGAAAATGATTTCCAGATGTGGATAAGATAACCGACAAGTCTACAGAAGCTATATCAAAGAAAACATGAAAAAGCCACAGTGACGTACCGTCAGGTTCCGTCTCTTAAACGAAAACTGAGATCAGGAAAACGTTACTTTTTGAGAAATCGTTGGCGACTGACATACTTTACTTCAGAAAGACAGCGATGATGAAGAGCATGAATAAAAGAGGTTGACAAGCAGCTACAGCAGGGAACAGTGGAAGCCGAAAAAGAAAAGCTTCGTGCAGAGTTAGCTGAGAAAGAGAAGGAATTGAAGGGTGGTTTAACTCCTAATACGTTTTTGTTTTATATTTCAACGCTATATTAAGGATTTAATTCTGAAAACTGGTCGAAATAAAGCAATATTTTCTAGTCATAGTTTCTGATGCGAAGGTGCTACGTTTAGTTTTCGTTCGCAAGTGCCCAATGAAATGATAAAAATACTCAGTGAGTGGGCTAGTGACGCATATTTAATGTATTTATAATGTTCATCGGATGATAGAATAACTATTGCTAGGACTTGATCTCAGTCTCTCCATTTTGTTTTCAGATAAGTTTCATGTAGTCCTTATTTCGGATTTTATTGCTAAATACGTGGATCCAGTGAATAATCTCACTATCATGGTTTTTAGAGATGCACTTCTGGTGGACAATGAAGAAAAAAATAAAAGAGGAGAGTTAAATTTAGAACAATTTTCTCACATTATTTTACATGTAGGCACTAATGATATTAACACAAGATCCACAAGATTATGTCAAATTTTAGATTTTTGTTGAAAATTTGTTTACAACATTTTGATGGATCCAAAATTCTATTTTCTTCTATTTTACCACGACCCGTTGATATTGATAAAAAACAAGGCAGTTTGCTCTGAAATGAACATGAAATTAAGTGAACTTTGTCTTAGAAACAATGTAGGATTTATAAAATCTTATATATTTTTTTAGTAAAGGGCCAACCTGTAGGACAATTTTTCTCATATCATGATGGCTTACACCTGACCTATGAAGGTACCACGCAGTTAAGATGATGTATTATCAATACAGTTCGTCATCTACAAAATAAATAAACAAATATCTTGTGTTAAACAGAAAGCAAATATATATTAAGGACTTGTGATTTTATATAGTTATCTATATAGTGTAATTTTTGTTGTTGATGATAATTATTTCGATGGTGTTTTATATTTTTCTTGAATTGTTGTAACATGTGTATACTTATAAAAGTCTGCTTTACATTTTAGGTCAACTTCCACAAAGGAGAACTTCATCTGTACGAAAATAGAACATTTTGTGGAGTCCGAGCTTGATAAGAGAGCAGACCATCCCGTTCAGCTGTTAGGGACGTAGATTTTTTGCAAGGGAGAACATCATCACTTGGAAGCTTATTCTACATCAGGGAGTAGAGCATCTCATGTAGATTATTTTCTTTTTCTGTGATATATATTGATATATGTTATTGCTTTATTGTAGTGTTTGGCAGTCTTGTTTGGTCGATTTATATGTTTTTGTGGCCCGCCTTATTCGGTTTTATATGATTTCGAGGGAAAGTGAGTGTGAAATAATTAATATTGTCATTATATTATGTTATTATCAAGCAGAAACCAATTTTCTGCTGTTTTCTGGCAAATTGAATATTTTATTTATTTTAACATTTATTTGTCTATTTATACCAGAATAATTAACAATTTCTTAGTTCGGGAATTCGGTTATCTCCCTTCACATCATATGATTTTTAATAAGATTTTAATTACTTATATATTTTAGCTATAGCTCAATGGCCTAATTATGTGTTTTGCATTTTCCAGTATTTTATAAAATGTATAAAATACAAAGTGCAATTAAATTCGTTCATTGAATCATTAAATGAACATTTACAAAAATTAGAAGGTAAAATTCGAAAATCAATTACGACTGGTAAGATACTATACACTTTACATTTCTGTATTCAACATCGTGATTTAGCAATTGACAGTTTAATTAACTCAAGTAGCTCTCCTGGTCAATTGTTCTTTAAATCGTTTTGAAAAGCTTAAAAGCATTATGGACGATACAGTGGAGTATTTAAGTACATAAAAAAAAATGCAATTTCACTTTCCAAACGCTTGTAGGTCAAGACTATTGCAATGTAGTGTTGACACATAAATCAAAAAAAGAAATCTGTTACTGCAGTTTTAAAGTAGGACAGTTTGTTCTTTTTTTCACAGTTGATAGAAACATGACTTTCTTTGTACGTTGGTGCAGGAACGCTTTTGCTAGCAAATCGAAATTGTATACATTTTGTTTTGTTTTTTTTTTTTTTTGGTTTGTTTCTTGCAAGAAATTGAATAAATGTTTGGTGTTGATCTGTTATCCTTAAGCAAAATACCTGTTCATTTGCCTTAAAAAATCCTAAGAAAAAAATAATATTTAGACAAACTGTGAAGTTACAACTTCCAAAGTTTTTAAACTTCAAGATTTTAAGATATCTGCAAAATTGTGATTTTTCTTCTTTTTTACAAAACCGTACCTAGAACATCAGGTTAATTCAGAAAAGTTTTACAAGGAAACAAAAGTTCGCGTTTCTTTTATCAATATCGAAAGTAAGTACATTTATGTATATAGTTTGTATAAGAACCGATATTTTTTTTTATAGATTAAGTGCTACAGGTATATATACATGTTGAAACATGTTCAATTCACCTTATGCAATGACGTTATGGACCTTTTATGCATCTGAATTAATTGAATTGATTGGGAATCATCAAGTTCAAGATCGATGCATTATCGACCAGGTCTCCTTTACGATTACAACTCTTTCCGTGTTTTAAACTAAAAATTAGATTATACCTTATATACTTAATAATGATGTATGCATATTTAAGTACAAAGAAAATATAAAATAAAAATCAAAGCACCATCATATACTTCGATTAAAGATACCAAACAACTGGGGACACTAATGCCACACCAGAAAGGGTTGCTTTGTTTATAATTTGTTAATGCAACGGTTTTTTTCTTGTTAGTTGTGACCGTAAAACACCGTCATATATAAAGTGATTTCGTTTGAACTTTTAGAAACGCTACTTTTTTCTTCACAGATGGTGCTTCTTATTGTTTATATAAGTTTGTAACAGCATTGCCTTTACATTGCACTTACAATAAATAGCCAATATGTCAAAGTTTCTTTCTGTAATGTTCTTGAATTCCCCGTTACCTTTATGCATAACATACTTCTAATTTGATAAAATGTTATTCAAATGAATGCAGTATATGAAGTGTATTTACTTATAAAATTATTAATAAGTTATGTTGAAAATAACTATAACAGTTCTTTCTTATTACAGATTGACTCTATCAGGATATCTTTATTATTATCAAATGAAAGCTTATTTCATCTTAGCAGTTATGCATACATACATAAAACGATTAGGTTATTCATGGGCAAAATTGGATTGAATAATGCATTCCTTATGAATATAATTAGCTTGTTGACCTAATGTAAGAGTAAAAAGACTTTCGATGTTTTTACAAAAGTTTACACTGTAGATGAAATAACAATACGATATTTTTATGTTTCAATCAGAAAATAACTTTACATATCAGAACTTTGAATGTTATTTCTTTTATATTTTTTATTATCACAGGTAGATGTAAAAAAATTAAAAGTAACAAGGCATATACGACCATGGGTTTTTTATGTTTGTATTTGTTTGGTTATTTTTTTTTTTGTTTTGTTTTTGTTTTTGTTTTGTGTGTGTGTGTGTGTGTGTGTGTGTTAGTATGTGTTTAATATAACTAGTATACTTCGGTCTGTCGAGATTTCGACACATTTTTCTCATCTGTGCGTTACAATATTCATTGAATGACCGAAACTGAAATTACAACAGAGTTTGGTGCAAAAGTTTTGAAATATTTTTTCCTAATTGGCTATTGGTAAATGAATATATTCATTAGTGTACGTGTAGTACACGTCATTTCACTCTTTGAGACAAAGCTTTTTCGCGAGTACGAAATCTAGCCACTCGCAAAATGCTCTGCATATGTACCTAACTGATTAATTTAATTTAATTTAATTCACGATTCAAGATCAAAGTTAAAAGTGTGTTTGTTACTTTTGTTAATTTGACTATATTATTTTAGTGACTTATGTTCTTTGTTGTGTTTGTCTGTCTTCCATCTCTGGTTATTTTTTATTTCTTTTTTTTCCTGGATTACATACTTTTGATTTTTGCTAAAATCTTGGTTAGAATCTTGGTTACTTTGATTACTCCTTCATTTATTGATGTACGAACTGTTCAAATTTTGTCATATTTCAATTTGTATGATGCAGACAGTACTTTGTTTTTCATTTGCTTTCATCTCGCAGAATTGATGTGTACTTATTCTTCAATATTTACCTTTTAAATATTTCTACAGAAATAATTTTCAAAATTTACTTTTAGTGGAATCTCCGTTGTGTCAACGAATTCTGATTCCAAATTACACTTTACGGTTTCTGAATCTCCCTCATTGTTACAATCAGACAAAGTCAAGACGTTTCGGGCTAATTCATGTTACATTAAGCCGCAACGATAGATTGTGTTTACACCATGGCTGGATTGATTTTATTTTGGTACTTCATAATTATCCAGTTGATTTTCATATTTATTGTATTGCTATTTTCATCACAAATTTTGATATTTTAAAGTAGATTGATATTCGCATCGTAGCGTGTTAGCATGGGGAGTCCGGGAGTGAAACTTCTAAATTTATTTCACACTGTGAATTATTGAAATGATTAATTTTATGTTCATCGTAGTGTGTGTCTGTTTTCTCTGTCTGAGGGTTGCGTTCTTTTTATTTCTGCTATAATATTGGTTCCCTTGAATACTTTTACACATTTTATGAATCACTCCTATGTTATAACAATTATCCATTTAATCGTTTGATTTGTTTTTTCAGTCCTTCACAACAAACTTGCAACATTGAGACAAGAGACGAGACGTCACTGCTACAAGATGAATCAGATCATAACAACTATTGAAAATGAATTATATTTTCCTTATCCTGGAAATGTAGGAACTTTTAGAAATACATTTTATTTTTCGTTTAAGAATCGTCGTTAGTTAGATTTGTCTTTTTAAACGCACACTATTCTTTTCAGAAACAAGTTGCATTATTGAGAACAAAAGTAAATAAAATAGAAGAACAAGTCAATAAATAAATTTCCTAAAACAACAATTTGTCTCACAACAATAAGATACAAAAACAAGAACTGGAAACACCATCACCGCCAAAAACCATTGGATGAACTGGAGAGAGGTTTTTCGATTTTTCGCATTTTGCTTTATTTTTAGTAAATTGAATTAGGGAATACAGTACTGGAGGTAGATATCTTTTTAGATTAATCATACCCAGTAAATTTTAACCAATCTACATGTTACTCATAAATATCAATAATAGCATTAAGATAGACAAATCTGTTTTAAAATTTAAAATTATGTCTATGAAAAGTGGATCTGTTTTCATTTATTATACAATGTTTTTTCCCCTTTTTTTCATTAATTTAGGCGAAAACTATGTCGGTTGTAATGTTGACTCTCATAGAAGACACTTTATAATTCCAAAAAAAATCGGAAACCATAACACACTTGCCAAATGTAGAGAACACTGTCGAGATTTCAAATATCTTGGTCTGCAGGTAAACAGTCAACAGTACATTTAATTATACTATTTTGGTTGTTTTCTTAACAAGGTACACCTAAGGTAAGGGACATAATTCTTTGAAATTATTGGAAAGTTTATATTAAGTATTTACATAATTCTTATAAAAGCATCAAAGTAACTTTTATTTCATTCTGTTTCAAGGGAAAGCGTGATAGGCATTGGTGATATTGAATATGATCAAAAACATATCACTGATCTCAAGGGTTATGTCCCTTACCGTTAACATATCAATAATGCCTTCTAAAAATCGTGTATATTAGAATCTATTTCCTTCGTTTTCTCATTTAGTTTAAAACTAAGAAAACCAAACGCAAACCGAGACCATTTCTTAAGTTCCCTTTATATAAGTGAAAATGTATTTTGAACCTGTGTAGCCTGAACAAATAATATGGTTAAAAATCGATTCTGTTTAGACAGGTTTTGATCTATAATGGATTTGTTTTTGTATTATTTTTTTTTTCTTTTTTTTTTTTTGTTGTAGTTTTTTTTTTTTTTTAAATCTTGGTAATATTTCGAACTTGCTGAAATTTTTTTTAAATTTTGGACTGTGGTAAAACACTTTGAATAAGTATGAGTAAATACCTCCGGTACAAATAAGGGTTAGGGTGTGCTATTATGAAAACAATTAGACCAAAAGCGCTGGGATAGCAAACAGAAAATAACATGTGCAATACAAATTGACTTTTATGTACGCACACAACAAACAAGAACCCATGAGAACTCCGAGTGTATTTGGGAGCACCAGATAATTGAGTTCTTTTGGATTTATTAAATAGCCTCAATATTTCTTTTGTGTCAAGATCTGCGTTTTAAATGTAATTCATCATAACGTTTAATTTTGAATTTGAAATCAAAGATTTGTTTAGGGAGATCGCATCTGCTTGTTATTTGGCAAATCCATATAAATAACGTGTGCTTAAAGTTTAAATAAAACCAAATCTTACGAAACAATTTTTCGATGTTTCCTTTTAAGCATGAAGTGGAATGTTGGTGAAGCAATGCTTTGAATAAAAGTGGTAGACATCCTAAAGTCCGTGACGCCGATTGTAACGAATCATGCACAGGTGAACCAAATCGAAAATGTGGTGGTGTCTGGAGAATGTCTGTTTACTTAGGTATTTTAAACATATAAACCCGTTATTGTTCCAGCTTTTACGGTAGACCATCCTCGTTGATCTGTGTATATATATTTCTTTTTCTCGAAGTTGACCTTGAATAAACACATTTTAAAATGCATAGGTCATTGAACCTGATTTCGAGATAACTGAGACCATCTCACCTCTAATAACATTTTATACTGATTAAAAATGTTTCATTATGAAGACATGTTTATTCAATTTCTTAAAAATTATATAAATAGCACTTATGAATCTGAAATGCTTTCATATTTCAAAATAAAGTCGGGGGTCATCGAAAGAAAATTCCTTGTTTATAATATTAAAAAAAGAGTAAAACTCCCATTACAATTCCAGGAAACATTTTTGCCAATTGTCTCCCATTAAAATAACTATTTTGCATATTTTCTCTGTTTTGAAAGAATTATCTCCCAAATTTTCTCCCTTTTTTGAAATCTTTGTCAAGCAATTTGAATGTTTGCAACATAACTGTATAAGTTTTTTTTCTATATTATATTTAATATCATTTCAAACACTATGAAATTATTGAAAATACATACGTCCGTATAAATTTGAAAGATGACAGAAAAGAAGGCTTCCCGTTATTCAAAATTTAATTAAATATATAAATGAATTTTCAAATTATATGGACGAAAATCGTATCAATATTGATTCTGAAACCATTAGGTTTAAGGGTCATTAAATTTAGTGAATGGTTTAACTTAGCTAATTGAAGATACAACTTAGTGTTGTCAAGTGATATGTTCGGTTTCATTCTTCCTTAAATCAATTGAAAGTCAGTTTGTTGTATTTTGTTGTTAAATGTTTCCTTTTTTTTAAATAGAAACAGAACCGTAATGGTATCAATGCAATGAATCAAACATGTGTTTTGTCTTTCAGGGTAGTATAAACGTTTGATTTATAGTTTCATGTTTAGTTTCTGTCACTTTTATCGAGTTGATATTTACATTAGAGTAAAACAAATGAAGTGAAAACCCATTTTAGGCGGATATGTTCCTTTGGGCATGTATGCAAACGGACAGAATCTTATTTTTTGCAGTGTAACACCAAGAATCATTCAAAATCCGATATGGGTCAATACAGACAGAAATGGAAGGTTTACTTTCTTGAATTGAATAAAAAATATGATTTAACACTTTTGTAGTATTAGTGTTTAATTCAAGATCGTTGGCTACATATTGAGGAAACAATTTAACATGGTAAACTATTTATTCATATATCCAATGAACTACAGAGAGATGACATGGATGATATTATAGACAACGACGTTATGTCAACACAACCGCGCCCAATTCTTTGCAGTTATTTACAAAACAAATATATATATGTTAACACCACGGTGTATTTTAAACAATACAAGTCATTGCACTTATAACTTTAAAAAGAATTTCACACCTGATTGCTCATTGTGCAGACCACGTTTGTTGTTATTCTGTTGTATCCCAAAGCGCAAGCTAAAATCAGGAAATAGTGTTAGATTAAAAAAAATTGATCAGCATCAGCATTCACTGAGTATGTACAATTAGATTTACATGTATTAACTGAGAAAATACATAACTTTAGTATGTCTTTCATCGAACAATTCTACTACATGTATATGACATATTGCAAGTGGTAAACACTCATTGAAATAGTATCCTAGTGTGGTAGCGCTAATTTTTGGGATGGTCTCCCAAACAAACGCTGTTAGAGTTTAATCAATGTATTGCTTAAGTTCCAGAATGAAAAGGCACTGTACAATTGTACATTTCAATATATAAACGTCCAGCATGTAATGGGTATAACATTAAGCGTACTACTCAGTTAAGTTAATTTTAAGTAAAAATTGCAAAAATACCTGTAAGAGTTCAATCAATTGATTAAATTCCAGAATAAAAAGGCACTGTAACAATATTGTACATTTCAATGTATAAACATCTAGCATGTAATGGGTATAACATTAAGGTAATACTCAGTTAAGTTATTCTTAACTAAAAATTGCAAAAATACAAAAGAAACGAAATATGCGTTCATTTCCAAAGAGCAAATGAAATAAATTCCTACTTTAATGATTCGTCATTTATCGACGCTATTCAAAACTAATCATGGAAAAATCTAATGTAAATACCAGATTTCTAATTAAATAAAACATACAGATGTGTGAAGCTACATGTGCTTGCATTTTCCGTAAGAAGTAACATACACAACAAAAATATACCAGAAAAATCAAATGGCAGTTACCTTACATAATCGTGCAAGTGCTCTTACATCATAAAGATCATAAGTTGAGTAATGGAGTCACCTGACCATGAAATATCTGTCAATAAGAATTGACCCATGATATAGTAATTTCTATACCTTTTTACGAGAGTTAAAGTACCGGCTTAAATTGCCGTGAAAATGAACCAGTTATAAACTTTACATTTAATCATTACTGATAAAATTGAGCGCTTTGCTCAACACTAAATATTTATATGTATGCAAATCTCATGGTACTGGTTTGCTATTTTAATAGAAAGTTTATTGCAATTGAATTTAAAGAATAATGAAAATGAACTATGAATGAAAAGTTAAACAATTAATTAAACAAACCAGTTCATCATTTACGCACGCATTCATACCAGACTTCCATAACGAATTAAATAGTATAGTGCAGCAAATATGAACAAAACAATGCAAGATATGTACATGCAAGTTAGAAACGAACCTGACTCGGAACTATCTAAAAAATGGTGATGTCCAGAATAATGTAATTAAAAATTTCCATGTGAACTCTTCGACAACGTAAGAATAAGTACCCAAAATTATATTGCATGAGGAGAATAAAACCCTAAAACGTATCGGCCAATCAGAAAGTCTAGACAGCGCGACCAACTCAACCATTAGACGGAGATACCCGAAGTACTCGGATAAAGTCGAAATCAAAACTATGGTAATCCAACAGCGTCCTACGTCGTCGTCACCTATATTTTCCATGTCCAAAAGTCTGTGGTTAACTACCATGTATTACTAAGAATATAAGCCGCTAAAATTAAAATGCATAATGAAAACATTACAATTATTGCATAAATATATATAGCAAACTAATAATACACAATAACAAAATAAAACACACCATCACACTAGTAAGAATCCAATATGCAAGAAATCTCTTTTAACGGACACTACTGGCCGTTATTGTACCCAGTTTACAGGAAGGCTATCAATATGTTTCTTTTAAGGATCTAACTAGGGTAAGGGACATAAGTGTTGAAAGCAGTGATGATATGGTGAATACAAACGCTTCTATGATTTGCAAGAGCTAGGTCAACGTTCTTAATCTATATAATTTGAAAATTTGCGACCCTTATGATACTTAAGTTTCTGAAGAGAATACTGCCTTTGCGACATGCCTTTTAACCCTTCAAATAATAACATATAGTAACTAAGGGAACCAAGATACATGTACCCAACATGGTCAACGCCCCCAACTTTTAGTGAAGTCCAAGCTGCTCATTTTTTTTTGCTTTATTTTTGTTATTTTATCTTTTATTGTTGTTTGTCTTTTTTCATGTTTGTTCTTTGTTCCTGGACTACATTCTATTGATTTCCGCTAGAATCTTTCTTCCCTTAATTTCTCTATGACCCACGAAGTTTTGTAAGTCTTACTGTTCCCTTAAAGAACATAGATTTATTCAATGTTTAATTCTGCAAAAAAAAGAACCTGATCTTTTTATATCAGATTTGCAAAAATAAAATTTATTAGTGTGGGTTCTAGATCATGTGGTAACCAAAGTCTATACAAATATAAGAAATATATTAAGGTTTTATTTTTTCCCGTAAAATTGATATGCAGTACATTCCCACTTCACTAATAGTAATACAGTTGATGCCGAATAACAAAAGCATCCATGCAACACAAAAGAAAATATATTTCCAACAAAACTTACTGGTCGTTTACCTTAATCAATAACCATGGAAGCTTGCTTAACCCATCTCAATATTGCAGTAAAACCTGTATAAACCGAAATACTTTTGGATATTTAACTTGATTTATTGTAACGATAATTTTAGACTAATTTCAACACTTTTAAAAGTGACTTGTTTTGACAGAATTTAGGATTATTTTATGATTCAGTTTAGACAGGTTCACATATCTGATGACGAGAATAATAACATTGTGCAAAGTACAGGATTGTCCATTTCTACATTTTCTGCTGTTTCCACTAAACTGTATCATAAAATTACCACAAAAAAATACATCCAAATAAAGTAATTTCCATATTAGAAATGTGTGGTCAGTTGGAAAGAGTATACGTTTTGAATGGCCATGGATATAGTTGCAAAAATAACAATATTCTGGTTATATTTTAGGGGAAAAAATAAATATCTGTTACAGTTAACATTCCATAATACAAGTTTTCGTCTGAAATAGTCAAATTTTAAATAACAAATATTTAGAAATATCGTTTACATTTAAAGTTAAACATTGGCAAATGCTTCTGTCTTTTCTTATATTTTAACCATAAATTATATTTTAAACAGTCTGATCTAGTTTTAATATGTCGAAACTCTTTTGCATCAGTACAATGCGCAATATTGTGAAAAAGGGAAAATGATTGATTGATTGATTTTTGGAGTTTAACGCCCAAGCAGCAATATTATAGCTATATTCAGGCGATGAACATGAAAGGGATGATAAAATGAACATGGAATGATCATCTTGAAATAAAAAAAGGATGGAAAACAAGTACAATAGAGTCGACATATTTTGATTGCCACGAGATAAAAGGGAGGGATTGGTAGGGTCGGACAATTTAGCCTTCTTTTGCGAAACCCAAAGGTTCCTACTCCTATCGAATACCACAGCAGTGTTCTTTAACGTGTCAGGAACGTAGCATCTTCCCTTACGCGGTGCACCACAGTGCCGAGGCCCTGACGAGGATACAAAAAAAAACCTTTTTGGTATGTGTTAAAAACATATTACTAGCACTGCAAATATATGATATAAAGGAAACATTTTAATTATGCACTAAAAAATAAACATGTTTATCATTTTGTGTGCACAAAATGTTATTTTCCTATTTCTGATTTGTAGGGGCTTTTTATTTAGAGCAATGGATTTTGCTCCCGTCTATTATGCAAGGTTAAAGCTGTGTTATTTTTTATTGTATCTCAAACAAACGACTATCCACTAAAGAAAAGCAATAGATATGGTGAAACGCAACAACTGCAACATTGTAAAAACTTTCTAAAAAATTAAATACTTATAAATATCAAGAGTATCATTTATCTGAATTGGTATCTGATGTTATCTTTCTATAGAGTTTAAATATGAGGATACATATCACGCAAAGGTATGTATAAAACCAACAAAAAAAATATCTTTATGTTTTTTCAATCGAATCTTTTATGTTTTCGGAATAATAATGTTTCTATGTGTTTTTGCTTTTGTTTTTATTATAATGTCAGATTGAAAAGGCACTAGGATACAACATAGAGCATCTTTGAAAGGTAGCACTTTACATACATATGATACATCAGTGACTAGTATTTTCTATAACTTGCATACTTCTATTTGTACTTTCATACGCCAAACGTTTTAAGAAATTTTTGAATAAATAAATTTGTTGGCAATTCAATATATTGTTACATTTTTTGTATAATATTAAATGTCTCATTTTTTTTCTTTTTATTTTTTGTTATGTATCATAATGATTAAAGGTTATTTTCATACGTTGTTTCCAATGTTGGCTTTGTATGTTTTTTTTTAATGTGCGTGTGTGTGTTCATTTCAGTGTATGTCCAACCCAGCAATACAAAATATATAAACTCAAAAGGATTAGAGGAAAAAAGTCGCCAACAATATTTGTTTGTACTTGTTTGATAAGTTTGTTTTTCTCCAATATGTCGATAATATGTCATGATTTTCCTTTAACTAAATTTGATTATTAGCATATCTGTCAGGATCAAACATTGTCATATATATAAAATATATACGTACTTATTTTCGCGATGTACCTATTTTCGCTATAAACTCGCGATGAACAGAGACAGCAAAAATAAATACTTTTACGGTATTCTATCATACATAAAAGGTAATAACAAAATCATCGAAATAAAACAAAATTACGAATCTTAGAAACTAACTTTAATGGTAAGATATTTAAGTATATGTACGAGAATCTGTTATCATTGTGTTTTCTCTTTTTAAAAACTTGAAAACTGATTTGTTCAATGTGTCACAGTTTTCATTTCTCCTTTCGTCTACCACGGACTTGACTTTGTCATGAGCAACTAGACGGGTGTTTCTAGAAAAGCAGATGATGCTTACCCTACCGGTGCACCTGGTCCATGCTCCCAGTTTTTAGTGGAGTCCGAGTTGCTCATTTGCTTTTGTTACTTTGTATGTATGATTTTAATTACTTTATGTTCTTTGTTGTGTAAGTCTGTTTTCCATGTCTGATCTTTGTCCCTGGATTACATTCTTTTAATTACTGCTATAACCGTGGTTATCTTCATTACTCTTTTAAATATATATAAAAAAACAACCGATCACTGCAAATCATTCCCATCTGACGTTTTGTTAGGGTTTCATCAAAGATCATTTGTATAAGACTGCCTTAATTATTCCTTGGTCATATATCACTCTGAAGACTTTTTTTAGGAGGGGTACCTTATTCTAAATGGGAAGTCTTGTTTTCCTTATTTATGTTTAATGTATATGTATATGATATATCTGAAAGTTCTAATAGATAATACGTATGTGCAGATCGTCTCTGCTTCCTGTGTTCAGTCTTACGCTATATACTTTGATGAATATCGTTCTGAATTGTTATATTAACGACATTTCGGTACATTTTCAGATATGTTGTTTTATTTATGATATACCAATCACTATCATCTAATATTTCTTATTATTTTAGTTTTGGACAGAAAACTGACCAAATTGAGTAAAGCGACAGACTCCCTTTGTAAAGAATCAAAAGAGGTTATAAATGCTATTAAAAGGGAGTTAACTACTATGAAAAGATTAGCTGATCGTGAGTATATAAATATATACAGTTTACACGGTGTATCAATGATTAATTGATTGATTAGTGGCGTCTAACGCCCGAGCAGCAATATATCAGCTGTATTCAGGCGATGAACATGAAATAGATGATAAAATAAACATGAAATAATGATGAAATGAAAAATGGGGTGGGGCATAAGGATAACAGAGTAGACAAATTTTGATTGCCAAAAGAAAAGGGGAGGGATGGGTAGGGTCGGACAATTTAGCCTCCTGTGGCGGAGCGCACAGGTTCCTTCTCCTATCGAATACAATAGCAGGGTTCTTGAACGTTCAAGGAACGTGGCATCTTTCCGTACACGGTGCACCACTATGGTTTGCGTTCAGGTTTTCCGTATTATAACCTGAAAAGCCAAGCATATAACACGCCATCTGGGACAAACAAACAAGTTGCTCTGTTTGCAGAGCGCCCTAGCCCCGGCTAGGGTTCTGAACACTCTTTATTTGCCTTTTACGACAAGTTTAGCGCTACTGCGGGTCTATTATTTTGACACCCGGACGGACCTGCATTTGGCCAGTGCATCAATATATTTAAGGCGCTTTAATAACATAAACATTATATCTAAACTACTGTTTTACAGTCAATACGTTAATATGATAAATGCAGTAATTTCAAAACTCTAATGACAGGTGTATTAAAAACAATTTTTTCCATTATTAGACAATGCTCTTTCAAAAGAATGAAAAGTTATATCAAATGTATTCAAAAATTATTTAAAACATTTGGAACTTCTAACTTCTTATTTTTTTCTATTTCTTCATTTCGTTCAACATACTGGCTATTTTTTTTTCTTGAATGCAGGAAATGTTAAGTTAAGGGCTCAATATAGAATCTGGAAAGATTGTTTTCCTCTTTCTACAAAATAAAATAAATACGTCAATGGTGATGTTAGGTGTCTATCTGAATTTATCACACTATTTTAATTCATAATTTAATACAAAGCAGTGTCCCATTGCTAAATCTTGTCATTAGAATTTGTTTCTTCTCTTAGATACTGTTTTGCAGCATTGAAAAAAAAATATACTTATATATCATATAAGTTCAGAAGGCGAGTTTTAATTATGTCCATACTTTATCGAATTACAATATTTTCTACAGTATCTTAGCTTAAATAACATAGTTAACATTCGTACCTGAACTATACTGCTGCGCTAGGATATAGGTAATTCTTACACGCACTCCCTGCAGCTGCCACTGGACAAGTGCAAAGTTGGTAATTAGTGTTCCTTTGACAACGCAAGTAAACGTTAACCATTTTAAATCGAAACTATGCTCATTTTTCATGATTGGTTTAATTTATTGCAGACGACACGTATCTTGGTTGTTATGCTGATTCATGGAATAGACAACTGTAGGGTAAAAAGATTAATTTCCACAAGAACTCAATTGCAAAACGTAGAACCACATGTAAAGGATTCAATTATTTTGGAATGCAGGTTAATTATTCTATGTAATACAAATAAAAAGAAATTCATTAACAGTTTATCTGCAGTAATAATTATACTTTTAAAATTTGTATTTCTTTACTTTAGTCAAATTAATGAAGTAAACTTGGTGACTGGTAGTTTTCTTTTTGTGTTCATTTGTTTTAGTATCTACCAATTAGTAACTATAAAATATGTCATTTAGAATATATTTAAGTCAATAACTTTCCTTTTTTTTTCAGTGTGACCCAGATAAAGCGTATTATGGTCAGTATGCTGTATGGGTACATCCCAGCTACGCCTATAAACCATAGTCATACTTTTGAATAAAATACGTCCTTTCTAAAATAATATGAGTTCATGCTTTAATCACTTATGATGTAGTGGGCTATTTTTTCGAAAGTTATGATTTTATTAATGATGTACCGCCATGTTGTTATACTGATGCCTCGATCAACGGGAATATACGATACTTTCTAGAAGCTTCATTTTAAGCCTGCGTTATAAGTTCAAATGTAAAGACTAGCAAATACTCTTCATTTGTAATTGAGAAATTTGATAATAACAAATGCATATAGCCAATTAAAAGTCAGAAAGCAGTTATCAATTTAAGTGGTAATTACATAGATCAAAATCAAAGGAAGACAAAAAAAATCGCACACTTCCTTTGAAATGAAAATGTGCATATTTACCAAAACTGTTCTGTATTTAAAGCAAATTAAAATCACATACCGTCAAAATAACCTTTTATAGATGACACCATTTGAGTGTCTAGGTCCTGTTACTTTAGTATAGAAATAACCTCCTACAAAGAGCTACTTCCAAGGGTTCTGTTTATTCTTCGTGTATTATTAAACTATTGTACTTTATATTAGGAAAATTACATTCGATTTTTTCTTGTTTCATTGTTTTTTTTTTTTTGTTTTTTTTTTTTTTTTTATTGTTTGTTTTGTTAATTGCGTCATTGTATTGTATTTTGTATCAGCCTCAAACAATTACCTGAAACCTTTCATTTATATTTGTTTTTTAGTTTATTAATTCCAATTTAAGGAACAATTGATTATCAAATCATGCAAATTGTCTGTATAGGTAGAATTATATACTTTAAGACTTGTTGAATATTGAATAATTTTTATAAAGAGCAATACAATTTGCACACTGATTAACTCTATGCAATAGTCAAAATATATATTTAAAAGTAAAGTCCCACTAATATATGAAAACAAAAACAAGTAGGCAATAACAGGAAAGTTGTACAATTGCAATGGTCCTTACTTTGTAGCAAATATTGGTTGCAAAAGGTTTTGTAGTGCGCTTAATATCATTACCTTTGATTCTGTTTCAGATAATTTTAAAACAAACTGAAACCATACAATTGCAACAACGAAAGGCTTGTAAAATTAGTTGACAATACAGTACTGATGACACATCTAAAACATATAATAAAAAAATCCATCGTCTATAATTTTAGGGACAATTCACTTCAGACTATTTGGATATTTGAATTCGGGTTTGAGAAACACACATTTATTATAATAAGTGTGCTCAAAAATGTCTTTCTTAATCACTTTTACCGAGTGCCCATTAACTTTCTGATTAAAACCGGGTTTTAGAAATTTGATGATTTAAAAAAAATAGTCCTTAATAAATCGAGTGGGTCGAGAGGTTTTGTTAAACAATCCCATGACCTACAATTTTGTTTTTACCAAAATGATAAATAAACCTTAACAATGAGTTTTATCCCTAAAAACATTAATAAAGCAACCCAACAAATGGAAATGATACGAAACATAGTGTATGCATAATCGATGAAAACCGTCCAGATAATCTTAGCCTCTAATGCATATGGTTAACAAAAAAGCTGAACAAAAGCTTGGACGTTTGATAGAAAGATTCTATATCAACTCACCCACCAAAAAAATTGAGGCATTTTAGACTTTCTCATATTCTTAGGGCTTAAGTGTATGATAATATATTTTTATGATATGTGGTAGATCGATAGTAGCCTGGGCTATTCCAAGGCATAGACATCTTTGTAATACTCTTACCTATATGATTCTACTTGGAGGTATATACTTCAATTGATTTCTTTGTCCAGGATTTTTTTTTTAATTTTCAAATTTATGAAAAGTTTAACGTAGATTCCTGTATAATTTTAAACGTATGCGCATGTATTTTCCCAATTTTAAAATATGTAAATAGCAATCAAAATGTATTTCAACCATTAAAATCATTAGTTAAGAGAAGCAAAATTTTGAAAGTTGGACCAATCAGAATCAATAATTGTTCAGACGTCCACATTTTTATTCGATAGCTAATAAAGAAATGAGGATTTTTTTTTTTTTTGATTTTTTTACACTCTTTTTAACGAGATTCATTAATTTTGGTTCTAGTTGTCCCAGTGGTTTCAGAGGAAAAACGTTTTGACAGAAAATATTATAACCTGTTATACATCTTTGTTCTATCGAAAGTAATGGCAGTAATATTAGTTTGAAGTCATTTTTAAATGGGAGAATAACGAAAGAATGTGCCCCACTTTTCGCCATGTTTCGTCAGAAAATGTGTGTACAAACAATTTTGTTGACGTTCGTTTCCCACCCTTAAATTTCTCGTGAAATAACGAGATTTATTACACTAGGAAAATTCGATAAATCACAATTATCTGTAAAATAATTACCTTTATATCAAAAACTGACGCATCCTGTATCTTCTCCTACTCTGTTTCACTGTTACTTAATCATAATGAAGAGGGAACCAGTCAAACGGCTTCGTTTCGGCCATATACGGCACAGGATTATTGGATCTATCGACAAATGATATACCGAAGCGTATAAGGGCGATTCACATACACAACCTATCAAACCGAATATGTCCTTCTCCACCAGTTGCATTAGCCATATTGCAAGTGAGTGTAATCTGGTAATAATCTACAAACACTAATGCATATCCGCGATACGTATCAAACTTTAGGGGCATTCACACTCAGGCAAAATCATTCATGAAGAGATTAATGAACGTTGAATTACAAGGAAATAAAAAAGGAAAAACCGGTAACATGCATTCAATATAATATGTGATATCTCGACCTGTCACACAATAGTAGATAAATTTGTGTTGACACATACGTAGTTGCTTTACAATGAAATGTTTTAAGAATAATACACTTAAAAACTTATTTCGAGTTTCACGAAAGGACATTGAAAGACATAGCGACATGGTGTGGTCCCCAAACACAAACAAAAAAACAAAGCAAATAAATTAGATAAAAAAAAGAAAACAGTAGCGAACAAAAACAAAATAAAAGCAATAAACAAAATATAAATAAAATTACAAACACACAAATACCTCAACAAAAGCATGAAATCTGTAATAATACAACAAATTAACATTTCAAGATGGTATGAACTTCAATGAAATAAATTCAAAGGCAGTGCCATAATACAACAAATCAACATTTCAGGATGGTATGAAATAAATTTAAAGGCAGGAATATAATACTTTATTTTCAAAACCACAAACCTTGAACAGGAACAGAAGTTTTTGTGTTGTTTTGAAATGATGACTCAGTTCTTTAGACATAATATTTAAGGTTAAATATTCTTTTTATGGAAAATACAAGAGGCCCCTAGGCCTTCTCTAATGTCCTAAACTATAATTGACAATGCAACAGGTCTGAGATGTCAAGACGTTTTAGATGAGGCGTTCCAAAGTTGACGAATATAACTTTTTTAGATATCTTCTATTTTATTCGTTCTTTTACATTTTTATCCTGTAAAACTAGATATTTGTCATTTTTAACAGTATTTTTACACGAAAAGATATTTTGCTTTTGAATATTGAACTCAATGCTATGTTAATGACGAATCTCCATGCATTTGAATGGAACCATTCTCATGAAACCACGGATTCACGTGACGAGACATTCATACCCTAAAGGTAATCATTTCTCAGATTCATTACGTGTTCTGACTCAGTTAATTATTAACAGTCGAAAGTTTCAAAGCACAAAGGATATAAACTGCATTTGTTAAATAAAATAGAACAAAACTTTTACCTTGAAAATGCAACATTCGTTTGATCTCTTTACAAGAAAGGTCTTTCAACAACATTAATAGGTCCCATAATACTTTTCAATCGGCAAGGAAACACGGAATGATCTAAAGCTAAAGTACAGGGAAGCATTTAATGTGAAGTGCTGCCAAAGTACGATCCCCAATGACTTTTCTTTGTATTGTATTTCAAAAACCAAAATGAGTGTTTACTATTGCCGTGTATTTTATTTGTTTAAGAAAGCTGAAGTATCATTGATTTGTTAAACTTGCAATAGATTGATTTCTGTTGTTTTCTATACCAAACCTGCGAACAAGTCTTCTACCTTTGTTATGTCATTTAAAACATGAAATTGACCACACATAACAGATGCTGTATCATTAACCTTTTGAAGTGGAGTAAAATCAATAAATTCTTTAGTCATATATCAATTACTTATGATCTTGGCATTATTATAAAATATAGCGTTAGATTAAGCAAAAAAGTATATTTTCCTTTCCTATTCTATCCGCATCATAATTTATAGTCGATCGCCTCAGTTTGCAGTACCCGATTAACATGTAATGTTGTCGTTTTCAGAATGTGACAGTTTTTACTATTACAAGAACAATGCAGACACAAAGTCAGGTTATCAGCGAAGAAATTAGATTATTTGTATTTATGGCTGTTAAAAGACACCCCATATTATATAAATGCACTCTTTGTTCTTACATCGTTATCAAATTGTATAGACAAGTCAATATGAGAATGTACTTGTAAACAACATATACAAACCTGTCTTTCTTGCTCATCTAAGTATGATGCAGTAAAATGTCAAAGGAAGTTTGGGGTAAAACAAAGACTCATACCTAAGTTAAAGATGCAATGAAAATTACATTTTGGTGTGAGTTTTCGATTACAGTATAGTGCGTGCAAATCACAAGCCAGAGTTATTTCAACCAACACCAAAAATTACCAAAAGCAGATATCGTACTGTCATATATACCCGTCGAAGTAATATAACAGTCTACCCAAAATCGCACATACAGAGTAATAAAAGCAAATGAGGAACCCGAACTCCTCTAAAACTATTATCTGGAAACATGAACCAGGTGCACCTGGTACGCTAAGCGTCCTCTGCTTTTCTAGAAACACCCGCCGAGTTGTTTATAAAAAGTCCAGTCCGGGGTAGACAAAATAAGAAACGAAAACTATGCCACGTTGAACAAATCAGTTTTCATTGCGTAGATGGATATACTGTAACGATCCACGAGTTCATGATGACGACTATAAAACTTTTGTAGTGATTACTTCAATCTTGTAACCCCTTCCAGAAGCCTTTTCATGCATATCCAAACCCCCAAAAGGTCACCTTTTATTTCATATACAAAAATAATTACAGACCAAATGACCAGTCTTGGTTGGTCATTCTGTTGTTACAGTTTTGAAGTTATACAGATTGTGTAATGTAGTTTGCAATTTGTACGATTTATTGCTCTTGACTTTCTAGAAAAGCAGCGGACGCTTACCCTACCGGTGCACCTGGTCCATGCTCCCAGTTTTTAGTGGAGTCCGAGTTGCTCATTTACTTTTGTTACTGTGTATGTATGATTTTAGTTACTTTATGTTCTTTGTTGTGTATGTCTGTTTTCCATGACTGGTCCTTGTCCCTGGATTACATTCTGTTGATTACCGCTATAACCTTGGTTCCTTTGTTTACTCTTTGGCATAAAAAGCACCGTTTGTTCTGTGGATTTTCTTACACCATGACGCATTATATAACCGGCAGCGTGAATTATACATGGACTGCTTCCTAATTCTTAAAATTTATAGAATCATATAAGATGACCTAATGCAGTGAAGTATTATCTTGCATTTTAATGAAGGCATTGGCATGCCTTTGTTATAGAGGGTCATTCAACGTAATGGTATGCAGTATGGTATGATGTTAATATTTTCTATACTAAGGTATACTGTCACAGCAATTACAACAAGACAACGACCATATAATACAGGTGTTCTGGGTAGAAGAAAATAGTTTATTTTTGGAAAACACTTTTCAAACACCGATATAACAAAGCTTATATCTTTTCATTCATTATTCTAAGTTGAGAACAAATTCCTCATTTTATTTGAGGATGCTATATGAGTATTAGCTCTAGTTGGTTGCCTATTTTAAGTGGTCACAAAAATGGAAAAAAAATACCCCCTCCCAAAAAAAGCAAAGGATATTTATGACAATTAGTACAATTTGAATGTCATAAATTTACAAACAAAAACAACTTAGCAACAATGGCTTTAAACCTTTGTTTAACTGGGAACATATCACATCGCATTTCGCAGTCATCAAGCAAATACATACAAATATATAGAGGACAGTGGAATGTCAAGGCTGATGTTTAATAATAACAAAAGTTATTTGTCGAGACTTTTTAATGTTACACGGTACAACGGCTTATCAGGACAACGTTACAATAAGGACGCTCAGATAAAAATATATGCAAGATCAAGGCCTTGAAAACTAATTGAATTAAACTTTATGTTTGTATGTAGTATACGCAAAAACATAATTCAAAACCGAAATATGGTGCATTTGGACAACGATACTTATTTAGGATAGTTTTATATTGGACCCGGCAGATAAAAGCATTTATAAAAATATAAAAACAAACAAAAAACAAACAAAACAAAACAAAACAAATCAAAAACGGATAGATGGACTATGTAATACTATATACGTTTTAAGCACTTTTGTTAATTGCGAGTAAAAAGGAAAAATAACACCTGAAAGACTTGTCATACGTGCACGAAACATCCTTATCTTTCTCAATTCAATTACATGTAATAAAGAGCAAAATGATAAATCGTTGCAGTTTTGCCACAGTAAATAAAGCTATCTTATGCAAACAAAGGAAATTTCAAAAAGGTACAATACAGCAAACAAAATTACTCTAGATGTATGGTATAAGTTCAATAACGTTGCCCTGTCATTCTATATAAAATCCATGTTCAATAAATCATATCTACAAAAATTATGTAAGATAAAGTAAGATCATCATATCGTAAACAAAATCTCTGAAAAAATGGTTTCTCGTTTATTATTGTAAAGATTTAAATTTAACGGTACAAAACGCTCATTAGTACCATGTCAGCATTACCGTTGTCACTTCAACAATGTAAAAAACACAGAAATATTTACTTAGGAGGCAATTAATTATTATATATTAGCCTTTTGTGTTTATCTAAGAGCTCCATCTCATGGAAATGCAAATACTACTGACAATATATTTGTCTATTCCTTTGATAAATAGTACTTCTGCTTTTATTGAAATTATTCGAGTATGGGATTGTAAGGTGTCACATACACAATGTAGGCGGCCTTACTTAGTATTTTGTTTATTTCAAATATATCTTGTACATTGATATGCTAAAATTTTACAAGATAAAAATAGAAAAAATAGTGGAAAGGAGGATTTGAAGCAACAATCTATATTTCCTCTTATTTATAGACCGTATGTTCAAGTACATGTACCGTTATAAGAATAATCGACAGGATGCGACATTTATCTAAATTATCTTCAAATTTGCATAAATATCTGCTTTCATGGGTCCGAAACAATGAAAGTTCTTCGGCGTTCTTGCAAATGTCAAAGGATGATAAGAAAAGTGATTGTTATTTCCTTACACTATGAACAAATATATCTATTTATATCCCCCGTCCCACTAATATACGGTAAATATGTAATATCGATTTGCAAATTAACTATATATACACAATGTTACTAGAAAATATGAACATAAAAAACAAAAAAAATCAAACTATTAGACACAAAAAACGTATTTGAGTTCGCTTGTTGTCGTATTCTCGGTTTAAGATGGGAATTTATTAATTTTATCCATCAACATTACTCGTGATACATGTTTAACCGTATTTCGTAAATCTCTACCTTTTTCCCTTGATGTTGTTGACAGATGTTTTTAAATCTCTGGTTCATGTCATAGATGACAAGATATTCCAAAATATTGGGAATGATTGTGACGTCATGGGACCTTTTTAGAGTTTGCCTGTAAATGACGTCACGCACCGACAGTTAGTAGTTGCATAACTAGATTTTGTGCTAAAAGTGTATTAAACTGACCAAAAACGCAGTTATTCGATTACCTATAAACAGAATAATAGTTCGCACTCACATGATATTTACAGTATCAAAATCTACTCACTATTATTCTATATCTATTCCAGGTGTGTATAGACATGTACTATAATAATATTTAGACATGCCTGGTTTAATCAAATCTAATATTTTCATTATTACATACTTATGATTTCGATGCGTATTTTGTTTCGGAAAAATCATAGAATGGCATTTCAGTTTTTATATCTTTTAGCAGTGGACCTGAAAGAATTAGTATTTTGTTTATTTGTATAGTAGAAATTAAAACTTTCAATTACGGTTGTAATATGGATCGTTAGCTATAGACCAAAGTAGATTTCAAAATGTTGAATTTATTACTGTCTCAATAAGACTTCAGTTCAATCTAGTTTAGATAATATGGTGAAGGTAAAGTAATAAACACAGATTTGCAAACTGGTTGTTAATCTGATATGTTCCATTTTCATTGATGAGGCTGTATATATGTAAATGAAATTCATAGTGCAGATACCAGATTTATATTACCGACCATAATGCCATTTCACATGTGGACGCTCAATAGATTTCTTCAACCAATCTATTTACGCCACTTGCACTACTTTAGTCTAAATAACATTTTTCTTAATTAACATATCGGTATGAGTTCTCAAATTTAAACGGTATTTCTAATAATGTGTTGGGTTTGTATACATAATCCGGAATAATATAGAAAAATGTAGGAAGTATCAACATTTAATAAGGTATTTGCAAGAAAACATATTAAATTGATATAGATATGGAGATATGTCGGGATGCGTGTCACCTACATTTCTTCCGCTACCAAAGTGTTATGAATAAATCCTAAAATATTGACTGGAGTGTGCTTTTGAAGATGAGTCGTGGGTTCTAAAACATGGAAATATATTTTCATTATTGTTCTTTAACTTTCAGTTACCTTTCTGAATAAAATGCATTTATTTTGATCTAATGTTAGTTGAACTAATACATTAAAAACTTCTTTGCACCATATATTAAGTTTATAAACGTATGAAGTTAACAAGACGTGATTGAACACACTAACACAAAAGTGTTTTATACTCTAAGTGGCAGTCGCTTGTTCTTCGTATTTCCTCTATGAATGTGTTTGGCACAGAGAATAGACAGAACTGTGCCTGGTGTTACATGTAGCATATTAGCATCATACATAAATAAAAATGGTGTTTGAAAAGATACTCAAATGCCGCTGCAAATTTTTGGTATTTATTAAGTTAAACAAATTCAGGAAATCCTGACTCGGATGGATAACTCAATGTGAAGAGATGAATAAGAATCTGGAAAAAGTTACTCTGACAAATGAGCAAAAATCTTGCAAAAGTTGAATTAGGAAAAAAAACAAGAACTAAATAACAAATAAAACTATACTAAACGGTCGAATTACTTCTTACTTGCATTTAGTATGGGTATTTAAGGCTTTACTTATAATATTTGTCGGGCTTATAAATAAATGCAACATGATTATTAAGATATGTGCCGTCTCAAATGTATATAAATAAAGAGAAATAACCAAATTACTGAGTATTTAAAAACCAAGGTAAAAATGAAGAATAATAATTAACAAGGTCAAGTGCATATACATGATATCAAGTTTGGTTTGGAACTGAGGATATTTATTACATGAGTAGTTATAAATATCAGTTTTTCGATGTAGGCGTTATCAAGGAAAAAACAGAAAAAATGGAAATTGCTCCAGGTAATGGATGACACTTCACTGACATTGCAATTTTACACAAGGGTGCCTTCTCTTTTTGAAAAGACCATTATTTGACATTTACGTCACTGAATTTCTTCGAAACTTTTGCAATAGAATGTTAGAATAATGGGGCCTTCACAGAGTTAACTACTCTTGAAATGTTAATTTAAAGTGCATCTCAGTGAAAGTATAACTCATTTTATCATATGATATGAAAATATCGTTTTTTTCCATCGTTATGATGGTTAAAATAGTCAAATTAAACTCAGTTGGTGGTTTTTACCCACTGCGTGATTATTAATGAGATTAACAATTAATAACTAGTAGTTAGTAGTGTTATCCATCTCTTCTTTGACTCGACGGGCGTTTCTAGAAAAGTATATTACGTTTACCCTACCGGTTCACCTGGTCCATGCTCCCAGTTTTTAGTGGAGTCCGAGTTGCTCAATTACTTTTGTTACTTTGTATGTGTTGTTTTGGTAACTTTATGTTCTTTGTTGTGTATGTCTGTTTTCCATATCTGTCCTTTGTGCCTGGATTACATTCTTTTCATTACCACTAGAACCTTTGTTCCCTTGAAAACTCTAACTGTATATTGGAGTTTAAATAAGACCTCAAATACTTTATTTAGTTTCTATTAAAAATCGTCTTTATTTCCATTTCTTTAATAAAATAAAGTACAAAGTGTGATCCAATTCGTTCATTGAATTACCAAGTGAACAATTAAAAGATAAAAATCGAAAATCAATTCAAAAGGTTTAGGTACTCCAAAATGTTAATTTTGGTATACAATATTCTGAGTAATTGAAAGTTTAATTAACTCAAGTAACACTCCGTGCCTATTGTTCTTTTAAATCACTATGAAAAGGTTTGAAGTATAATTGGTGAAATGATATACTATTGACAATACAGAATACACAAATGCAATTACACTTTTCTAATGGTTTTAAGTCAAAAACTTTGTTAAAACAGAAAAAAATATAGAAAACTTGTCAGCAATGGGGACAGTTTGTTCTCTTTTCATTATTTACATTTATATGAATTCCTTTGTACATTGGTGCAAGAACGCCTACATTATTCTAAACTAACTAAATAGTAAATCACAATTACATGCACTTCGTTACGTCTGTTTCGTGGAAGAATTGAACAAATGTTTGTATCTTTTTTGTCCTAATGCAAACCTTGTTCGTTTCTCATAAAAACAAAGTACCTTAGCAAAATTAAACTTAAACAAATTGTCATTTTCAAACGGTAAAATTTAAAGTTTTTAATTCAACAAAGATTAGTTATCTTTTTGAAATAACATTATTTTTATAAAACATACCAACGAATCTAAGGCTAAAGTATAATAGGGCGACAATACGGAAATAATTTTTATCGTTGTCAAAGGTAAGTTGGTGCACAGTTCATTGTTTACATTTTTAATTTAATGGTACAGCAGTACATGCATTTTGAAATATCCTCTGAATAAGAAACAGCCTAAATAATTATCACGAACACTTTTTGAATAACCACATGAAGTCTGATTATGGACCCCAGTTTTGCATAAGAATAAGATTGATTGAATAACAATCATGTTGCCGTACAACATTCAAGATCGATGCTGTTTCGATCTGGTACCTTTTTTTCCAAATAAAAACACTGCTTTGGTGTTTTAACATAATAGCAATAACTTAGAGGACGACATATATTCTAGATATTCTTGACTGCATATCTACATGCTTCCAAACAAATTATAACATTTCAAACAAATGCACTTTCCAAGCAACGTCAAATTCTATGGAGAATAGAGTTTTCGTTTATAATTTGGCTATGTAAAGATTGCATATATACTGCTATCAGTTGTGGCCACAAAATTCATTGTCACCTTTCGTATTCGTCTAGTCAAAGGACATGACCTAGTTTGTACTTTCGAAATTCCTACTTTCACTTTCAAGGTGTTCTTTGTTTGTTTGTTTGGTTTTTTTGTGTTCTTTTTTGTGTTTTTTGTTTTTGTTTTTGTTTTTTGTTTTTTGTTTTTTTTTTGTTTACGCAAGAATGATATTACATTATTTGTTATTTCTACTTTCAGTAAATAGAAAGGTTTAAACGTTGTTTTTCTTTACCGTTCTTGAACTTTAAATTACCGGTACCTTTTTGAATAAAATACATTTTATTTGATATAATGTAAGTTTAATTAATGTACTGACACCTTTGTGTGACCATATTAAGTGAATGAACTTATGAAGTAAACAAGTAGTGGTTGAACTCGCCCATATTAGTTAATTCTTATTCAAAATTGACTCCATTAGAAATTCATTATGTTAAACCAATGAACGTTTTCAATAAATACAAAAATGAATTGATAAAATTATTTGTGATATACCGATGTCATTTTGATTGAATATTTTCTAATGAATATCATAAATTTGTTTACCCAACATAAGAAATATCACTTTCGATGTTTCAAAACAGTACAGGCCTTCATGCATTTACAATACGATATCTTCGGTTAAAGTATAATTATAGATTTTTGTTAACTTACTATTTATGTAACATCAAAATTGCGGACACAATATTTCCTTTTATTTTGATCTAGGCATTCTTAATACTGTAACAATTGTATTAGCACAAATGAAGAAAATTAAAAGTAGCTCTATAGAAGAATTGATATTTCTGTCTTTTCCACAGGTTGCTCAGTACATTGGGTTTTTTTTTATTAATACGGGTTATTTACACTTTTAATTTAACCATGTTAACAGGATATATAACATATTCCCATACGACCAACTCAGAGAAACAGTAGTTCAAGTTCATGAATTCAGAAGCGGTTTAAAAAGGCGCATGCAACTAAAGTAAAACGTTCGACCACCTTTGAATTTATATTTGATCAGTATTTGAATAATAACATATGTCTTATTCCTTTTGCGATAGAAGATATATTGAAGTCTTCGTTAAAGGTAAATTATTTACAAACAATTTTCTTCTTGTTAAAGTAAAACAAACATATTCATATATCGTTATACATTTCGTCCAATCGGGTTATTATGATAGTTTGATCTATTTACAATTTGAGATTAAATTATATCACATATTTAGATTAAAATATAACTTATTTACTATGCATAATAAGTGTTTGTTTCAACACTTTATCGTTTACCCTATATGGCATACCCTCTATCATATCTCTATTCCAATATCACATACCCTCTATCATACTTCTATTCCTATATCGTATGCCCTATTTGTAAGCGTAATAAAATCATGTTGTAACCTTGATTGAGGGAGAGTAATCAAAGGAACCAAGGTTATAGAATCGAAAGAATGTAATCCAAGGACAAAGACCAGACATGGAAAACAGACATACACAACAAAGAACATAAAGTAACTAAAATCATAATACAAAGTAACAAAAGCAAATGAGCAACTCGGACTCCACTAAAAACTGGGAGCATGGACAGGTGTACCGGTATGGTAAGCGTCTTCTGCTTTTCTAAAAACACCCGCCGAGTTCTCATAAAAAGTCAAGTCCGGGGTAGACAAACAAAAAAGGAAATCTTTGACCCGTTGAAAATATATAAGTTTTCATGGTGCAGATGGATACACCATAACGATCCATGAGTTCATGATTACGACCATAAAACTTCTATAGTGATGACTTCAATCTTGTAGCAACGTTTTAGAAAGTTCGTTTGTCTCTATCTGAATAAAACAAATTATATGGACAACTTGATGATCAGGGTAGCCAAATATAAAATGTAAATGCAACAGATTGATACAATGAAAACAGGACAGATGTTTTATATGTATCATTGTGTGAGACACCATTGAGAAAAGGTTCACCACTTTTTATTTTGAATATACAAACGGCTCCATGAGTTATTACTAACTATTTGTTCTTCATTGTATTGTCACTTAGAACCATAAAAGTCATTCTATTTCAGTAGATACTTTTAAGATATCAGAGAAAAACACATTCATTATTCATAACATGTCTATAAAAATAACTTCATGAAATGAAATACGTCAAGGCACTTATCACTATATTTTAGGTTTGCAAAATTATATCTGATTGAGTTGTGTTATTGACCCCTTGTTAACCCCAAGTACATAAAATACAATTTTCTTCTGTAATAAATGCACCTTACGTTCCAAATTAATTAAAAGATGTACTATTATAAAAAAAAAACGTCGGTTCATGATTGTTTTTTATCACAATGACTTTAGATTTAGAATGGCGGGATACAATGATACAAATGTGTTCATTTATTTAACAGAATGCGAGGTAGAGGGGAAACAAGACGAAACAAAATCATAATCACATCGTTGAAGTATCATACAGTTCTGACAATTGAAACCAGATGAATAAAATTTTAACAAATACAAATTATAATATATTTCCACTTTTCGATCAAATGCGTCCTCTAGAATCTTCGCATACAGAGTATTAACAAAGACAATACATCCTTATGTTGCATGAAAACTAGATCCAGTATAGGTTAACAATGTACAATAAATAATTTTTATCGTTAGCTACTGAGTTCAAAGCAGTGTAAATGGAATACTTTTCATTTTTTACCGAATGTGATTCAATGACAGAGCAATTCTGATTAAGAAAATGCAACGCTAGTTCGAAGTAGATAAAATAGATTACGTCAATTTCGTTATTAAATCTTGCAACTTTAAATATTAGAATAATCAAACATTTCGATGATATCACATTATTTACTCAAAGTGAAATAGATTACATGATATTAACACGTTTCTGTTTAATCAGGACACCCTTTTAAGACTTTCGACGATATATATGTCTGTCTTTTTGATAAATTATAAATTCATTTCTTTCTTTTAGGTACGTGTATATACGATACATGCAAATAGACAGTTGTCAAGCAACTGGCATCTAACATTTATATGGTATATGCACGTCTTCAA
Organism: Perna viridis; assembly: GCA_037379345.1. Taxonomy (NCBI): domain Eukaryota; kingdom Metazoa; phylum Mollusca; class Bivalvia; order Mytilida; family Mytilidae; genus Perna; species Perna viridis. Next base: position 28,290,484 of record CM074520.1, read on the forward strand.
ACAACGCAAGCATGTTCCTAGTTTTCATGTTTTGTTTTGTTTTGTTTTTGTTTTTGTTTTTGTTTTGTTTTTGTTTTTGTTTTTTTTTTTTTGTTCTGTTTTGTTTGTTTTGTTTTGTTATGTTTTGGTTCGGTTTCTTTTTGTTTTTGTTCTTGTTTTTGTTTTTCGTTGTTTGGTTTTGTTATTTATTGAGGATGAGGGTTATAACTACTTACACATGTTTTTCGATAATCCGAGTTGTTACATATACATGATTTATATACAATGTAATATTTTATAGATTGTTTCTACTAATGTTGGTCCTGAAACGTTAAATCTTATTTACCTATTACATAAAGCTGAACATTTGCAGGAGAGACAACATATGTAAACTATCATTGTAGAATTTAAACTTACTCAGACTGGAGGAATGACTGTACATGTAACATACAGCTTCGGTTTATAATAGCATAGTCTCAGTCACGTTGAGCACTTTGAATGATTTGCGGGGCAGATTATTTTTTTTTCGAACATGCACAAAAGTCATTGGGTATATCTAAAAGAGTATGGAATTTAACAATTTCACTGGAAAATACATGACAAAATGCTGATAAAGGCATTGCCACCATAGAATTATTTCTGATTGATTGATTGATTGATTGATGTCCTTAAACAGATATTTTTTATGGATTTCTTGACGGGGAAGATTAACCAATGTACCAATCCGATACGCTGAGCTTGGTTTTCTATTGTGCTAGCTAACAGAAGCAACAGCGCGTAGGTGAGCATGCAACCCTACACAGCCACATTATCCTGACGCCAAGCCAAACAGTCGTCACTCTATCCCCTTAAATACCACATGCTTGGTGTAGAAATAGTGCATACCAAGTTCAAGTCGGTTCGGCAATTTTGTTGTTACCCTTACTTTATTTGGTTCTTTAAGGTATTACGTTTGAATATCGGCTTTTCTCCTGTTGTGAACCACATAAGACAAGAATCGTGTTATATTATATTTGGAATATATTTCTATTAGATATATACATTTATCTATTAATCCCATTTTGTGTTCAAAGAAAATCTAAGAATTATAAATCATAACTAACAAAATATCAATCATGTTATAGGTACTAAGAATTGGCGATAATAATAATCTTTAGAAGCTCGAGATAATAATTTAGAAAAACCTTCATAAAATAATAGACCTGATGAAATCTTGTCTATAAAAAATCATAGTGAATTATCTCCATTCATTAAAATATGGATCATGCTTTAACAGTTTTTGAATTATGTACTATGAAATACTACAGTTCAGTAAACAGTACAGGTTGTCAGTGCAATTCGGCGGAAGATAATATTTTTCGCGTGAAATAATGAACAGTTTCATAACCATAATATTATAGAGGACAAAGTCCTGATAAAGGTAATTAACACAAATTAAATCTTTTACATTAAAAGCACTGAGAGTCTGATTAAAGTATATTCCACTTCTTTCTCTCTCCTTTCCTCTTTCGTCCACCCCGGGCTTAACTTTTTATGAACAACTCGGTGGGCGTTTCTGGAAAAAATAGAAGAGTAAAATTGTTTACCCATTTGCGAACAAAGATGACATGAGTGTTTTCAAACCTCTTACTTTGAATTTATACACTTGTGTATGATTGTTTTGGATTGTTAGTACTTATAACCAATATTTGCGATATCACAATACGGATGTTGTGATATGAAATAGTCTCCTCTGCGATTGGAAGTTGTTTTTTTTTTTTTTTGTTTTGTTTTGTTTTTGATCGCAAAATCTTTTAATTAATTCCCACATCATAATAAACTTGCTAAGACTCGTGTGTTTTGATGTGCACAACCAAAATGGACATATATACTTTAACATTCAATATTATTCTTGTTTTATTGACGACATAGAAAGGTTCTTTGACAAAAAAAACAGACTAATATTAGACTGAATCTTCTAATCGGCTGCAAAGTTGTCAAAATCATTTTAGTTGATCAGAACACTTTCAGATTGTAATAAATCCGTATTTGCCGTAATGATATGTCATATTTTTCTGTATATGCATTTACATGTATAATATTGATTTTTGACATAAAATAATAAGCATCACGCGATGCAAAAATATTGTCAACTTGTTTTCACTTTTCATGAACGAATTTGTTTTGCATTATCATGTTTTTAAGAACGATCCTAGCATTAACCATCTTATGGAATCCAACTGCGAGAAAAACGATGATAACACGCTTCAAGGTAATAGTCCTCTAGTTGGTTTTATTTACAATTTCGCAGGAAATTAATAAATTCGAGACTTTGTTGTAAAGATTTAATTCAAACGGTGAAGAGAGTAAGGAAAATATTAAGTTCTTGAATGCATAATACAGAGATTCGTGTCACACGTATTGGCAAAAGAGCAAAGCACACATTGTGTATCGCTGAAAACTCCTTCAAATGTAGCATGACATGTAATACTTGGAAATTTGTATTGCAATACCTCATAAGAATTGTTTTTATACGTCTACAGTACACTTGAAAAGAATGTAATCGATTTAAAATATACACTTCGCAATAGGTTATTGACCTCTATGTTTTTAAGCTCACGTGTATTTTTGTTACTTTTCACATCAATAAGAAACGAAATAGGTGAGAATGAATTTTCGACATAATTAAACATTAATAGCGGCAAAATCAAATTCCTTTTCAATAATAATGAATAAAAAACGTGAATGTATTGTCTTTATAAATAAAAACGTAAATGTAAGTGATTTTCATTTAATATTAATGATACATCTGAATACGTATCAGAGATAAAAGGGAAAACATATTCAAAATTGAATTGAAACATTCCGGAAATAATTAATTGTTATGAAAGCGGGGGATTAGCGCGCTATAAAACCTAATTCAACATGCCTTTCATTTAGAAATTGCAGTGGTTTTCCATCATTCTGTTTTTTGCCCAGATATTGCCAATTGTCATACGGACTTTCCTTTTAGTTTATTCTTTTTGACCACTGCCTATATTTTATCAGCTCGGTAATTGTGTTATTATCCTTCGTTTACATGTACTTATTCATATTTTTTTCGTTAAAAATCGAACGTCAAAAGTCGAATTCCCCCCTTGCATTCTCTTCCATCATGTATTCAATGCATAAAACAAAATAACAAAAAGAAAATTTTAGAAAGTATATCCTTTTCTTAATATAGATGAAGTTTCTAAGATATTGTTTATTCTAGCAATCCAGGACACACTGGCTAAATTAGATCATGAGACAGCTTCATTTTGTAAAAGATCTAAAGAGTTTCTAACATCAATAAAATACAAATTAAAATCATGCAATCTGAAAGTAAGCAACGTTACTTATTCAGATAATATTCAGATTAATCGAACATATTCATCAATCTTTTCCTGCATAGACAAATGAGAAGACAAGTGACATTGAAACGAGCTACAAAGAACTACAAGATTTCTCTTAAAAACATGGAAAATGAACTAGTTGCATCCTTAGGGAACGCCTACTATGCCTCCGAGTTGCTAAAAATATGTCATTTTCAAGGTAAACGAAAGAAGAAGGAAAACTATAACAGGGGGAATATATAATACTTACTTAAAATTATAACATATTATTAGTATATAATTCTAATCATAAGATTATTTATAGCCGTTTTTGATTGGTCTAGAACGTCTTTGCCAGAAAGTTCATACTTCCATGAAATACGCCAGATTGTTTATAATACATGAACGCCAGTCAGCTTGAAACAAATATGGCGGCCGTGTAATTCGAAAGAGTGTGGCAACGAACTACACTGCATAATATAACCATAAGAATAGTTTTTAATATCTACATTAATTCTACCGGTCAAATTTGTTTACAGAGAGTAATTTTCAGCTCGGAGAAAGAACCTTATAAATGCTTAAAATATAACTACCAGTAAATTCGCCCAAAAAATTATATTGTCCCAGAACTAGATTTTATAAATGCATTTACACGTTCAACGAATTTCAAAAGAAAAACTATAATTCCTTAATGTCGGGATAGAATAATAAGGCTTAAACAGCTATTTTCGGTCGTTCATGCATGTATGAACGGATCTCTCCACTCCTAAACATTACATGAACGGCCTTAGTCCGTTAATTGAGTTTGAGAATGGAGAGATCCGTTCATACAGGCATGAACGACCGAAAATAGTTGCTTAATCCAAAAATAACGATCAGGAACAGCTCAGGTTGTCATATTTAGTCAAAATTTTGTGAATCTGTGCACAAAACAAGGCCAATGTCGTCATGTTTAAATCCTGAGGATTTTTTAGTGGATAAAGTAAACCTTGATTTCTGAAACTTGTTTTTCTTACAAAATCATTAACGTATTCGTTTTTTAGAGTCTGAGTACTTGGGTTGCTATGTTGATACATGGGAACGGCAATTGAATTGCAAGATAGGATTCTTTAAGACAGACAACTCACATGCAAAGTGCCTTGAGTTCTGTAAAGGTTTCAAATACCTTGGAATTCAGGTAAAAGATATTCAGAAACTACCCATATTTGTAACTGTAAAAATGTGAATCTGATACATAATTAAGTATTTAAACATCGATGTGATACTTGCAATGTAATCAAAATCCTTACATTCCTCATTTTCCCCAACCCCATTCCCAATAGAAAAATTCCCATCCCCCACATGAACCCCACTGCATTTTCTTTATCGTATTAACATTATCAGAATTTGACATCCTTTAATTCTTTAACGATTAATCTTTAATTCATTAACGATTAATCTTTAATTCATTGTTCAATTTAATATATCAGGTATCAATTATTCAATATATGTTTTATATCAATTAATTTTAAAAAGATAATTTCTTCATCATCTATATTATATATATATATATATATCTAATTTCTTTTTCCCAATACACTGTCGAAATTCCTTTCCCCATTCCCCTTTTTCCTCATTCCCCAACCCCCCCCACATATATATATTGTACTAGTTATGTAGCAATGACTTACGACTCATACTTTAATTCTTTATGTTTTTAATCATGAATTCAATAAAAAAGTACATTTACATGAATTGTCTTCTACATTTTTTTTATTTTCAGGATGGGGAGGCATGTCTGTGTGGAAACTCCTTAAACAGAAAATATCCGAAAGTTCATGATAATGAGTGCAACCAGGTGAACATAACAGAAAATGTGGAGCTGCATGGAGAATGTCTATATACTCAAGTATAAATATTTTCATAAATTCATTTACAGAAAGCTAAACTAAAATCATGCTCAAGTTGGTTTAAAGTTAAAAATTTTACACATCACTAATAACGTGCAATTTACATAAAAACACGATTTCAAATGGAGGGGCAAAATGTTTAAGTATGTGTCATGAGATGTGTGTGCGAGTGTGTTTTTGTTTGTGTATGTGTGATTTTTTTTAAGATGGCTAGTTTTATTTAACCTATATTACAATGCAAAATTGTTCTATATTCATGTTGTTTTTTTGGGGGGTTTTTTTGCGGCTTAACAACGGCATTTATGTGTTGTGAACCCATAAAATTAATATGAAAGCTTTTGAGAAAAAAAATAAAAATGAAATGTTTAATTCAATTACTTTTTCTTATCTGAGGGAAGTGAGATATCGGATAAACTTAGAAAGTATAAAGAAATATAAATAGCATGAGTACAGTAAAATTCAATGTAAATTAAAAAAAATGAATTTTCCTAAGAATATAAGGTAATCCATGAGTACAGTAATTCTAACGGTATTCTAAAAGAACATAATAAAGGGATAACAACTAGACAAAAACACAGACTTCCGTTCGGAAGAGTATAAAATAACCCAAAAAGAACTAGATATCATTAAAATACGTGTAGCTAGATACTGTAGGCATGGACCAGTTAATACAATTAGTTCTTGAATTAACCTAATGCTGACTTTTCCATATTCTATCATCACATGTCGAAGCAACGATTGTCCTGTTACAGCGAACTTAAACAATAGAAAAACACCTGTTAGTATCTGCTTCAAAGTATGACAATGAGTACTAATGTTTCAGTCGAGAATTGTGTGTGTGTCGTTCCATACAGAATAATATTTCATATTGACAATGGTTTGCACTTTTATACCTACACTAAACGCAGTGACTAACTTAATCTTTTTTATTTGAATTAACTCTTGTCTAGTGCACATTTCCATATCCTACACAGCATAAAATTAATGGAAATTTAGATATGTATGTTGTGCAGTAAATGTGTAGTTAAAATGTCTTAATCGATGCGCCTCTTATATTTCAAAAACGTTGTTTCAATCAGCAAATGGTTTAACATAAAAAAAACATGGAGTTTTATGCTTTTTTTCGTCGTGAAAAGTGAAAATATATACACATTCGTAGTGGGTGGACAGAAGGAGGAAGGTATGGGGGTTAAGGGGTGGGATCAGTGGTTGAGGGGACGGGGAACAGTTGTTGAAAGACGTGGAACGTGGAGTGAAAAATACAGGTAGCGGGGATTACGATTGAGAACCATAAGAGGGGAAATATGAAGGGTGGGTAAGCTGTGGTCAGAAGAGTGGGAAGTGGGGGTTGAGGGGGGTGGTGATGAAGTCTCCTCTGTCCACCCCTCATTTAACAGAGCTGTTCTGTACTGAAAAAAATTAACGTTGCGTTACGTAAACATAACCTTACTAAATGACAACAAAACATTGGAACGACTTATTCCAGTAGCTTAAATATAGAAATAACCTCCCACAAAGAAATACTTCTACTTCCAATGGGTTCTGTTTATTCTCTGTATATGATTACAATTTATATTTGGAAAATTACATTCGATTATGAAATCTTTCATTGTCTATTGTATTGTTTGTTTTGTTAATTGCGTCATTATATTGTTACGCTATCAGCCTCCAACAATTTACCCTACACCTTTCATCTATTTATTATTTAAAGTTTATTAAAGTCCGACTCTTACAATAGTTGATTATTGTCTGTATCGAGGAGCTATATACTTCGGCCTTAATCTCGGTCCATGACTTACGGATTAGAGATCGTAGATAGAATGATATTCTATTTCAAACCGCATATTTCAATTGTTTTCTTGTTGTTCAGGAATCATGTTAACGTTTAAGAAACAGCCTTTTACTGGTATAACATTTGTAAGCATAAAAACTATTTTTTTTTAAATTTCCTTCTCAGAACTTCTTCATTATAAACGTATCAAACGACTTAGTTACTGACGCTTAAAATTAAAATAAGAATGCAACGATGACAAATTTAAAATATTGTACCAAAAACTATTATGTAAAAGTCGCGTGTAGTACTTGATTGAAAAGAGATACGGCAAAGACTAGAAATTTGTAGCCCTAGACATAAAAAGTAACTGTTATTTGTTCCTTGCTCATTCACTTTTGTTACTTTTTATGTATTATTTTGTTATTTTATGTTTTTGTTGTATCTGTCTGTTTTCCATGTCTAGTCTTTGTCCCTGGATTACATTTTATTTTATTTCCTATAGAATCGTGGTTCCCTTAAATACTCTTTCAACTGCAGAAAGAGTAGAATCGTATAGATAGGAGTACTGCAAAAGCGTTCACGCTGCAAATCTTAATTGAAAACCGTTATGTTTTTGTAAAGCCTAAGGATTGAATTTGTCAGAACTGTTTTCATTGATAACGTATGCACTCTAATTAATGCGTCTTCCTTGTTTGTGTTCCTTTTTAACTGTTTATGAGTCAATGTTTTGACGAAAAAAAACTTCTTTGTTAAGGTATATTTATCATTTTACTTACTTTAAAGTTTTGTGACGACTCTGAACAAAATTGGCTTCGAAAGCAATATGTATCGAATTCTCAAAACAAGTGATCAATCTACAAATCAAGTGAGAACTCTAGAAATTGGAAAGTGTATCCTAATTTATCCAAACTATGAATATGACTGCATGTAATCATCAACAAAACCACATGTCGTCCCTGAATTTAAAATAAGACTTAACAAATATTTAACTGCTCGCACTTTTAGGTTACAACTGGAGTTTGTTTTGCTTTACAGTTGCGATCACTTCTAACTTCTCTTCGACTCCGTCATGATTCGCTGGTCTAGGTAGAGCACACACGTGGTTAAGAAGAGTTCCTGACAGATTCTGACAGTCACTAGCTTGAAAATATTTCTCTGCCTAAATTACATACAGAACATGTACCCGATTCCAAAAACAAGTCGTAGCACCCGGATCCCGATTCGTGCGGCGGAAAGGAAGCATTGCTATGTTTGATCTTGATTCTTTTTTTCATTTTTGAACTGACTGTTATGTATAGCATGTAGTAGGGTAATCAAGGGAACCGAGGTATCAAAAGAATGTAATCCAGGGACAAAAACCAGACATGGAAAACAGACATACACAACAAATAACATAAAGTTACTAAAATCATACATACAAGGTAACAAAAGTAAATGAGCAACTCGGACTCCACTAAAAACTGGGAGCATGGACCAGGTGCACCGGTAGAGTAAGCGTCCTCTGCTGTTCTAGAAACACCCGCCGAGTTGCTCATAAAAAGTTAAGTCCGGGGTACACAACGAGGAAAGGAAAACTATGACCCCTTGAATAAATCAGTTTTCATGGTTCAAAAAAGTCTGCGTAGTTTCGACAAGCTCTGGAATAACGTATGAGTTGTGATATAAACACTCCATACGCAGGAGCCGAAGGGATGTTGCCAAAAATGAAACGAAAGGTGGCAATTCTGAATGAAAAGTCATCACGTTTGTCGTAAAGTTTGGTCAATAGTTTTCCTTTTCCATCGATTTCTAAGTGTAGGTCAAGATATGAAGTTAACTTCACAGTGTCTGTAGTACCCTTTATCTCAAGTTCTTTTGAGTAGATGCGATGTATCAAATCCCCGAAATTACGACTGTTAAAAGATAATACGTCATCTTTATAGCAGAAACTGAGGTTGAAGGATCTAGCCAAACGATTATCTTTCTTTCTGATCAAGTAAAGGAGCACAATTTGTTCCCATTGGAATGCCGACCGTTTGTTGAAAAACACGTCCCCCACACTGGACAAGTATGTTGTCGATTACAAATTCCAGCATTTTGTAAACATCTTCCTCTGTATATTTGGAAGATGATTTGGAATTATTTCTTACAAAGTATGAGGAATATCTACCAAGAACTATATATTTGTATCTAGGTGTACCATCTTTTTTTGGGAAAACAAAGATGTATAATGTTTTTAAGTCGGGATTTTAACTGAGTATGGGGAATAGAAGTATACAGTGTTGAAAAATCATAGGTTTTAATGTTATTATATTCAGATAATAGTCTGGAACTGATTGCCTCCAAAATATTTAGTACCTACAAAAAGTATTGCCTGCCGTACCTGCTACGCCCCTGACTTTAAAGAATGTGGATTGATTTTTCTGTTGTTGCAGATACCAGTATAGTACAGAGTACCTATATTGACAATTTTAACCATTCTATCCAGGCCTTTATGAAATATAAAAGTGTTCACACTCATACATTTTGACAGAATGACATTTTTTTAGAGTTTTGACTGAAATTATATAAGTTGCAGCTACCCACATAATAGTTCTATTGATAATTTGGTATTTCAGTCATTAATTTTAGATCCTCATGAAAATTTAATGTGTGGGCACTTATATATTAGCAAGAAAATGACTTTTTTTCAGAATTTTGATTGAAATTTATGTGTTAGTTATATTGCAAAAATTAGCATTTTAGTCAATAAGTAGATACCCCATGGAAATTAAAACTGTGCGCACTCATACATTTTGCAAGAATATGACATTTTTGAAGAATTTTGACTAAAATATGAGTATCACAGTCACCCACATGATAATTATATTGAAAAAATAGCATTTTAGACAATAATTTTAGATCCCCATAGAAATTAAAAGTGTGCGCACTCATACATTTTCCGAGAATTTGACATATTTTTTTTTAAGAATTGGGACACAAATTATTGGTCTCAGCCACCTACATGATGGTAATATTGAAAAAAATAGCATTTAAGTCAATAGTTTTAGACCATTATGAAAAATAAAACTGCTCGCACCCATATATTTTGCATTTTTTTACTTAAATACAGGTGTCACAGTCTATGAAACTTGTATTTATATTTTTTACATTTTCTACATATATGACCATAAAGATAATTTGGAAGGGCTCACTCTCATATTTGTTGCTAAAAATGGCATTTTAAACCGATTTTTACCGAAATATTAAGTTATCAGTCACCCATTTAATGCTAAATTGTCAATTTTATCATCTTATAGAACGATTTGTGACCCTTATGTCATTTCAAAGTAGCTTTCACTCAAATAGTACCCGTGTCAATCTTGAACTTCGTGAGAATTACCAAACATGTGAAAGTCATTGGTTACCGTTTTTACACTAAGAACAGAAACATAGACCTTTAATTTTATAAATGAATAATTTAATTAAAATACAGGTCTATGGCAAAGTGTTAAAAAAATATGCATGTAAACAACGATATTTTTTTCTAATGATGACTGACTGAACTGTGATCGACGAAAAGTGGAACATGTACGACAATCGAGTGACTGTGGGATGGTGATTAGGACGAGCTCTATATAACTGGAAATTCAATGTAAATTTTGAAATCAAAAGATTATTTTCCTAATATTTATAAATCATTGCTAATAGGATTTGCTAAATTACATTAGTCCCAGTTTCCATTATCAATCGCGGACTTCTTGTTCTAAATTACGTCACACAGAATAGAAAAAAATAGTGTCAGGAACTGTCCAAGGGTTTGACAGTTTAGAACAGCTTTTCGTATTTTCCTTGTCACGACTCAGGACAGTTTCTGTCAGGATCTGTCATGGTTTCTGTTCGTAGAATAGTTTTCCTGATAGATTCTGACAGAATTTAAGAGAGATTAGAAGTGATCGCAACTGAATTTATGAATTTTATACCGAATTTTTATTCATGTTGCTAGGATGTCAATTAAACGAAGGCGATATGTCCATCTGAAAATTGTTAGTTTTTTATGTTCAACTAGCGCGTAACTTATGACTGTCCATGATATTTACCCTCTTTCATGATCTTTGAGGGTCGATGTTTTTGAGTTTTTTCACGTTAAATATGCATAGGAAATTATTTTTAGCTTTTTTGATTTGTTGTTATCAGATATATTGGAACTGAGCTGAGGTAAGTTCTTTGATACTTTTACATGACATCCTTTAAACCATTTAGCTACTCACCGTAGTGAAAATAGTTGAAGTTGCAAAAGAAATGTTTGGAACTGAGCTGCAGTAAGTTACTTGATACTTTTAAATATTAACATGTTTCAAAATACTTAGTTTTTCATCGAAATGATAACAGTTTATGTTACAAAACATGTTTACTTTTCTTTCTGTCGCTGATGTGACCGCAAACAAGGTTATCAAGTGTTGGTGGGTTACCTCCCTTTGAAAAAACTTGCTGAAATGGCTTCCATTCCGTATACATGGAAAGGAGTTTTCACCATGTTCCATATGTTGTACCTAGTTGTATCTTGTCAACGTTGTTAAAAGTTTACTTACATCTAACCACACGTATCACAACTAGTGTAAATACGATAGCTACCTTTGCTCTATATAGAATATATAATTCTTTATAATATATAACTTTATATCTATCTTATTATTTGCAAATAACTTTTTCTCACGAAAATGTCAATATTTGAAATATATTATTGTTCTGTCTCTTTGAGAACAGTATAGCTTGTGGTTTCGTATATGTGTTTATGTATATTATTAAAAGTTTTAGGTGGTTTCCAGTATAATTTTTAATATTTACACATCCATTACAGAGACAGTTGTCGATTGTACGCCAATATTTCGATCATGAGAAGAAGTGAATGTTTTACTTGCGTAAGGAACTACGTTTTTTTTTCTTCAGTTTTTGAATACTATTTATCGTTTACAACAAATCAAATGGAAGCCTTTATTATTAAATCATTATTTTACTTTTTTGGTGGGGGATTGCGCTTCTGCATAACGTACACGATAAGATTATGCAAGGAACAGGAGTCCAAACTAGATGTTACTTTTACAAATGATGGGTCCATATCAGTTACAAAAATATACGATTTCAAATTAGCGCAACGTAAATTTGTACTAAGTTTGAACTGTTTTCCCTCTTTTCAAATTTAAAGTGGCGTTCAAAATGTATTTTACCAATAATATCAAACGATAAGAGTGAACAATGTTTGTAATTTCATTTGGAATGTACTTATCAAACGGTATTATAATTACATATTACAGGAAGAAACAAAAAATAATGATCTAATCTCCATTTTGTTTGATGTAGATTATATTAGTTCGATTTCCTTAATTTTTCAAGTTCAATGGTAAATCAATGAACTTTTTTTTCTGAATTTCATACATAAGTGCTTAAAATCGTATTACTCGGAAACGCTGTAAAATTGTATCATAACATCCTTATTATATTTTTTTCGGTAATGGTAATTCTAAACTTCATTAAAGTTTGACATTGAAAGGGCGTGTTCACTGTACAACTGTTTCATTCGGTAAGGACTGTTCTCATTTTAAGGACATTGTGATTTTTAGATTGACGCTAAAATGATGTTAAACATTTATTTCGGAAGTGGTAGTCAAATCAAATTTATCATTTAAATATTTTCCCCGCAGTAAAGTCTAACTTTTTTGTTTTTAAATGCAGTCAACAAAGGAAATTTGCCACTGATTTGGGGTGGCTTTGTGTTATAACCTGTTACATTGTCGATTGGGTTCTGTCCTTTTTGTTAAGGTGGTAGACCTAGGGTAAGGGACAGAACTCTTGAAATCAGTGATATGTTTGTATCATATTCAATTTCACCAAAGCCTCTCAAGCTTTTGTTTGAAGCAGAATAAAAACAATTCAAGTTAATTAGATGCTTACTTAAGATGGATGTAAAATGCTGCAAACAAAAGTTCCAATGATTTTTAAGAGTTGTATCCTTACCCTAGGTCTACCTTCTTAAAGTAATACTAAACACTGTTCATATACTTGCAAAAATATATACTTACCAGCAATTTTTTCGGTAAAAATGCACACTAATATTGTACCAACCTGCATCAATTAATTTGACTTTTGTTTTCTGTGCATGGTTTTGATTATGCGTTTTTTTGTGATTGTTCTGTGCTTGTTTGTTTGTTTGTTTGTTCGTTCCCTTCTTTTCTATGTTTTTGAACTTAAGTACTATGTACCAGTCCATGTAAAATTCAGACAGTGCCAATGGTAAAGTTATCCATGGTGAAGAAAAACCCACCAAACAAACGATGATTTTGCTGTCTACATATGCAACATGTACATGTACATGTATATTTTGCATTACAATAATCCTCTTTCCTCATTCAGATTTGCATTTTAGAGAAACACATACAATGTACATTCATCTCCCACTAAAATTAACCAAATCAAGAACAATAACTCTTGCAAAGTGTTTATTTCGTGTACAAGATATACATATACAATTTTTATCTTAAACGGGCAAGAAACAAATGAAAAACAAAGACTGGTTATTTCTGCACAAGAAATAAAACTAACTTTGGTGGGTATATGACAAGCTTGAATCACCTCCTGCCTGATTTTTATGAAGACTTGACCACGAATGTACTAAAAATGTATTGAGATGCAGATAACACTGTAAACGTATTATTCTTTCCGGTATACTTGTTTTCGATATTTTCGCGATGGACGGAAAAGTGTTAAAAATAGAACTCACGAAATTTATTTTAACACAATAGGTCGCTAATAACTTTTTGAAACCGCAAAAATGGGCACTCGCAAATATGATCCAATCACATAATTCGCGAAAATTAAAACATTAACAGTACTGTGTTTTGAATATTGAGTGCTATTGGTTGTGTTTTATCTAAGGTTATTTTAATTTCTAGATCAATGTTAATCTTATATTTTCATAAAGTTGGTGATTAATCAATTTTTAGTATAACATTAAAAACTTGGAAATCCAAAAGTGTTGTTTAATTTCATTCATGGTTTCCGCTTATGGTTATAACATGCAGTGATAATTGCTTCCTTGAATCATATTGTATAACATGAAAAAAGCATTAAAAAAACGTTACAGCTTTCAGTCTGTGAGATATGTGAGCAATTGACCGTTTAAGGACACAAAAACCCCGTCAACTTATTCATGTTGCTTATGAAATAAACATTCGGTGAAATAATGCATGATCTTAAACACTTACTCTAAGCATGTTTGTTTTAATCATTCGAATGTTTAAATAAAACCAATGACAACCATGTTACATTGACAAATGAAATTGAAAAATCGGAACCCAAGGTCATATTAAGGTCATACACACATGTATGAAAACAAGCACAGGAAACAAAAGCATTACAAGACGTGTTTTACATGTTTAATCTTGGTTCCCTTGATTACTCTTAAATGTACATACAAAAGAAGCATTCAACTAAAGAAAAGAAAACTGTGAGCAATACTCGCAAACATGATACCCCTATTCCCTCATTTGATAGCATACACATTTTCACCATATTGATTTGGATCCAAATCTAAAACTTGAGGTGCACAATGGGACAATGTAATTAAGATTTTGTGAAAGTATCATTAAATCCAATTCAGCTGTGTAGGATGGGTAACGGATAAGAGATGGATAACCTAATGTACCCATTATCAAATATGGCAAAGTCCCTGCATGTTTTGCTATTGATTTGGACTTAAATCTAAAATGAGAAGTGCATGATGGGAATGTGCAAGAAAGAATCTGTGAAATGTTCATCAAATTCCATTCAGTGTTGTTGGAATAACGGGTACGATATCGATCTCTCTCTCTGTATAATTGAAGAAAATTAAAGAGCACGGGCATCTCTATCACTTCATAACCCCGCTTTGGAAGGTGGGGTTATAAAACCATATGACCAATCACTATTTTGATTAGACAAAGTACTTGTACATGTATGCGTACAAGTATTAATCTTTTTAAATCCCCACCTGCAAAGTAGTGGGTATATAGTGGAAGGGATGTCCATCCTTCCTTCTGTACGTCTTTCCTCCTGTTACTCAAATTAAGGCGGCGTCTTCCCACATCATTAAATTCCATTAAATGAAATTATCAAAATTTGTTTTTAAAGTTGCTAATAGCTTCACAATATAGTTTTTTTTCTAATTGAATACATCTAAGAGTATATGAACATAACTTAGTTTGGTTAAATAGCTTAGCGTTTCATTGAATGAATCTCACTCATAAAGACAATAAACGCGACATAGGAATATCAATAATATACATATCCTTTTATTTATTTGTCTCTTTGAATATTTTTTGCATTTACATTTAAAAATTCAAATATTTGCATATCTACTTTGTTTATCACTGAATAACAGATAGTTTTTGAATGGTCGTCAATAAAATGATCACTATTGTTGTTACGCACGCTTTGATACACGTTTTGTCATTGAATGATGCACCTAAATGACAGAACTGCTAAGGTCAAAATTAAAGATGAGATCAGTTCTAAAATCTCACAAAACTGTCCTAGAACTGCCAGTTCTACATGTAGAGCCAGTTCTTCTGACAGTTCTAGAGTCAGTTATTCTGACAGTTCTAGAGTCAGTTCTTCTGACAGTTCTAGAGTCAGTTATTCTGACAGTACTAGAGTCAGTTATTCTGACAGTTCTAGAGTCAGTTATTCTGGAAGTTCTAACAGAGCTGGCTCTACTAGGAGAACTGTTCGTGTAGAGACGGCTCTTCTAGAACTTTCAGAAAAACGGGTTCTAGCAGTAGAACTGTTCTTACACAACTTGTTCTACTGCTAAAACTTTTTGTGTAGAGACAGCTCTTCTAGAACTTTCAGACGAGCGGGCTCTAAGAGTAGAACTGTTCTCGTAGAACGGGTTCTTCTAGTAGAACTGTCGGAAGAGCTGGCTCTAAAACTGGTCTGTGACACTTTTAGAACTGTCCTGAAGCCGACTCTTCTGACAGTTCACCTCAAAGGTTAGAACTGATCTCATCTGTACGGTTGTACTACTCTGTTTGCCTTTAAGATGCGTAACATTTGTAAAATTCAGAGGTTGGAACCTCCATCTTTATTTGGAAGTTGTATTTATTTCATTAATAAAAAAATCTCCGAGTCTTAATGCTACATTATAATAAGACAGTGGTTTTCTATGTTGTGTTTATCAGTTTGATTTATAAAAAAGAAGCTACATGTTTGTCGCGATGGAAAATATGACACGAAACGTACAAATTTATTTTACAAAAACCGCCATTTCTTTCAGTTATTTAGCCACTTAAATAACTGAAACAATGATAAGATGATTAAAACCGTTGTTATTAAGTCATTAAACGGTTATTATTTTGTCATTGAAACGATTATTATTCATTCTAACTTATTAGAGAACAAAAATCTTATAATAAGCAACATTACATTTTTTTAATTAACCGAAAGAGGAAGAAACATATTAGAAAATACATGTAAGAAATTTTATCTGACTACCATAGATATTGAACTGGGGAAAATAGGAGCATGATATGCTTGGTGCAAGTGTTGTATAGTCGATCTGAGAAAAAAAATAAAATGTATGGCGAAACCTGTCTTAACCGATAACTCTTGAAATCGGTAATATGTTTGTATCATATTCAATTTCACAAAAGCCTTTTAAGCTTTCCTTTGAAACAGAATGAAATGAGTTAATGTGATGCTTACATGAGATTGATGTAAAATGGTGAATATAAACGTTCCAGTGATGTGTAAGAGTTGTGTCCCTTACCCTAGGTCTACCTCCTTAAAGTCTCTTTATATCAATTTTAATGCATTTTGAACCTTGGTAAACTAAGCATCTAAATAAACAAAACCCATATTTTAAAGACCGAAACGGATTCGGTTTGGAAGGTTTTACTGTTCATGTATGTGAACAAGTCACGTGACAGGACTAAGTAACGTATTATTTTACTTTGTAAGAAGTACTAATTGTTTGTAAAAATATCGTAAGATGACAAGCTGGTAACAAAATATATAAACTCAATAGCCTTGTTTTAAACGAAAATATATAGTTAACCTACTCGAAGAAGATATTATATTTCTGTTCTAACCAACTCGAAGGGACTATTATCTCTTTAAGTTAATTTATTTAAATCACCCCATACGAATAACTTACATGTGTTGAGGCTAAAGTCAATTGAATACTAGGGCCAAAGGCAATAGTTTATGTTAAAAATTACATCATGTCATTCGTTTTAGTGTTATAGTACTTTACGTACGCAATGACACAATTAATAAATATTGGTACATACATGTACTGATTGGCAACAAAATGTGGGAACCTCTATGTGTTGCAGTCTTTTTCACGTCTACTAATTATTGTCTGTAACTTTTGTTGATTTAGAAAAAAATATATATGAATGCGGAGCGATGCCTAGTAAAGCATGAAGTAGTTAGTTGGTCTGCGGAGAAGATGACCTCGCGAAATAACGGAATTTAACGCTTTAATTTCAATTATCGAATGCTACTAAGTTCCTTTAATGAGTTATAATTCAATGCAATTTCCCCTGTATTCAATGCAACGTAATCCTCCCTTTTGTCATCTCTCATTTAAAGCGAAATTTAAATTTTCCGCGTCCTTTGGAAATTTCTGCTTTCACATATGGTCAAACAATCAATTTTTCTATATCCCTCCTTATACCCGTATATCAGTGTTTTTTCCTATCTGGATAAGATATATTTTAAAGATGTGTCGATTTTCAAAGTATGTACTTTTAAATAAAACATATGATAAATAGTTGTTGTATCAGATGATGTGTGCTTTAATGTATTTTTTTTTCAGGATAAATATCCTGACCATTTGACTTTGTAATACTCGATGTTTGTGTAATATGGTGCCATGTGATACATACACCAGTTAGTGCGGAAAAAGACTATGTGCCAGTCAAATAAGGAGCCTCAGCTTTCAAAGGTTCCAAGTCGGAGTTCTCCGAATTTTGCAGAATACGCTATCTTCACAATGAAAATATTATATTTGTTTTTCCAGTTTGGTATATAATATATGTTAACTCTAAAAATGGCGATTTGGGGATTTGCAAAAATTAGAATTGCTAATTTAAATTTGAAAGAGTTCTATCCTGACCATTTGACTTTGTAATACTTGATGTTTGTTTTATATGGTGCCATGTGATACATACACCCGTTAGTGTGGTAAAAGACTATGTGCCAGTCAAATAAGGAGCCTCAGCTTTCAAAGGTTTCAAGTCGGAGTTCTCCGAATTTGGCAGAATTTGCTGCACCTTAAAACGGTTCACCTACAATATATCATTGAACTCTCATATTGACCATTCTTCGTTATCACCATGTGTGTTCCCACCGTGATGGTAAATTTTCATACCCAGTATCTGTGTTCCTAAAGTACATAAATTGTCTGCAGGTCGACAATTGCAAGTTCCCGGTGACCATTTTCATCAACATGTAACTATATAAAACATTGCACTATATTATCTATAGATTTACTTGAAACAGTGAACTGTAACAGTTAATTCGTTTTATTATTACGTTCACCGAATAAAGCTTCGACCAGACACAGCCAAACATGCAACTTTTTTTTTATATTTGTCAAAGGCCTTTGTATATGTAAGATAATGACTCATGACAGTTGTTATTAGTTTTTTATGCACATGCTTCAAAGAATTTTTATGACAATGCTGATGTAGTTTCCTAATATGCTTTCTAATATGTCCTCTGATACTTTTTGTTTCGTTGTTGCTATTGTTTCTCTCAGAAGCACTATCTCTCTTAACGAGGTAGACCCAGGGTAAATGAAACAACTCTTAAAAATCACTGGAACGTTTGTATTCAGCATTTTACAGCAATATTATGTAAGCATCTAATTAACTTTGATTCATTTTATTCTGCTTCAAATCAAAGCTTGAGAGGCTTAGGTGAAATTGTGTATGATGCAAACATATCACTGATTTCATGAGTTATGTCCCCTACCCTAGGTCTATCTCCTTAAACTTTCTTCAAAAGCATTGAAATTATATCTTTCTTTGATTTTTTTTCTTGGCAACGGGCTGTTTGTAACCGATCATTTCATCACGCCAATAATCATTCATGGCTATAGTACCTTAATTAACTCCTTAAATTCGATCCTAATGTAGACCGCTAAAGTATTTTAATATAAGCTGTAACTGTAATAATTACCTCCCACGGAGGGCCAATTTCACCCCATAAAACAATTACTTTAATATTGAAGTTCATTATTGCCGTAGTCTAATTATTTACATAGGGTACTTTGAAGCAAATTACTCAATTATTCGAAAGTAAAAGCAGCGGAAAACAAATATCGATTTTCATACTATTTGAATTGTCTGTAAGGATGTTTGTTTTGTTAATTGCGTTTGTAGTGGTTTTTAAAATTAGCAAATTGGAATTATTACTTTTGTTTTTTAAGTTATTAAAAGGCTGTAATTTGTGGTTCAATGAAATGTTTCAAAAATGCGGACAATAAGATTTATTTAAGAGAGACCACCAACATTACTTAGAATTATCAATTATGCGATAAATCTGAGGACAGAAAAGTACATATACATTAAGGAAGCCTATAATAATTTGATTCCAAGGGTATGGAAATTATCCATGCCATGTACATTTGTAATTTGTTACTTCTCCATTATGATTTGTTTGAAAGAAAAAAAACAAAGAAAATAAATCTGTGTTACATGTACATTGCAAATGTGTGCATGTACATGTACAGTGTAGAATATTTGAGTAAATTGGATTGTCTCATAAGAATTCTAGATATTTAAAAGTATATACTTCTGTTTAACAGACAAACAGTGTACAAGCGAAGCACTAACCATGTAACTTCAGTTTATTATTTATATTTGTTTATCTTTCTGGTTGTATAAGGGGGGGGGGTGCTCAAGCCCAACACATACGAGAGAGTTGTTCTTTGTAAAAAAGGGGTTGACTCCATGTATGCACCATTTTTTTTTATATTGTAAATGCAGTCATTACAATACATGTATAAAAATAATCGATTCAAATTATCTCTCAAAGGTTTCAAAAATGATATAATCAAAAACTTATGTAGTTGTTAGAAAATACTTCAAATCATCAATTTTAAAATGAATATTTCATAACTCACAGCTTGAGCCTGTAATGATATATTTAACATTCGCAGTGCCAATATGTATTGGTGGATGATTATCAGCAGTATGCTGATGAAAATAGAAAAAAAAATAGGGAAAACTTAATTGAAGTTCTTTATTACAAGAATCTACAGCATGCAATATAATAAGTTACATGTAATTATAATTAATAAATAAAAACAGCTATTACAATCATTAATTATGAATGATATTTGTTTAACAGTCACATCCGGCATTTGGATTCACGACTCACAAACTTCCACAGTTGGCGGACAAGAGGAGGGAGAACGTTTTAAGACGGTTGAAACCACCCACCCCCTTTTTTGTTGTTAAATTTTGTTATTTTCTTGCATTTTGTTAAATTAAAACTGAACACTCATAGCCTAGATTCTTCATTTCTGTATATCCTGCTACTGCATTTGGCAGCATAAAGCTATTTATATCTATAGTACAAGAAAGGGCGTTCAAAGACGGGAATACACATGTAATAGGTTTCTTCCTTCCCAACCCTGCAAATATTAAAATCAAACAGAAAAAAATAAATTCAGTTTCACAAAAACAAAGTCTCTCCGGTTGCAATGAACTTAACAGAACGATATTCTTCTATGAAATCATAATAATTTTAACTGAGTTTTTATTAAGAAATATATTTACCAAACAAAATACTTTCAATTCCGTAAAACTATGATTAAAGAGCAATTTACATTAAAGTGGTAGACATAGGGAAAGGGACACAACTCTTACAAATCATTTTAACGTTTATATTTAGCATTTTACATCAATTTCATGTACATGTAAGCATCAAAGTAATTTGGACTGATTTCCTTCTCTTTCAAAGGAAAGCTTGATAGGCTTTGGTGAAATTGAATATAATACAAAAATATCACTGATTTGAAGAGTTATGTCCCTTGCCCTAGGTCTACCTCCTTAAATATTTTACATTTTACTAATGCATGTACACTATATACGTCCTTTTACTTAATGGAACAATAAATATGTTACCAGTGCGTATAAATAAGTTCCAAATTATATTGACTTTTTAACTTAATTTCTATTCAAACCAGTTTTACTGACCATCGTCATCTTAAAAATGACTCAATTCTTGCACACAATTTACCACGTTGAAGAAAAGAACTTTGAGTAACTCCGTTACATATAGCGGTATTGTTTTATTGCACACGACTTAATATTTTATAAGCCTTGCTTTCCCTTAGCACCAGTTGTACGTTCAGTTCGGCACAGCTGCCTGGATACCTGCATTGAACTAGAACCAGCTAGTTTTCCTAAAAGTCAGTGGTTATTGAGTATATTTTCAGTTGCACTTTCTGTTCTGGATTGCACTATCAAAAACTAATTACAATATATCCGTTTAACTTTGTGATTTTGTTGGATCCAATATATGTAGTCCTGAGAACTTAGTGGGCAGATTTTCAATCCATTTCAGACATTTTTCTATAACTTCTTTCTTTCCCTGTTCGTACTCAAGATCGAAAATATTTGAGAATTCTGAAGAAGAGGAAGCAGTGTTCAAAGATTCACCAGAATTTCCATTAATATTGTCACATTTTGTTTTGACTGGCGACTGTTTTGAGGGTGTATTAGCAGACGACTTTCTCCAATTTTTCACCGACTCACTTTTTAACCACTTTTGCTGTCGTTTTATATGAAGGCGCACATGGTCGTTTGCAGAGAAATCACAGTTATTTAGTTTCACTGAAGACATTACGAGATGAAAAGTTTTTTTTACTCCTAACTTCCGATCGTTAATTTTGATGCAGCACTTGATTCGGCTTTGTAATCTTGTTTAAATGGTAGCTCTCAGGTAAATGTTTGGGTTTAAAAACTTTGCTTTCAGGTTTTCAATCGATACATTGATCGCTTTCAGCAGTTCCAATTCATAATTTCGGAGCATTTAATTTTCCATTCTCGGTACACTCTTAAAGAAAAGCGTAACCAATTTTCAATAATTCTTCTAAATGCAACCTTAGCAAGTTAGGGGGCGATATTTGATTCCGACTTGTCATGGGCAGACTTAGTCAATTCATTCTTAGATTTGCATACCTTGATATACTGCAAGATAGAATGTTTGTTAAGGCAAAATTTATCTTTCTTTTACCTTTTTATATGCCTAATAATTACTTTCTTGGAAGGCCAAGTTATATATCTCTGGACCACAAAAAAAATGGAATCGTTGCCAGAATATGAAAAATGTCAAATAAAACTGCAAACAAACACATGGACCCTTTCAGCTACATTCTCCAATAGGATTTAATTATATTTGATAAGAAACCATATCATTGACATTCAGTTATTTATTTCACTTGCTGTAAAATTATCCAAGGCAACCTTGCTTGTATGTGTCTATTGGTATTCAAGGACATGTCTATTGTGACCAGTAATATTACATTCTAAAAGCGGTCGGATAAACCACTTTTGTTAACGGAATATATTTGACGCCATGAGTGACAGATAATAACGCCACCGAAGTTATGTAGTCAATATAATTATAAATTCATAGCAAGTTGAAGATACGTTGCTTTGGCGTGCCTTCAAGACAGAAAGAATGAGTAAACATTGGGTTCTGTGGGAGGGGGTAGGTCAGAGCATCAAAGCAGCAGCCCAGTCAATATACATGTATAACTTCTTAAGTCAGGTAGCTTAAAGGCTAGAATCCACCACCGCCACCGTCGTCTACTAACGGACAGACCTACAAGCAGAATCCCCCAATTCATCAGTCGTGCAAAACCCACAAGAATTTCCAAGACCGTAAAACTCGAGTTGTTCTGCAGTTTATTTATTTTTTACCTTAGTGTGAGATGTATGTACGTGTATGTTAAGATTATTATTCAACCATTTGAACTTAATGATATTTTATTACATAATGTATAAGCTTAGATTAGTACCAGCATTTGAATAATGTTGCTTTTTTTTCAGGAAAACAACAACATATAAAAATAGATGTGGTATGGTTGCCTATGAGATAGTTATCACCAGAATTTATTTCCTAAGATTTTTCTCTTCTCTATTCCCAAATAAAACATTATATTACTGCAGTTCATTTTAACCTGTTCTAACGGTAATGGAAAGAGTCACGTACATCGAGCTGACCTGCTAGATATTTCTAACAAACATGGCATTGCCTGCATGTACAGAAGATCATATATATGTCAAATGGCAAATTGCATTTAGATTATAATGGCGTTACTTCCGGTATTACCGGAAACGTAATAATGACCTAGTCTAGATTATGTTTAGGGAATCTGTATGAAGTCTCGAATATCAGAAAGTTACACTACGTAAGTCATGTAGCCATCTTATTCACAGAACTGTCTAATAACATACAAGAATACATTGTAAATTCAATATTATTCCATCAGAACAATTGAAATTGATGCAATGCATTTCCATAATGACTTTATTACATCAGATTTGTTCACAAGCCTTTATGCCTTCCAACATTATCCAAGTGCGTAGTTTTTTTTAATACATGTACATGTAATATCTATCATAACTGTGTTCGTATATATACATTGTAATTATAAATTCATTATAATAGTGTATTGTGATTCAGGCAGATACATGATATATATGTATACAAAACTAACCTGCGTGTAAAAATATATTAATGGACTTCGTCTCACGACAGAAAGACCTGATTTAAAGACATGCCATATTTAAATGAACTTGAAATTCTGTGAGTAAGCACGTAAAGACTGTACAGCCGCTTTATATTGAGTTACATTGTAAATGCCAAATATAAAACTGTTAAATTCAGTTACATTTATACGTGTACAATGTATGTTCCTTTCGAGTTTTACAAAGCAAAAATCAGATTGTTTTGTACATCTAAAATATAATGCTCAGCAAACTTTATATAACATTTCATCAAAATTTTTTGAGAGATTAAAGCGTTTAGATTAATGAAATACACGGAACACTTAAGTTGCATTATCTCCCTTTGCAAACACCTGCCAGTACTTATATTTTTTAAAGACACGAAGCCCAACCTTCCTATAAAACTCATCAAAATCCCTTAAGCGGTTTATAATTGGTTGTGCCTACAAAAAAATGGATAGGCAAACACACAGACCGATAAAAGAGGGCTATTCCTATAGTCCAAAACCTTGGTTTTCTTTTGGGGATACGAAAATGTAGCTGATGATTTACATGTAACCTTGAATTCTTATTTATTAGCATGCTAAAACATCTGTTGTGATCAACTTTCCATTCTGAATTTAATAGCTAGAGGCCGGGTCGTATGGTCTCATTGAATTTGATTGCTACTTTTCAAGCTAAATTAAATTGCTGTTCAACCTTCACGGAGAAGCCATTTTAATCTATATACTTTTTATTTTCTGAATACATATATGCAGAGAAAAATATATATCCATTTACTTAGTTATGTAGATGCGTTTTCAGAGTAAAATAAATAATTATTATACTCTCAATGATTTGAAAGTCAGGCGGTTGAAACTTATATCACGGAATGTTACCGATACATGTACGAGAACTTCGTCTTCATCCAAAGAGTATGTTACATGTACCTACAGTACATGTAATATAAAGTGCAATATTGGAGTTAGATAAAGTACCACTACTGTTATTTAACTGTTGTATAAATGACTGTACAATTGTACGTGTATATTTTTAACTTAAATCATTTCATGACTACAAAATATTATATTTAGAAATATATACCCGCATTATTTACTTGGATCAACTTCACTATTCTGATCACTGCTCATTTTTATTTTTAATGACCTCAGTAAAAGACATGGCTTATATAACATTTAATAGTTATAACATTCATAATCGCATTAGGTCATATTTGACAATATAGAACACATTGACACAATTAAAGGGCGCTTTAAGTAGCAGCCATTTCAAAACATATGATTTCAATTATTACATCACTATCAATGTGGTGTAATATTTAAATAAAAGTGGAGATGAAATGAATTGTTTTTGTGTGTTATAATGACTTGGCGATTTTTTTCACTACTGAACAAACAGAGATAGATCTGCTTCTTTGATTGTTTATTTGTTTTGTTTTGTTCGTTGTCTTTGGTTTTGTTTAGTTTTTGTTTGTTTTTGTTTGTTTATTTTATTTCATATTATTGTCTTCAGTATTAAATCTGGTCAGATTTATACGTGTCTACTGTCTTGTTCGCATAACAGGGTCGGATCCAGACATTCTGAAAAGGGGGGCGTGTCAGCCGAGTTTCCTCGGAAAAAGGGATGCTAAGACATTATTTGCCATTTTTTGTCAATTTTACGCATGAAATTGACCACATTTCCAATAAATAGGAGGATGCCAACCTCCTACCACCCCCTTCTGGATCCGCCACTGCAGATTTTCAAAGTACAAGTGAGTATTTTGTTAATTTTTTTCATTCACATTTTCGGTTCCTTGTAGTAATTTTCATGGTAAATGATCTAAATCACATAAAAAAGAGTAAGGTTTGTATATTGCTGTATATGTACATATCTGTCTTTAAAGTAACACCAAATAGTGACCACATACACAAGTTAAAATCGTGAATTCAAAACCAAACGTTGTCTTATAATGAGAAAATAGAATTGTTTGCACCCGGAAACACACACGACGTTTTACTACATTCATGCGTAGATAGTAGCAGGAATGTAACATGAATATACGCTACACAATACATGAAAGGTATGTGACAAGATTGAAGTCATCACTACAGAAGTTTTATGGTCGTCATAATGAACTCGTGGATCGTTATGGTGTATCCATCAGCACCATGAAAACTGATGTATTCAACGGGTCATAGTTTTCTTTGTATGTATGATTTTAGTTACTTTATGTTCTTTGTTGTGAATGTCTGTTTCCCATGTCTGGTCTTTTTCCCTGGATTACATTCTTTTGATTTCCGCTATAACCTTGTTTCCCTTGATTACTCTCTCAATATCCATATACGAGAACCGCTTTAACATATAATGACCGGTTATTCTAGAGTTCACTAAAAATATTAAGTATCATGACTGTTGACAGGAGAGAAGGTTTATCCTACTAGTGCACGTAGTTTATGATTCGAATCCGGGATAGTATCATTTATTTGAAGCTAGATTTTTGTGTCTTTTTTATTTCTCTTCTTGATTATTATCTCTATATCCGTTTTGTTTGCTTTTTTTAAATTTTTTCCTTTGACCTTGACTTTCAAAGTCAGATTTTGCGTTATTTTTGGTTATTCTTTACCTCCAACGGACAGTATGTACACATCCGAGCCACGAAATACGGAAGATACAAACAGTTGTCTATTACATGTACAGTAAGTTGTTCAATGCTTTCTTTCTATCTTAAACTTGTCACAACACTTTTTGAATGAAAATGTTGCGTAAAATTGTGCGTTTCGACCTTGGCATTGGAACGGAATATATAATAAAGTGAATTTACAACGGATATTTACGAAATATACGTCTAATTCATGGTAATTTGAAAACTCCTATCTTGAGAATATTTACACTTTATACAATAAATCATGGTATCCATACAAACTGTTCTTTTTAAGAGGTCTATAGAGGTAAATTCTCTCACGTATTTGAATGGAGGACCAATAAAGACATCAATTCCTTTTTATAAATGATGTTAGTTTATTTCTTAAACATATTTGTTAACGCTTCAAAGTGTCAGTCTTTTATTTACTGGCCTATTTTTTAACTGAAGAATCCCAACGTAAACAAAAAACTGTCAAGGACGATTCTTCATTCTGACAATACGTAATATACTCTTTCTTGTTCTAGACTAAATCCAAGGGTACGGAGAACACAGAGGGGACAAAGGTCGTCCACTTCTCTAATAGCTTGGTCTTGTAAAGATTAGAGGCTTTAAAATAGACTTCGCATTGTGTAAACAATTGAGATACGTGACAGTAGCAACAGATAGATAAATTGGTTGGTTAGGTACATTTCCTTATAAAACACAAACGGTGATAAGACAAATTTTACTTATAAGCCAACTTGAAGAATGGTAGAACTATGCATATTTTTTTTCCTTTTTAAAAGGGGGTGGGTAAGGCCTTACAAAACTAGTTTAACCCCACTTTATGCTTATTTCATGTGTCTGTCCAGTAATCGTCGATACAATTACTTTTGTTGTCGAAGCCTTTCATACATGTAGCTTACAATGTGCTCAAATGTTGAAGACCTTTTGGTGAAATTTGTATTTACTATTTTGAATTTAGATTACATGTATAATACGTTGGTGCATTTGCTGCGATTCACCATATCTGTTCTCGTTTTTTATCATGTAAATTGTATTCACATAAATTGAATATAATAAAAGGCCTAGTAATGCATAATAAAGTCATAGCTTGGAAGCGCTGACAGCCTCATTAAAATCAATCTCGGAAACAGAGGTTGGTAGCTTCTTCGACCCTGTACTAACCTCATGATTGTTTGACGTAAGAGATAAAAGTACCTCTGTTTCGGAGATAGGATTAAAGTCTGACAGGAACTGTCGCGTTTGTCGGAGCTTCCAATACAAAGTTCGATAATGTATTTAAATCCAGAAACTTGTTTATTTGTTCGACATGCCATAAGACCAGGCCGTTCTTGCTTAGACAGAAACACTAAGTAATACCGTTCTCACTAATTAGCGACAAGAAGTATCAAGAATCGTAAAGAAGTGACAAGAACCACCAAGATGTCTAGAAAAACCGACAAATGGGAAAATATCACGATTTTTTAAAAAATATACCTATATATTCAACTTGGTCCTCTTGCAAGTTACACATGCTTCATATTGATTTCCTGGTAAAAGCCTTCTCCTTAACAAACATTGATAATACACAATTTACATGTAAGTCTGGAAATCATTTATGGTAGAGATTGTTGGACTTGTTAATGTACAAAGCAGGGTCATTTGGCCATACATGTAATAAAGTTTTCATCTTCCAAATTATAAAACATCTGTCATAGGACATTAAACCACAACTAACATGTTTTTGGTAGAACATCATCTATACGTATAAAAAAAATAAATAAAAAAAATAACGAGACAAAACAGTCTCCGAATACTGCATACACTGTATATGTAACTACGACACGCCTTCCAAGCATTATATATATAAAAAATATATGGTATGCTAGAACAATATGGATACTTACATTTAAGTATAGTGTACGTCATGTGTACTGAAATGTAAGTAAAAAAATAGGAATTATACATGTACCTAAAGAAGATACATTTTGTAGGTTAGTAACTAGAATTCAGTGATAATTTTTAATATTTTCACAGTCTTGACTTCCCTGACGGAAAAGAATCCATGTACATGTACATGTAGCATAAACTACATTGTAAATGTACGTGGTCTTTTGCAGAAAAAAACTTTAAAATTGTCAATTTAACATCGATCAAACTTACTTCTGTTTTCTTTTTATTTGAGTTAATGGATTTTTGCCGTACAAAATAGGAACAGCTCTGTTGTCTATTTTATAGCATATTGATTTATATTTTTTTTTCTGTCAAACACTTATTAAATATGTTAGTTCCCGAGTTTAAATAAATGAAGATGTTTTTTGAATTTCTTTCCAAATGGAAATGTAAAGGGTTTTTCAAGAGCTTTCATTCAGGCTTTTTGCAAAACAGGAAATGAATTTCCTGTCAACCGGAAGTTTGCTCAAAGTGAGTAATCATAACAATTATTAAAACATATATCAATACGTTAATGTATTATTTTACTACAGATTTACTATTTTCGTAATTAAACACCCGCGTTTACACGAGATGGGGATAAATGTAACTACAAGTAACCCTTTAAAATCCTGTTTTATAGAATAAGGTCGGGTTATCAGACTGCCTCAAATGTATACACAATATAAATTTAAAAAAAAAAGATAGGGAGCCATTGCTCGATTTTTGCAAGACAGTAAAATATTGAAATGTAATAATAAAAAAAATGTAACAAATTCGTTAACATAGTATCCTCTCTCCTTAAAAAAAGTCATTGAAGTAATATCAAAGCCTGAGGTTTTCTTGACATCAAATAAACGGTCGACTTCTATGATCGAGCAAATTTTTGAATTTGAATAGACAAATTTCTGACCTCTGTATTGTTTCGTTTTCACTTTCAGTTTTTTTTTAAGTTCCTAGAGGATATACAATGTAGGGCAACTATTTTGCTGCACCTGTGTAAAATGTTGTTTTGGGGCCAGCTGCAGCCTGTCCTGTGGTGTTAGGGTTGTTGTCTCTTTGGCATATTCACCATATTCATTTGACCCACAGAATATTTCTGTATAAGGCCAAGGTCATTGTTTCATAACAAACATTATTGTATGAACTACGATGGAACGTCAAGATTTTAATAACGCCATAAAATGGTCACGTTTATTGCGTGTAACGAAGTACAGAGGCTTAAGATGGCATTTTATCAATGGCAGCATATCGACAATGAGATAAACGATCCAGAGCCAAAGTCCTTGACAAATCAATATTGTTTCCTGTTTACTTGGCTGGAGTTAATTGAGTTCGTTTTATTGAGAAAAATGGCGTTTGCATAAGATTTTATTATATTCTTGTTTTTCTTCTTCCAAATGTTGCATACAGCCTACTTTGAAATGGCTATGTAGTTTGTTACTTGATATACATATGTACTTTTACAATTATGTGTTAATCTGAGTATATTGCATAACAATTTTATGAACATTGTGTACATGTACAGTGTACATTTGAACGTGAAATAAATTTAGGACAAGAGCAGGTCCGATATCAAATAGGGTATGTACATGTAAGTCTCGTTCTAGTTTCATTTTCTTTACCGGAATTTCCGATGTAGAACGTATTGAAAACCGAAGACCGACTGGATTTTATTGCTTACTTCCGGGTACTCAAAACGCTGTATAACAATGCAAATCTTTAAGTTTATGTTTTTTTTTACTTTATTTATTATGTAGAAATAGTTATTTGTCATTTTTCTCAGTATTTTTTACACAGGAAGATGTTTGCCCTTAACATTGAACTCAACGCTCTCTAAATGACAAATCTCAATGCTTTTGAATAGTAGATTAGGACCCATTCTCGTGAAATCACGGGGTCACTTGACGAGACTTACATGTACATGTACATACCCTATTGACTGATTATGGTACGAAAAGTTTTAAAGAAACAATTCGATGGCACATTTAGGATTTGTATTCCTATTGTTTTAACTAGAAACCAGCAAACTGTTTGGTCTGTAATATCATTTTTAATTTCAAAGTAATTCCAGACCTTGATAGTTTAGTTAGGCCCTGGAGAAGTGGCAGGGCTTAGTGTAAATTGGAGTCTAGTGCACTATCCATGTATCCATCCCCGAATAATAATGCATGTATTTTACATGTACATAATTATGATATGTACATATTTACTGAACTACATGTATTACATGCATGTAATGGTTAGTTTACACACATTTAGCTGCAATGATAAGCGCTATGCATATTTATGATGTTTTACTATAATTATTCTTTGTGACATGGTTATGAAAATAGCACAACTGATCTGAGCTTGTTACCAAATAATAGCCATTAGTAATATTAATGTAACTCCTATGTTGTACCTATTTCCTTAATAAATGGGTTTATTTATGAATATACGGGAAACTTTTCCGTATTTTCTATGATTGTAAAACGTAACCAGACTTTAAGTGTTAATAATTATGCATCTAGTGACCAACTTTCATTTGTGTTCTTATTGTCCAATACACCGTCTACATGTATGAAGCTACTGAAGGCTTTCCAATATTTTTTTTTATTCATATATGCAGGAATCATTATTAAGCTTCTACCTGGGTTTTAGGTAAAGTTGTTACAGTACCTAAATAACTGAAATGAACTTTCAACGTTATATTGTAGATCCTTCTTCATGACCCTTTTCGTCAGTCATTTTTAAATGTTTACTATCTGCACTCTAGATCGAACTTAACCGTATTTTTGTCATTTCAAACTTCATTTGTGAATCAATTAAAAAACCTCAGAGTAATTTCACAGTTGTTTTCACAAGAGTAATTGTGAAAGGTTTCATGTATTACAATGTAATTGTGGCATTGAATAAATTGATAAAAAGCTGTGATAGCATCATTTCTGTACAACGGTCTGACTTCGATTTCTGAGGACAATTCAAGCAATATAACCGGCAAACAAAATGAACAAATTGATTCCGAAAGGATCGGTTCGACTTGTTTTGTTTAAACTCACATTCATTCAAATAATTTGCACTGATACAGCTATGTGACCTTTACTTTAAATTGAATTATCAATGGTTTAATTGGTGATAATTTCCGCTGTTTTGTTAGTATTCATTCATAAATTGGAGACGTTCTCACAAGTGACATCATAGTCACCATAGCAACAACAAATAGCTTCTGAGAAGGTCATAGAACGCGGGATGTACTACGAGGAGTACATGAATGCGTTTAAAAAAAAAATCTTTAAAACAAATAATCTGATATAGCAGTAACACACAACAACCAACTACTTCCAAGCGCAAAAACTCCACGTTATATTTCAAAACATTAAGTACTGCAATCTAAAATAATCTACTTTCATTTGAGATTTCGAAGTTTTTGTTTTTACTTTTGCTTTTGTTTCTGGTTTTTCTTTTCTTTTGTTTTGTTTTTGTTCTATTTTTTTTGTTTTGTTTTTGGTATGTTTTTTTGTTTTGTTTTTGTTTTTGTTTTTTCGTTTTTTGTTTGTTTGTTTGTTTTTTTTGTATATATGTGTGTGTCTTAGGGGTGGGGCGATGTTATTCAGCAAGTTACATGCATACAGTTGGCACATATGAATAAATAAAAGATTGATAATGTGCTATTTTTAGATTGCAGTAAAATATTTAAAAAAAAACACAGATAATTCAGGAAATTGATTTACGTCAACTGTGAGGTATACCAGATCAACCTGATGAGAGCACATTATTGTCAAAATCATACAAAAATCTTTCATAATAATGTAAAATCAGTTACGCACCCTTCTGACCTTATTTATTTACACCCAATAAAGATTACAATATAACAATACTATCTGATACTTGTATAGACATTCCAAAAGTACATGTACATGCTTGCGTGTACATTATGCATGGTTTATCTTTTTTTTTTATTTCAAAGGAACATTCATCTTGTAGTACAACTCAATTAAGAACGAGACAGGTTTAAATTCCAATTGCTGTAAGAATCAGGCAGTAAATTAAAATGTTCGAAATAACTTCTGAATGTGGAGTTTAGGATGAAATAAGAAAAACTGTGGACCTGATATTAACGTTTTGTGCATACTGAAACAGAGGCACATCAAGTCACTTAGAAAAGGTGGGGTGCCAACCGGGATTCCTCAGCAAAGTGGGGGAGGGGAAAGTGTTGCTTGGTTATTATATACAATTATTTTTCATAGAACATAACACATGGGACATAACACATTCCGGGCAAAGACAAACTCAGTTAGGTTCATCAATTTGAAGGGCTGGGATTTACTTATGGAAAGAGACGAAAACTATGTGAGTGCATTTGTACATGTACATATTATATAAATGTCAGTTGTGTATATCTAGGACTTATTCTTATTGACTTTCATGTCCCCGAGATTTTTAAGATTTAAAAGTTTTCAAATTGCCGAATCATTACAAATACCAATACTTTAAAAAATAATCGAAGTGACAGTAAGTTTCTTACATAATCACAGAACGCGTATGAAAAGGAAAAAAAAGATTAGTTTAAGTCCTTTGAACATATATACAAATATGTACTATTAAATCCAATTGACAAAAAATACGAGTATACGTGCAGTGAAATGTTAGTAACATAGCTATTCATGCTCACCAAAAAATTTTGTTTTCTATTTTGCTCGTAACAAGTCTTGCTATGTCGGACTTTGACATGCATGTACTTGAAACTGTTTTTGATTGAGGTGAGCAGGTATACATGTATGTACTAGAGGCGGATCCAGTAATTAACAACCGTTGGGTGTGTGTCCGTTCCAAGATTGTTTTAAGAAGGGGGAACTTGCCGACTATCATTTGCTCCTTTTTGCACGGGGGCGGGGGGAGGTGTGTGTGTGTGGGTGGGGGGGGGCTCCAACCCCTGGAACTATTCGAACCCCATTTTCACTGTATTGTTTAATTTAACTATATGAAAAATAATTATAAACATTTGTACATGTACAGATCTGTATTACTATACATGTATTTTGTTTCTGTCTTATTTTGTATACTACCAATATCTTTATTAGAATTACATTGTCTATGATTTACTGTTCATGTATGAATGCAAGGGCAAGGTTGAAAATAAACAATAACTATACATGTACATGTAAAACAATGACATTGTGTATTACTAAAAGTCATCGGAACATACAGCTGATAACATAATGTAATGAGATATATTTTAGATTTAATTGTTACATCTACATGTACATGTACACATGTAGCTTCATAATTATACAATGTAAGTTCTTCTAGGGCAGTATAAAGATTCAGTAAAAAAAAACATTGACGTACTTTTACAGTAACATTTGCTCATTCAAAAAAGTCAAAGATCTGAATCTGGAACACGCCAGAATGAATCTTAACTAGATGGCTCTTTACTGTGGCATTAAGTCATTTTTCAGTACAATGTAAAACTGAATTTAGCTCATATTAATACATTTAAATATAAACTGAAACATTTCAATTATGCAAATTATGTTTATTTGGACGTAAAGAGAAAATAGTCATCTTGAATTAAATGATCTTGAACTTTCCGCAACCCCAAAATATACAATACTCAGAACTTACTGACGTAAATTCGTTTTCATACCAACATAAAAACCGCATGTAATGTACGTAATTAGTTTAATGGTTGAGGAGGAAAATAAAATACCTTGATATATTTGCATATAAATTCAATTAGTTTCTATTAACCGAGCAGTGAAAAGAAATTTTCATCGCAGTACCAATCAATGTAGAAAGGACAACTCATAATTTTGAGTTAAAGTACATTAAATTAATATAATGCTGATGATAATATTTCATAATGGCTTTGATGGGTATCAAATAAATTGATATAATGAACATTTTAATATCAACACTCAATTAAGTCTGCGATGTCCGACCCGCACAGTTCGATGAACTACAGTTATAATGAGCTACATCTGTTTGTCGGTCAATTTCATTTCTCGTGTTAATATGACACCCACATAGAGTCATAAAATAGCGCGAAAATCATCAAGTTGTCAAATTCAACGATGATAGAAACACAAAAGATAATTGAAAAATAAAACACCAGGATGCTCAGTTTACATATTGGCTTCGATTTGCAAATGACTGTTTGCTATAAATGAAAATTAGCGCAAGATTTCTTAAGGTACATAGAGGATAAGTTTTTTTTTTTTCTTTTTTTTTTCGTTTATTTTTATTTTTATTCTATTTTATTTTTTTTTTTAAGTCTCATAAAAAATGCAAAAAACTTAATTGAAGCAGAATCAACGAACACATTATACAAAACATTTAGAAAAGCACATTTATCGTAACTTTGACTTCCGCTGAAACCGAAACGAAAAAATATATAAACAATTAAAAACTTTAAAAAGACTAGGTGCACCGGAAGTGCAAGCCGTCACGACTTATATGATATAGCAATACAAATGCGTGTGAACGAGGTCTGGCAGCAAAACTGTAGTATTCAAGAATTAGACAGGTTAGACCATCACGACTACAATAGACTAACTCGGTCGACAAACATCTCGTACATTGTGTGTCTGTCCGACTGTTCACATACAAAGTTTGAAAAACGTTTTACGTAAATTTCTATCATGCTAAAACGAAAAAAACAATGTAAATAAGGTATACGGCATATTTAATGTATTTTAAGTGTTGTCTTTTTTTACATGTACATTGGACCAGAATAATTTAAATCAAGCTTATCATATATACATACATACATGTATATCAATGATATCAATGGTACTTTAAATAATCATTACAGTACCGCATGTACATTTGTGTACGGAAAAACGTGTCATTGTACCCCGCACAGAAGACTGACCCATTGCCTTATTTAAAAAGAAAATATATTTTCAACCCACTCTAAGGTATCAGCAGTACATTACTTATCGTTTTGATTTAAATCAACATTTCAAAATACTTAATCCTCTAATGTCAAAGGAATTTAGGTTCTTTTCAAGTTAAGCCACTATGGCTTAAGGCGCAGCGGGGTTGACCGCTTTAAGGAATTTGAAAAGCGTGTTTAAAGCGCATTCAGTCATGAAGCTCTTTTTGCAACAAATACCGAATTGTCAAATGCCTCAGTCTTGGTTTATAGTTTTTACAGGAGGACCTAAATCAAAACAAATGTCTACAATATATGGTGTTACCCGTTTCAATAGGATTGACAGCATTAAACGACTTATTCTTTTGTTTCTAAAGAGGAAATACGATGTTTAATGTCTTTTTGTTCAGTCTTTCTTGTAACATTCTAGCTCAATGTGTATGTTCGTTTTTTTTGTATGTATTTTTTTTTTTTTTTTTTTTTTTTTTGTTTTTTGTTTTTTTTTTTTGAAACACGGAGTATTCTGCACCGCTTTCACTGGTCTCAAATTTAATCCATGGACAAAGACCAGACATTGAAAACAGATAAACACAAAAAAGAACATAAAATAACTAAAATAATACACAAAGAGTAACAAAAGTAAATGAGCAACTTGGACTCCATTAAAAACTGGGAGCATGGACCAGTTGCACCGGTAAGGTAAGCGTCCTCTGCTTTTCTAAAAACATCGGCCGAGTTGCTCATTAGGTCCGGGGTAGAAGAAAGAGCAAAGGAAAACTATAACACGTTGAACAAATCAGTTTTCATGGTGCATATGGATACACATTAACGATCCACGAATTCATGATGACGACCAGAAAACTTCTGTAGTGTAGTGTTGTAGCCACATAACCCTGTTCTAAAAGCCTACTTGTGATAAGTCTAGTGCAAAAAGTCTGTGTATGGCAAGCTCTGGCATAAAATATCACCTGTGATTTAAAAAGTCTATACGCAGGTGATGAAAGAATGTTGCCAAAGGTGAAGGAAAAGTTGACAATACTGAATGAAAAGTCATCACTTTTGTCGTATAGTTTGGTCAATAGTTTTCCATCGATTTCTAAGTGTATGTCAAGATATGACGCCGACTTAACAGTGTCTGTAGTATCTTTTATCTCAAGTTCTTTGGGGTAGATGCGATGTATCGATTGTTTAGGATTGTTTATCGATAATATGTCATCTATATAGCCGGAAACTGAGATTAAAGGATCTAGCTAAACAATCTTTTTTTTTCTTTAGGATCCGATCAGCTATAAAGTCAGCCTCTTTAAAGTGAAGGAATAGGTCAGCAAGTAGAGGAGCACAACTTGTTTCCATTGGAATGCCGACCGTTTGTTGAAAAAAACGCGTCCACCGCACTGGACAAATATGTTGTAGATAAACAATTCCAGCATTTTGAAAACATTTCCTTTGGTATATTTTGAAGATGATTTGGAACGAAAAAAAAAGTTCCGTGTATTTATCTTTTTTTTTATTGAATAAGCTACAGAATATAATTAGTACCAGACTGTAAAGTCAGGTTTTATTGATGCGAGTTTCTGTCACTGATACTTTTTTATAATAATTCGGAACTTCAAAATCTACAAAACTTGCAATTTATTTTTTTTTTCATGTTCACTATTATTGTTTAAGTATGTATACATTCCTTAATTGTGATAATCATTGTCCTGTAGATTTAACTATTACAAAGCATAAATTGTATTGAAGACCCTTTCAATTTACAATACTTAAAAATATTTACCACGAACCCAACAAATTGTGCTATCTAAATACAATGTCGTTTTAAACTGTGTACTGAAGTAAAATCTCTCACGTATTTGTCAATGCCAGCCTTAGAAAGACTTCAATGTTCCTTTATAAACAGTACTAGTTTTCTTATGTCTATTGACAAACGCTTCATTTTGTCAGAGATACGATTTATTTAATGCTTTCTTTTTCATGATTCAAACCACTTCTACATGTAAGTATATAACCTTGTTAATGCGGGACAATAATTTACACAAGCACTACTGCAGATGTATTGTGTAGTTGTCTGTCATGGTCAAACCTGATTAAGGGGTTCAGGGAGGATTCAGATTTTTTTTAAAGTTGGGTTCTGATCCATAAATGTAAAATGGGTAACTAGGTTATTATTCGCTTTTTTTTTCAGTTGCACACAATATATACCAAATTTAAAAAAAAACACTTCAAACGGGAAACATCTGGAGTTAGATCCACTAGTTGGGATTTCATACTGTAGGTCATTCAATTAAAAAACGATAACTACACGGAACCTTCCTTTTTGATGCAAGTAACATTATATCCGTAAGATTTCACGTCTCTGAAGTAGTAAAATAGATATATTGGAAAAGCAAATTGATCCGAGTTTCTGAGAATATCTTAAGGCTTGAAATACATGTATAAGTAGCAACAAAAGGCACTTTTGAGCAATCAACCAGGAGTGAGACCGTCTCATCAGAGGACGTCTTTGCTTGACCCCTATCATTGAAGGTAAAGAAAGTTGTACTAAATTTAAAGGAAAGATTGTGAGTGTGACAGATTCACGGCACAGGGAACGCCCCATTCAAACCTATAATGGAAAAATGTGTATGTTTTTGCATAAAATCATGATACTCCGTTAAATGTTCTCCAACATTTTTTTCTTAAGGAACACCACAGTAAGTCAAAAATAAGAAAAAAATACATGAAATAAAATGTTCAACTTCTAAAAATGTTGCAAGGGCAACAAGCCGCCAACTTTTTACACCTGAATGTAGTGACCAAATTGTACTGACCAATTATGTTCCATTTGCAAATAAATCCTCTCTATATGCATCTGACCCATATTTTCCATTGCTTTAAATCATCGAGAAATATGATACAAAAACGACCTGAATAGACGATTTATAGTTTCTGGGCCAATTAATGTTTCTTATCGGATGTCCCATTTGTTCCAATCGATTAGACAATGCATGTCCCCATTCAGGTTCCGGTGGTATTCCATTAACGGAAGAGACATGAAACGTCACGTGTGCTACTGACCTGCTTTCGTTATTATAACATAATATTTGACTAAATGGTTTCTGATCATATTTTTATGTGGTCATTCATATTTATACAAAGGCCAAATATAGAATTTCCTTTGATTATGGAAAGATTACAGAGTTTGGGTAATCAGCATTCGGAACTTAAGTAAATTCCATGTTCTAAAGATTGTTTACATTTGTAATTTAATGGGAGTTAGGAATCAATTTCACGTGTGAGAAACTATTGAGGAAATTTTGAAGCGTCTTCAAATCAGCAAAAACACATCTCAATATTTTTTTAAAGACGACATAAAATGTATTGAAAACGTTTATTGATGAAAATGAGATTTTAAAAAGTAACCAAAGCTAAATATATACATCGAATAAGAACCTGTGCTAATTTTACGTCTTGAATGGCGTTACCATATGGGGATATTTGTAACAACATTGATTGTTGTTTAAATTTATTGTTGCGTTTTCCAGTATCAAAATAAAATGAATTATTCTCAAGATTAAGTATACCCAAGACGTACATGTGCAGTTTTAGCATCAAAGAAAGCTGATACCATGGAAAGTAGTATCCCACTGGTGAATTCATGGTAGGTAGTGCAATGGAGTTTCAATGTTCATTTTTATACTTTCTTGATTCAGCAACATTACAGTCAAAATAACACAGCTTCAACAATGCGGCAAAAAAATATCAGCAAATATCTACATTACACGTGTAATAGTCATGTCATGTGATGTAAATTTCGTTTTAAAAGACCAGTTAAAAACCGATAGAAAAAGAAGGGATGTGGCGAAACGTAACAAAGCGCAAATACAAAATAGAAAATAATTACAGAGGTCACCAAACGGTATTCCCTAAGTGTAGACACACTTTTAAGTCAGCTCTGAATGGCCCCGACAAAAAGTAATAAATTCCACGGTAACAGAACGATGACAGTTTGAATGATATTATATTCCTTTCCGATAATTGATTGATTGATTATTGGGGTTTAACGCCCGAGCAGCAATATTTCAGCTCTATTCAGGCGATGAACATGAAATGAATGATAAAATGAACATGAAATGATGATGAAATGAAAAATGGGATGTGACACAAGGATAATGGGGTCGACAAATTTTGATTGCCACTGGAAATATGGCGGGGTGGGTAAAATTGTGCAATTTAGCCTCCTGTGGCGGAGCGCACAGATTCCTACTCCGATAAAATAACCACAACGTGGTATCTTTCCCAACACGTTGCACCACAATAGTTTGCGGTAAGGTTTTCCGTATTATGACCTGACGACCCCAGCATGCAACATCCCAGGGGTTCCCCATTCAACCAACTGGGACAAACAACCCCGTTGCATTGTGGACAGAGCGCCCTAGCCCCCAGCCATTGTTTCTTTTTTTATGTTTAGGTATATGACAAAGCAGACTCCACTTCCACGTCACATCAACACTGAAGTTACAGACGCTTTACAAGATTTTTTTTTCTGTCCATCGTCGTCTTACTTTGCATTTAAAGTGTCTGAAAGGCTTATATTTTTCAGTTTATCAAGCTTTTAATTAGTCATTTTTTGTCTTATGCCGACTGTTACAAGAGATACATGTATTTGCTAAATATGTCTATGTGTGTGTCTTTTTTTTATCTGACGAATTTTTTAATTGCTTTCTTGTCAACTTTATATAAAAATGGTGATAATCGAAATAAGCAGCCGGAACTCCTTTGAAATAATCGGAACACTGAAGTAGTTCAATAACGAGTCCATTGCAACTCTGAAATTGACAACGTTTATTAAAGGAATGATCGGTGTAATATTCAAGTCTGAAATCGACAATGTTTACCAAAAGAATGCTCGGCGTAATATACTGTGTGTCTACCTTTTTAAATTAGAAGATAAATCATATTAATAAAAGTATTCACTGTGGTAGATTGGTCTACTTTTGAATGAGCATTTTATCTAATAAAAGAAGTTTCAATCTACCACTTAATAAACTAAGCTATTCAACGAGAGAAAAGTTAATTAAACATTTGGCCTAGTTTGTTGATAAGTTCTATACAACCCAGGTCGTTAAAACCCTTAATTCGTTTTGAGTTACAACTATCGTATACTATTATACGCTTAAATATTATGAAACAAATTGAAAGGGCTTTGAGCAGCTCTTTATAAAAAAAATGTTTTGATTTGAGAAGCTATAAATGTTTAAATACTACATAGAGATGACGTACTTCCTCGGTGATAGATATATTGTACTAATTTCAATGCTTAAAGGTTAAACAGATCGGGATATACATTTGTCAGTCTAGGAAGTCGTTTAACCGACTGGAGAATCAATTTATGAAATTAATATTTCATATCTTCTGGCTGTTTGTAGAAATTGTATATCCTTGGCATTTTCAGTAGAATAATCAATAACGATAAATTTCCATGGCGAAAAAAAAAATAACAAAATACAGAAATAAGGCCACTCAATCAAGGCTAAAATACAGAAATCAGACACTGTATAGTTATGATATCTTCCTTTAATAACAAAATAACAAATTTGATCATGTTAAGATTCATACACATTTGTATACATGTACCAATAAATATACTATCATAACGAAAATCATATGCACGTATACCAATATTTCCGATTAAAAAAAAATAAATATGATTTCACTCATTCAATGTTGAAACGCACATTTAACATACAAAATACTTTTTGAAAATACCAAAAAAAACGTAGAGAAGAGATATCACAGAAAAATTATCACAGTAAAACGAAATATAATAAAAAAAAACACACACAAAAAACAAAAAAACAAAACAAAAAAAACAAAAAACAAAGATTGAAAATTAGTTTTCAAATTCATTAATGATATTTACCCGTAATGTTCATTTCCAAAAAATACATGAAAAAAAAAAAAAACAAATATTGATACCAATATGATCCAACTTTCGGTATCATCACTTTCAAGACGAAAGGTAAACGTCAGTTTCCTTGGTAATTCTCGTAATCTTAAAAATCCACTTTTAGTATAATAGATTTTCTATATGAATTTAAAAATTCAGTTTTAAAGTTTGAATTACTGATTATAAGTTCAAATTCCTCTTTACATGTCGTATTTCTAAAGTTATAAATTCAGTTCTTTTCAGCAGGTATTTCTAAAGTCTAAACAAGATAGACAGTCAATACACATACACACGATGTTGATTTCGATGGTGGAACACGAAAGATGAAAGACGTTTGGCACAATGTAACTGGCAAAGATATACATTCATGTTCTAATAATTTTTAGTTTCATTGCATGTAGCTCTATATCTAACTCTATGACATAGACCATTCAAAGTCTACCTGTCTGTTCTATCTAAAGCCGTCTATAACCTGATGCGTAGTTGTCTTGCACAAATTACAAGTTCTTTAATTTAGCACCATTTCCCGGGCAAAAGCAGCGTAACTGCTTGCTCAACTAGAACCAGCTAGCTTCGTTCGAAACAAAATTCTGGAAGTATGGAGTATATTCGTAATTGCACATCAAATTCATAGGAATTTGATTTTGAAAAAAGGTTTTCTCTGGTGATGCAAATTCCTTTTGTTCAAGACTTTGCTGGGTCTAGAATATGAAGTCCAGAAAATTTCGACGGTAAATCGTTCATCCATTTCATACACTTTTCTATTGCTTCCTTCCTCTCTTCGTCGTATACAAAGTCAATGATATGGGGTGTTTCTGCAGGCGATGACGATGTCTGTAAAGATTCGTCGGAATTTCCACTGACGACGTCGGATTTTTGTCCAGATGATGTGCTATTTGAGTAAGTCTGCTTTTTCATTCGACTAGCAGGCGATTTTCTCCAATTCTTCACCTGTTCGCTTCTAATCCATTGCTGTTGTCTTTTGATATGATGTCGCACATGGTCGTTTGCAGCCAAATCTTGGCGGTTGTCGAGTCGTAGTGAAGACATTTTCTCAAACTTTGATATCAATACAGGCGCTTTAAATTTTAAAGTTAATGGTAAATGTTGCTTCGCTGAAGTTTAACGTTTAAATATTTTAACACAGGTAGAGATCTTTCTTATATAGTCCCTTTAAAGACTTTATGATCAATCAATCGATTGATTTTTCTACAACTCTCGAGATTCCGGATATGCCAGGTA
The DNA here is from genome assembly GCA_037379345.1 of Perna viridis. Lineage (NCBI taxonomy): Eukaryota > Metazoa > Mollusca > Bivalvia > Mytilida > Mytilidae > Perna > Perna viridis. Next base: position 28,332,773 of record CM074520.1, read on the forward strand.
TTTTCCGTGACGTCATAATCCTGCAAAGAAGATAGGCGATATTCTTACATTAATTTCTAGCATTCTTTAACCTTCACTTCGGGGGAAATCAATTTGTATACAAAAAAATCAGTATTATATTATAAGTGTATTTTTATAGCACGTTAAGGCAAGTGAATTTCTTTCTCAGAATTTCAGCATTTAGTGCAAAGTTAAAAACATTTGTAGGAACTACGGTACAAGATACTGTAAATCATAGTTCTTGGCATTTATTAGTGACGAAGATGACGGAAAAAGAAAACAAATATTTTTACCACATTGAAATATATATTGAAGGCTTTTAGACAAAGCCATTAAATTGCCGTTCTCCGTATTTCTTTTTTTTTTTTTTTTTTTTTTTTTTTTTTTAATTCTTTTCCTTTCTTTTTTTTTGTATTGTATTGTTTTGTATTGTATTGTATTGTATTGTTTATTGTTTTTGGTTTTTTTTTGTCTTTTGTTTTTTTTTGTTGTTTTGTTTTTTGTTTTTGTTTTTTTTGTTTTTGTTTTTTTTTTGTTTTTTGTTAGTTTGTTTGTTTTTCTTTTTTTTGTTTTTTTTTTTGTTGTTTTGTTTGTTATTTACTGTTTTTTTTCCTTTCTTTTTGCTGAAAGGTTGCTTTACCATACAATTTGTCTAAAGCATTATTCTACATCATTTTCTGAATTCACTCAACAAGACTTCGCCAAATACATGTAAATAATAAACCAATGTTTCGTGAAATTAATCCTGTCTTATCCAAACTATGAATGATTCGAAAACCTGTTTAAATTATACAGTGAATAATTCGGAAACCTGTCTAAACCAGATTTCTTTACATCAATCATAATATTTTTTTTCACCTGTATACTGAACATATTTCAAAATCCATAATGGGTACAATTTAGACAGGCTTACTGCACATGAGCAGTCTCCGTGCGTTTCCATGGTGACACCCCCTTCCGTTTACCCCTTTAGTATTTGGATTTGTTTCTGTTATGTTCATTTAGGTTGCAATGTTTCTAGAAGCTGTTTGTTGTCTTGGAGTTAAACGGCGTCGATCGTTAAAAATACGTAGTAAATTACAAAAGAAGGAGTAATATTTACCGATGCAACACATTAAAGAACGATTATTTTAATCAGGAGACTGATCGATTCTACAAAGGTTTCATTGAGAAACTATTTAATAAGCTGAAGACTATTTTTATGTGTTTTTCCTCTTGTAAATAGAGACAAACTGCGGTTATTTACAAAATTAATGTTTTTGTTTGAGTGTTGAAAGGAAGTTTTGGGATATAAATACAACTTTGTTTATTTAGTCTATTAAAGAAATTGGAAAAACTTTCAAGTGTTGCTATTTAAAGGTTATGAGGTCTAAGTCCTTAGTTTAGAATATTCTTGAGGTTTCTCGAACCTAAATATATCAAGATTGTATTAAGATCAAGTGTTACTTTAGGGTTTTCACTCATTTTTCATTTCAAACAATGTTATTCTAAGGAGACGCGGTCTTTAAATAATTCAAAAATTTGTTTAACAAACTTAACACATTAATTTCGTAATGTTTCATTCTTGAACTACATGTAAATTACAAAAAACAAACGATTCTATTCATTACCAGAACAAACAAGACTTCGAAATATGAAATAAGTCGAAATAATAACACAATCCTCAATAAATTTGTATAAATTAATTCATAGGATTACCGGACACAGCGTATCCCATTATTCAATGTTTCTACATCGTCGAGATTCCTTTTTTTTCATGTTCGTAGAAATGAACGGTTTTAAAGTCTTATTTTATGTTAAATACCAACACATTCTTTATTGGAAATTTAATTAGCGCATGTACATGAACATGTAATATTATGTAATATTATGTAATTATCGTAAAAATTAACGTACATATTGTAACTACATGTGAAAGTTACTGCATGTGTAAATACATTTGTAACTAAATACATGTTAATGTAACTACAAATGTTACTACATTTGAAACTATATGTAAATGTTACTACACATGTAAATATATGTGAAGTTAACTACGCGTAAATATTACTGCAAAATTAATGTAACTACATTTGTAACTACATGTAAATTTTATCACATGTAAATGATACTACACATGTAACTACATGCACAATATCATGTAAATGTTACCACATTTAATAGTTACTACACATGGAGCTACAGCATTTCTTTGTTTCAATATGGTTTATTTGAATTTTATGAGTATTCAATTCCATTTTACCTTTTTAAATGTGGCCATTGTTCACTAATTTATAAATCTCATTTTTTAATTACATCTGCATCTGATTCAGCTTAAACTGCATCTACATGTAGTTCAACGACTTTATTATCATAAATAGGTAACGCATCTTGCCCTATGGTCGAAGTATGATAAACAAAATATGTGTTCATTTAAAAGCATTGCAAACTGATACATTGTTATATATTAACACAAACTGTCCTTCCTAAAAATTAAACAGTTATTGTATTTTCAGAAATCAAAACCTTCATGAATAAAACATTTCTGATCTAATAAATGGTTTTATGCTAATTGTGATATAAACCATGATTGAATAAAGTCGTATAGAACCATGCCTTATCTCAAAATAATTTTAAAAATACTCTTTTTTTTAATAAAATTTAATAAATCTAATTCTGGCATTTTAAATTTGATGTTCTGTCGTTCGGCACTGTATTGACATGTTCATTGTACATCATTGCGCTAGGAAAAAACTCGTCACCGTTTGAAATTTCATCTAGCAATTTCTCATGTGAATGCCCAACCCAAGTAATTAGTTATTTCAACACGATTTATAACTGTTCAGGGTAATCTAAAGACCATAAAATGCACATTGAATTTAATTAACACTGACATTTTTCTATTTATAACTAATTAATAATATTACATCGACAAGTTTAATAAAGAGGTGTTCCGAGTACTAGTCTCTGCCTTTACCATAAATAGAATTAGATTTTCTTTAATTAAAGAGCCTGTCACAATCAGAGCCGTGCACCGAAAATTTGATATTTTATATCAGAATAAATCTTAAATACTGCAATAAAGAAGCCGTATATTTGGACATTGAAATATTTGACAACTATCAAGTACAATATTGAAATTTTGTCAATCATCATAACGACAATTGTTTGCTTGTCGTTTGGGTATAAAAGAGTTTATTTTCTTGGTGCATTTTACAATGAGATCAAGTTTGTTTGTTTTAAGTTTTGAAGATAGAACGACTGCAAATTACCACACTTTTTGTCCATTTGAATTTCCGTTCTATTCCACTTTGTCCCCTTATTTTCATGCAGTTGCAATAGTTTCATTTTAAAAAATTGGAATCGCTTTATACATGTATATATTCGATTGAAAATTGTCTTAAATCATTAGAGATATTGGTGACCTCTTTACTAGTAGCTTTTAGCCCCGTGCAGATCCGGGTGTTAAAAGAATAGGCCTGCAGCAGCGCTAAGCTTGTCGTAAAAGGCGACTAAATAGTACTCAGAACTCTAGCCTAGGGCTAGGGCGCTCTGCCCACAGAGGAACTAGGTTGTGTGCCCCAGGTGGTGGAATGGGGTACCCCTGGTGTGTTACATGCTGGGGTTGTCAGGCTATAATACGGAAAACCTGACCGCAAACCATAGTGGTGCACCGTGTTGGGAAAGATGCCACGTTCCTCGCACGTTAAAGAACCCTACTGTGGTATTCTCCCGGAGTAGAAACTATAGGACTCTGCCACAGGAGTCTAAATTGCCCGACCCTGCCCACCTCTCCCTATTTCCAGTGGCAATCGAAATTTGTCTACCCCATTGTCCTTGTGTCCCATCCCTTTTTCATTTCATCATCATTTCATATTCATTTTATCATCAATTTCATGTTCATCGTCTGAATATAGCTGAACTATTGTTGCTCACACGTTAAACCCCAACAAACAACAAAAACAACAACTAGTAGCTTTTACAAACTCAGTTTAAAATTGATATCTTTCATAGCATAATATTATAAGAACTTCGAAAGAAGATATTTTAAGCTAGTCTTTATATATGAGACTAATCGAAAGTTTTAGCATCGTATATACATGTAGTATTGTGTAGTAGTTATTTTTTCCCCATTTTGTCTATTTGATATTATTATATAATCCATGTCTTACGCGATAAAGTGTTATTTTTATGTTTAAGAATTAAAATGTGAATTACCTTAATTATTCTTTTTCGTCACTTTACAAACAAAACACTCGAAATGCCTTGGTCAGTATTCGACGAGACATTTGAGCCTGGCTCGCTAAGACCTATCATAGCAAGGCCGTGCCTTTATCAGATTTGAACTCCTTATTTATGTTGTGGGTTCGTTTTGTTTTATTTAGTACTTAATTATCAAACTTGACCAAGAACTATTTTACAACTTTCCGTAATGTATTTACCTTCAATACAAAAAGTCAAACTCGGCTTTTGGACAGAGCAAGGGAGTGCCATCTAGACCATATACACATAACCCTTGTTGACTTGTAATTTGAAAAACCGAACAAGTCACGTACAGTTGACAACATTTTAACATTAAGGATACGTCATTTTAAAGAGCTTGACTAACATGGAGTTTTCATCGGTCAATATGCTTAAACCCAATGATCATTAAGCCCACTCACACTACAGGGTATTTTTTGAAGATTAAGTAGAATGTCTCATATATTTACATGACAAAAATCAGAATTTTGGAATGTCAATAAAAACCCCCTCAATCGTTACAATTTTAAATTCTAATGTAAATCTTTTAAATCTCACATTGTTATGAATGACAGAATCAAAACGTCATCTAAAAGCCCTTATAATCTGTTTAAATTGATGAACCAATGACATTCTGAAATTTAAATAAATTTGATTGTAAATAGATTGAATTGTGATAGCAATTAACATTTCGTGCGAAAAATTTTCATATATAAAAACAAAATCATGTTTTTTCTACAAATTTCAATTGTCAAAACAGACACTCAGAGTGTTTCATTAAAATTAATTGGCAAAAAGTACAAGTATATTATCTTTCTGTCCGTGTGAAAAAGAATATCAAGGGAACCAGGATTCGAACGGTGCTATAAAAAAAATCATAATAAGACAACGAAAATAGACTTATACAACACAGAACATGGAAAAAAAAACAAAAAAACAAAGAAATGTACAAGGAAACACGCGTAAATGAGAATAGGAGTCTAAACTTTACGACCAGTCAGAAAATATGCCTTTATTGTGAACACATGAAGACATAAGCATTCCAGAAACCGTGTATGGAGTAATGTTTTAGATGCATCAAAGACGATTGTACATCAATTAGTGTTCAAGATCAGACTCCTGTTTACTTCACGTATAATTAGTCTGATGCAAATAGAACACGCTGCACACAATACAATGAAGGTATATGTTATTGATGTGAACAAAAAAAAAAAAGAAAAACAAACTTCAAACATTAAAAAATCGTTTGATAGGAAAAGAGAGATAATATCGGGGCAATAAGAGTAAAAGAGTGGCACACACGTAGAAAATAGGAAAGATATATCGTCAAATTACTGTAATTTAAGTCATTAAAATATTTCAGCGTTGACTTAGTTTTTTGTTCATAAATTCAATTCATTCTATTTCAAATTTCTAAATTGGTTTTATTAATTGATATCATGGCATGCAAAGAAAATGAAATTAATAACTTAAGAAAAAAACTATGTTTATGACATCAAAGATATGCTGATTAATTTTTAAGTAAAATACATTTTATCCGAAAAAAAGCAGATCATACAGTGAAATAATTTCTCTTCTTAGTTGACATTACAATTACATTGGATAAGATAAAATAAAAACTATGAAAAATGAAACCACAGAGACTTTTTTTCATGATCAAAGAAATACTTTATGCACGATTCAATATATTCTATTCTAAAAAGCTGATTTTCAGATATGTATGACACCTTCGTGGCTGTTGTAATTATTTTATATTAATTTAAGATAACATTTTTTTAAATGGAAAGACTTGTTTAAACCGAATAATTATTCTTCATTGTTCTGTTAAATATATAATTCAGTTTAAAAAGCATTAGGTCATTGAGACCTTTTACATCCATCCCTTTCGTGACAGTTAAAATTATTTGAGGGTAAAAATTCTCCTCAGAAAAATCTATTAAGGTCGAACTTTAATACACTGGTTGATATAAATATTATTGTGTTTATATCAGTAGGCGACGACTCGAATACTCTGCAATAATATTTAAAAAGAATTTATGAAAATATCTGCTATGTAGATCAAGGATATGATTCATATGTGCTTGCTTTTTTCTCTATGTAGTAAGGTTCATTACTTTGGGGTTTAAATCACCAGAAGGCATCATGTCAATTACAAAACAGATTTAAAGTCAAATTGTTTTTTTGTTATCATAAGGTTTTAAATAAAGCACAAATCAGAACATAAATATAGAACTCCCATTGATATCCTTCAACTATTCGAACCAATTAAGTCCATAAATAACATATCATCAGTCAAAGAAACGGAATTGAACTTAAAATGTTTATCAAATATAAAGCGTCTTGAAACGCAGGTTCATAGATAATTTATTTCATGTCATTGTTCATCTGTTAATGGCTCAAAGAAAAGCATGTTTTTTTTTTTGGCTATATTTGTCAAATCAAACCTCTCAAAGGGTAATGTTGCTGCATATCTAGCCCGTTTCATTGAATCTGAAAACGAATGATAAACTTATTTTGATTACAAAAGGATCGTAATTCGAGAAATAAAAAAATAAATATATATATTTAGATGGAATGAAAAAAGAGGAAATGATATCGTATACTCAATATTCCATTGAAGGCCGCCATGATGGTTAAAAACTAAACGAACTCTGTGTTCAGTTTATATAATTAGTGGAAATGAAAAATGTGATGCACAAAACAACTATAAATTTGTCTGCTTTAAAACTTCATATGAATATTAATTGCAAGGATGATTTGAATAGATACTAGTATTATTAATCATCTATACACCACAACAACTTTTATAAAAAGTCAAATTGTATATGGATAAATTATTTGTTTTAGGAAAGCCATGGTTTAATAGATCAGTCTAATTGGTATGATATATATTTCCATTGAAAATTGTTTTTGATGCAAATATTTTGCTGAATCATTTTGTATTCATTATCTATATAGGACTATATGTATAATTTAACACTTAGGTTATTGGCCTATTTTATTTCATTGTAAAATATTGCGTTTGTAAAAATCGAGACCAGATAGACACGTGTTGAACATCAATAAAACAAATTGCTAGACCGTTCATTTTATGGTATTATCAATGCCGGAATGTTTTGTATGAAGTGTGTGACAGTCAATGCGACAGCTTGTTTTTACCTTTCACGTGCAGAATTGGAGATTATCACACTTCCAGTAATTTGTTTTCACGCCTTTTATGTCACTCAGTTAAAACTGTATAAAAAAATAAAATGCACAGAGAGTGTAAAAAGTATAAAGAAAATAAACAAAATCGCGAAATGTGATGATCAAATTAACCACAGATCATGCTAATGACCAAACCAAAGGGTAATCAAGGGAACAAGATACTAGCGGAAATTTGAAAAAAAATGTAATCAAGGGACGAAGACGGGGCAGGAAAAACAGACAGACACACACACAACAAAGAACGTAAAAAAAGCAAAATACGAATGTCATATGTACAAAGCAACACAAGTAAATGAGCTACTCGGAATACCCCTAAAACTGGGGGAACACGGACCAGGTGAACCGGTGGGGAGAAAAGTGTTTAAATAGGCAGAAATACTAACTACACTTAGTCTAATGATCGAAATCACAAAATAACAATATAATACTTAAACTTCATAATTTTGTTTGTTGTGTGTGCGTGTGTGTGTGTGTGTGTGTGTGTGTGTGTGTGTGTGTGTGTGTGTGTGTGTGTGTGTTTTGCTTCGTTGATTATAAAAACGAATATTTTTGTTGCAGAAGCTGATCATCCATATGTTGCATTCATTAAGCATAAGTGGGAAAGTGTATATAGAACAACCACAAACTTAGTCATAAAGAGATAAAACCAACAGAAAGGTGGTACATCCAAAACGATTTGACAGCTTCTCTCATAATAATCAAGTGCGAAAAGGTTATAAAAAAGTTCGAAAAATAGTATGACCTTTCGATTGTCAATATTTAAACAGCTTTCATTTTTCTTTCGATGAACTAAATAAAAATAACCTATGACTTCGTTAAAACAAATCACATGCCTTCATTCTCAATATACATGTCAAAGATCTGTATCAGATCAGGATATACATTTGAAAAAAAACAACATGCCAATTGGCTTGGCTTGCAATAGTACGTCAATGAGTATGAATCGTTAACATATTTCATTACAAAACTCTTATAGTGGGCAATATGAATAATGCATAAGTGTCAAATCTTACGAATGACAAATAAAGCCAAAGTGCACTTGTAAGCCGGTATTAATTCGATATTATAATTCAGAGTAAATAAAGGAAAGGCGGTATACGTAGATTCATGAATGGAATAATAAAACTATATACAGGACAAAATCCTTTAGTCAACACACACCTTTAAGTGTATTTGAAAAGATAAGTAACGAACTGTTTTGTTTTTGGGCTGGTTTTTTTCATAATTAAAGATTTTGGCAATGTGTATGCGTGCAAAGGGAACTGCGATGCCATGCATAGGCATTAACATATGTGAAAGGGTTATCCTACCGATATAAAGATACAAAAAGTAAATTGGAAAATCCCTTAAAAGATGAAAAATATCGGAAGAACACGGGCAAGGAGCAGTTCAGGCTACTAACACTAAGGACGGATTTTTAATGGAAAAAAAAAACAAGCTATTATTTTTAATTGTTAAATCATCCGTCTCCATACTTTGCATAATGCAACACAAGCAATGATAGCTTTATAATCTGAATAATAGGTTTTCTACCCATTATTGTTTTTTTTTATTACGTTATTATCTAATGTTTTGATTTATATCCAATTTGACAATAAAAGTATTCTCATGTCGAATTCTTCGACATTTTAATCCGGGATGACAAACTGAAATCTTATTCTAAGGAACAACTATTCAGGTCAATTTGCTGAAGTAATATGTGGCTAATATAAACAAAAATATTTTGTTCGGGAAGAAGGCAAAAACTAAAGTTCCAGTCCATATAAAATTCAGACACTACCAATGGTAAATTGATACATCCTGTAGAAAAACCAACCAAACAATGCTTTTTCAGTCTACATATGCTATACAGTCACATAACAATAATTTTTTCTGCATTCCGATTTGCATTTTTTAGAAAATCATACATTTATCTCCCTCTAAAATTAACCCAATCAAACAAAATCAAAAACGATAACTCTTGCAAAATGCCCATTTCATTTAAAAGCCATGTAATTTTTTATCAAAAGCACGACAACCCAATGGAACACTAAGACTGGTGGTTCATAACTGTTTCTCAACAAGAAATAAAATTGAATTCGGTGAGTCTGACTGCTACTTAAGGGGTTAGACCTGGGATAAGGGATACAACTCTTTCATATCATTGGAACGTTTATATTCACCATTTTACATCAATCTCATGTAGGCATCAAAGTAACTTGGACTGATTTCATTCTGTTTCAAAGAAAAGCTTGAAACGCTTTCGTGAAACTGAATATCATACAAACACATCAATGATTTCAAGAGTTATTTTTTTTACCCTAGGTTTACCTCCTTGTGTTCTGAGGTCTATATTAACCGAATCGTGTATATGAAATTGATCCTTTTTAGATCATGTAGAAAGTGGTTTGGTTACCCAGGTTTAATGTTCATCAATTTTTTTAAATATGTCTGGTTGAAACAGCTTTTCGTAGTTTTCAGGATTTGTTGTTTGATTTAGGATCCATTTACTTTGTGGCAAAAAAGGAATGGGACACTTTCTCGAGGTAGCATAATGTTGTAACGAAACGTAGCCATTCTAGTAGGAAAACTGCTATCTGCATTATTCGTCTATTAAAACCTAAACATATAAGCCTATGACAGTTTATCATATTCAGATTCATAGTAATAATACAGCAATTGAACAACTGTCCAGATCGTCTGATCATCTTTTACAGTCTTTCAACCACATCTATGTACGATTTGATTGAGGGTTTCAATGGCGTTCAGACGATTTGTTTTTGATATTGTACCATCTATTTTGGTATGATGTCTACAAAGCAACCTCTTTTGTACCTACAGTATTTCTATTTCTTCCTGTTTGCTTCGAAATCCTTTGACAAAAACAAAACTATTGACATTCCAAAAAGCAATAACTTGAACATTCATCTGGTGAACCGAGGGAAAACGGATAAGTACATAAGTAAGCCAGAGTACACAGCTATTGACTTATATGTAAGTGTTTGCCAAAGATCCAATATACACAAAATGTTGTACTGTTCATAGAGATATATCTTCTTAAGTATTGTCTGAGATCAAATGGGTGCAAATTATCCTTTCAAGCAATGACCAGTATGAACGTACGACAGTTCAGAATGGACGAATAAAGAAAAGTACAACCATATATGATTACCATGATCTACTTAGTATATCACTGTACTGTCGACGACGAGGGCGATTTTGTTAGAAATGGCGTAAACAAGTAGAGAATTATTCTAGTATATCTTTAAGATTTTTCTACCAACGAATGGTAAAATGGCGAAAATACAACAACAAAAAAAACAATTCAAAACAATAAGAGAGAGAGAGAGAGAGAGAGAGAGAGAGAGACAAAGATTGCAGAAAAGTGTAATTTTACTGAAAAATATAATATTTCTATTTGATGGTTTTTTTTCTAATAGTATTGGTTTTATTGTGTTAATGAAACAACAGCTTTCATTTTAACGTCTCCAAGATGCTATAGGATAAGCTATAACTTAAGACCTCACTTTCATTTGAAATATCTTGTCGTTGGATGGGACAGAGATTACATTCATGTATATCATAAGAACACATTTTCAATACGAAACTTCAAATCTAAAATTGGAGGAATACACCCACATTGATAAATCTGAACTTAATCGTGAAAGAACTGAATAAGTCTGTAATCATCATACAACATATCTTCGTTTTTTATCAAAAGGTTCCTCATTTCACACAACACGTATCAAACGAAAATGATGAGTCTTACTTTGATGTATGAGTATGTTATTGTTGATAAACATTGATCTAAAAGCATGAAGTCATCTTCCAACACGGAAGAATATTTCATGGATTCAATTAATATGAAGAAGTTTACAAACTAAAGACGACCTTCCTAGTTACACGCGAAAGTTTGAGGATGGTATGATTAGTGAATAATAATAAAACTAAAAAGCCTCCAATCAGAATATATGTTACAGGATACATCAAATCTATATCACCAAAGCCGAAACATTAATTTAACATCATCTTTAAAACCAAGTCCATTAAAGGTTCGTTTGAAGTCTTTAAGTAATAAACACGGGCTTATATAAACGTTAAACTAAATGCTTTTTTTATTTGACAGCAAGTGATACATATATTTAAAGCTGTAAAATGTTTCCTATAGCAGCTGTAATTAAAGTTCAAATAAACCAGGATATACAGATATTTAAAATTGTAAAAAGTTTGAAACGAAAGTTCCAATTGTACTGCATATACATATATTAAAACTTATACAAAGTTTGATACACTAGCTGAAAGTTCAAGTTTACCAATATGCAGCTCGTTCATGGTACTTCCCAGATACTCTTTATACCATCCCCTTTTCCCATCACCATTGCCTTTTGAAAACTCTCCATCCCCCATAGAATCCCCATTGCACAAATCGTATCAAGTATGTACATTATCAAATTAAATTTTATATTTTTAAATTCATTAACATTTTAACAGTTACTTTTTAAAAATTAAAATACATTTTTTCATATCAATAAATAATAATAAAACCAAGTTCCACATCCTCCACATTCAAAATACCCATCCCCTATAAACAATCCCCGTCCCCAATCCCCACTCCCAATCCTCCATTCCCCTTCCCCCCATATACCATAGAATGGGAAGTTTTCCATTTTCACATACTGTTTATGTTGACAATAGGCGATTCACAATCCATATTTATGTTTGTTTCTTTACTGTTATGCGGGGTTTGAATACATATAGCGAAGAAGCAACCTGAAGCAACCAACTTTAAGTGCAAAACTTGTAAGAACTACAATATGAAATCGTTAAGTTTCCTAAACAAAACCAAGCAATGTATCTAAGTTCAACTATGTATAGATGTGTTGACAAAAAAACAATTTGGACCTATCTATTTACATACTCTTGTACATAAAGGCGAACCCACCTTTTATGCATACAAATGTTGCTTATTAGAGTTAAAACATAAGTTTTTGATCTTTATTATAACTTCATTTGCTTTAGCTATTAAAGATCCATAAAAACGGTCAAGTGTTTCTATTTAAAGGTTGTTTGAACCTTGTTCTCACTTTTATACCTATTCATTAAATTTCGTCAACATAAATGAACCAGGATTTAACATTTATTTTGGGAGTAATGTCATTTCAAGCGCTTACATTCATTACAAAATAATAAACAAAGTAATATTTCTCAGGTGAAAAAGGGTTAAGTTAACATTTATATGTTTTTAAGTGTCTCTTTAAAAATATGTTTCTTGTTTAGAGTAATATATTTGAACTCTTACTAGGGTGTCAGGAAAGGTACCATTACCGATAATGTTCGTGTAAGTACAAATGTTTATAGAATAAATATTAAACGGGAAAGTGTGAAATGGTTTCTACGTAAAATAGAAATAAAGGCCATTTCCTCAATGTTATCCATGTAATCAGCTAAACCACAGAATAATGATAGGCGTAGAACATGACCCAATAAATGTGTTAAAATCGTAAATGAAAATCAGATGAATACGAAATTTAATTAGAAGACATTATTGCTTTGTCTAATGTATGATATAAAAGTAAACTTAAATGCGTAAAGAATGGAAGATCACGTGTCATGGACAACAATTTAGTCAACCATACAAGTTAGTAAAACGAAAATGTGTGCAAACTTACATGTTTTGTGTGTAATTTACATAACGTGACTTGTGTTCTTATAATATTCATACACCAGATTTTGCACGGCCCATGTGACTGCTAACAAAATTTTATACTTCTATAAAATAATGATACAAAAATCAACGATAGACAAACCTTGAGAGCTACAAAAATATAAAAAATTATGACAATTGCAATGTACTAATAAACTATCTAATTTAGTGTCTTGTTAGGACTAAGTATTACATGTCCCACATGGCCCTTTTGTTTTCAGCATGATCAATAAATTTGATAGATGCCACCTTTGTATCGACTGGTTTTTCATTCCTCAAATACATCTGCACATGTACAAAACAATATATGTGTTGTATTGTTTGGTTCGTTAAGCAACTTTTGATCATCACTACAGAAGTTTTATGGTCGTTATCATGAACTCGTGGATCGTTATTGTGTATCAATCAGCACCATGAAAACTGATTTATTCAACGGGTCATGGTTTTCCTTCCCTCGTTTGTCTACCCCGGACTTGACTTTTTATGAGCAACTCGGCGGGTGTTTCTAGAAAAGCAGAGGACGCTTACCCTACCCGTGCACCTGGTCCATGCTCCCAGTTTTTAGTGGAGTCCAAGTTGCTCATTTACTTTTGTTACTTTGTATGTATGATTTTAGTTACTTTATGTTCTTTGTTGTGAATGTCTGGTCTTTGTCCCTGGATTACATTCTTTTGATTACCGCTATAACCTTGGTTCCCTTGATTACTCTTTGATCTACATAATTTCGAGGAGTTTTGTCCTGCTGTATCATCGCCTAGTGTGTTTAGTATAGGATTATTTCGAACTCAGTGAAGTCAGAGCAAGATAATTACATTACAGTAATTCGTGATACATTAATGAATAACATTGTTTAGTGTCTGTTTGATAAATAACCATTTGCAATACATGTTACCTGGATTAAAACAAGGAGATACCACATGAAAACATATGTTCCGTATTAAACATTTCCAAAATAGGCAGATCAAGAGGGGTTGAAAACCCCCCTCCCATCTCTTATGCTCGATGAAATTGGTTGATTATAAATTTTAATGAAAAACTGAGAAATCACGGGAGTGACGACCAGCATAAGCGCTGACAGCAGCCTCCACCTTTTTTGCCTTCCGTAGAAAAAAAAGTTGATCATAACAATGCTCCTTTGTTTCAAAATTTCGTATTTAAGATATCTCACTTTTTGTCAATTGGTCTATTTTTTCAAAATGAATCTTTATCAGAAACACAATTTAAATAATGTAATTTACATCAGTTTGTTACGTTGGTACAACACGACTGTGCAGAGTCACAAAACACCTGTAGCAGGAATTATAAACTGTTTTAAATTGTTACGAGTTGCAATGCTCAGTGACGAAAACTCAATCAAATCGTTTTTAGAAACGAATACGTTAAATTATAACCCCCCGCACCCCCTCCCCTCATTGAAAATCTTATAATTATTACTGATTTAGAAATTACAAGAACGTATAAGGATAAACACTTTTGGGGTTAGTTATTTAAAACTCCTTGTATTCAAGAGATATCATAAGAGTAATGGCCAGTGAGTAAGTATTTTTATGATATTAGCTTGAAATAATATCATCACTATATTATTTTGTTTACAAGAATGTTGATTTGTTTGGAATTTCAAATGGAGATTACAACATGAAAAATTATTTTACTGAATCATTGTAATTGTGATAATAACCACATGTGTTAAACAGGTCCGTCTAAACGTTATGCAAAAGATAAGAATTTAAATGAAAATTCTTATTGTTACTCAACCAAAGAAAATTGCATTTCGGATAAAAAAGCGAAACTGAAATGGGTTTTGATTCACAATTTGATTTGTTGATTGGACCTAAAAACAATATAATAAAAAAAATCAACAATATAAGTCCCCATCAAACGAACTATGGGTTTCTTTATGTTTTCTATTTGGACACAATAAAACTTGGATTATGGTGTATCCATCTGTACCATGAGAACCGATTTGTTCCCATGTCATAGATTACCGTCATCTTTTGTCTATCCGTCGGGTGATTCTTTAAATGCAAAAATGTCTTAGGCTACCAGTGTAACTTGTCCATTCTCTCAGCGTTTATTGAAATTGTCATTTAATGTTGTTTTTAACGTGTTATTTTGGTTTGTTCATGTTGCTTGATATTCGTGTCTATTTTTTCTTGTCTAGTCGTTATCCTTTGATTACGTTCTTGTAGATTGGAATACGAATACTGGTCGTAATTTTTTTATTTTTTTTATTTTTTTTTTCATTATTATCAGTGGGTTTGTTGTAGGCGTCTTACATACTAGATATACATGTAATCATAAACAATCAAATGTAATATTTTGCATAATTTGCATTACCATTAGAAGGAGTAGTATACTAGTAATTGACAAGTGTGTTGTTATTTTCAAATTAATTTTCAAGTTTAGTACAATAAAGGATATAGGAAAAAAACATAATTAGAAGTGCAAATTTCCTTCGCAAAGAAACATCTGATAGCATCGATGTTTTTACGACAATTTAAAATCACAACAAAGATACGTTGATGTTTCATTAATAAATAATGCATAATATAGTATCGATGCCTATTTAGATAATAACGTCATTAGCCGACGTTGTTT
The DNA here is from genome assembly GCA_037379345.1 of Perna viridis. Taxonomy (NCBI): domain Eukaryota; kingdom Metazoa; phylum Mollusca; class Bivalvia; order Mytilida; family Mytilidae; genus Perna; species Perna viridis. The sequence continues at coordinate 28,348,482 of CM074520.1, forward strand.
TGCGAAAGAACCTGGTTGTTGTCATAGAATGTTTTTTGTAAACAAAAGGGAGGTAGATTAAGGTAAGGAACACAACTCAACTACAAATCAGTGGAATACTTGTATTCAGCATTTTACACCAATCTCGTGTTAGTATAATTGTAACTTAGATTGATATCATTCCATGTCAAAGGAAAGCTATACAGACTTTGGTAAAATTAATATGATACAAACATATCACTGATTTCAACAGTTATTTCCCATAGTCTAGGTCTACCTCCTTAAATCATCAAAGCAAAATACTTTGGAAATCTGGACAACTGTGATTTACATGTTGTATCCTTAAATTGTGTTAATATGATTTTATTTTTTCCAGGACAAATGTATATTGGTCATTGATCTTTCATCATGGAATCTTGCATAAAGAAGTAACAATTATAATGTTACAAAAATAGAGGAATAAAACACCTCTTAACACGCCTGTGTCATGAGTCTTTTAAGTTACACAAGTACATTGGATGATATAATTTTTTCGATAAATGAAAATCATTAATAAAGTATAAACGTCAACATGCGCTTTATAACATTAACGCGCACCCATAAATATGTCAGGGTACATACATAAAACTTACAACGTGCTTTTTCTTCTTTTTTGACAGAAAAAAGAATGATATTGCGTCAGGTAAGTATTTCCGATTGGCAAGCTGCATCAACTAAAGTATTTTGTAAATATTTACGCAAATACAACCGTATACGGTATAATAGCTCGTTCTTATGAATTGCAAATTAAACCAAGAGTTCAAGTGTACAGCAATATGATTAAATTGTCCTTGAAATACCAGATAACAGAGGGTGAATAATGTATACATAAATGTCTGTATTGGTTCATGTATACAGATATATTAATATCCAATGAAAAGTAACGGAAGTGTAAATCACGAACCTATTCACAAAGAATAACGGCGTAAGTAATTAAGTAACACTCCAGCTAAAAATCATGCAAAATGTGATCCATAGGTAAAAAGCCTACATATTTTAATTTTTGATATTTTGATTGAATTGGCATAGTAAACAGAAATTAACATTCAGTTTTTCATATAACCCGTGTTCTAAGGAGATTAAAATTATATAGAATGCACTGTAGATTTCAAAATTAAGGGATGTAACTGACACTCAAATACAATAGAATCTCTTGTATTTTCAATGTTGATTATCTCCTAAGAGCAGGCAGATGTGAATGAATAATTACACCTTTCATAACAAAAACCCATAAAACAACCCAATTACAAAAATAAAAATATGTAGCCTTTCTGGTTTGTTCCCGTTCTGCCCACTTTTTAAAAATTATATTCTCATTCTGCCCACTTGTCATAAATAAACAATCAGGTACAAGTTGTTGTTTTAGTAATTATAGTCTGTTTTTAATATTACATGCAGTTCTAATTATCTTTTTTATAATTTCAAATTTGTACATAGATGCATAAATATTTTTTTCTTTTATAACAAAATATCTTTTTTTCGTTTTACATGCAGTTGTAATTTTCTTTTTATAATTTCAAAAGATGCATGAGACCACAATACAGAGTGTATACTTATTTTAATGAGCTGACATTTCCAAAAACAAAACAGTTATACCAAACATAGCCATTAAGAAAGACAAGAAAAAACACATTGAATTGCACTTAGACCACAATACAGAGTGTATACTTATTTCAATGAACTTATTCCAAAAAACAAAACAGTTATACTAAACATAGCCATTAAAAAGACTACAAAAAATCACATTGAATTGCCAACAAACAGTAAAACAGACTATAGGTAATTATCTATTGTTCTCTAATTAGTGTCATTACATCTGCATTCCCATTCTGCCCACAATATTTTTACCTGTAAATTTCAAAAGTGGGCAGAACGGGAACACACCGCCTTTCTTGGGGTGTATCACATTTTCCAGATTTTGCATGATTCTAACAACGACTGCTATTTGAATAAAATGAAAGTACCATAAAATGATAATTGAAGCATTGGCAAGAATTTCGAATCTCATGCATGACATCTCTAGAATAATTGAAAGGAAGTAATGATAAAATATTGTAAGTAGAGGAAATATAGGCATGCAGTTTTACAAGTAATGAGCTAATCTCACGAAGTTTTGTGTTATATTGCTAATGAAACACAAGTGTGTCTTGAAATGACTGTGAACTGATATTATCGACTGACAAAAAAATGAATTGTCAAAATACGTACATACAACAATCGTCCAAAGCAGAGAGGTTGCATGTGTATACAATAAATATGGTAAAATCATTTAGATGATTATATAGTATACGAGAACTGAGAATTGTCAGCATGCGAGTGTGCAGCTGTAACCGTTTACATAAGAGTTTTGCTTAAGTAAAGGCTATATAAAAGGTGAGTGTCCTGCATATGAAACCATAGGAAACTTCAAGGCCCAGCAGTTTCCTTTCATCTTTCGTCTAACCTGGGCTTGCATTTTTTATGAGAAATTCGATTGATGATTTCAGAAAAACAGAGGACGCTTATACTACCGTTGCACCTGGTCCATGCTCCAAGTTTTCAGTGGAGTCCGAGTTACTGATTTACTTTTGTTACTTTATATGTATTATTTTGGTAATTTCATGTTTATTGTTGTATGTGTTCGTCATCCACGGTGTGTGTCCCTGGGTTACATTCTTTTGATTTCCGCTAGAAATTTGGTTCCCTTCTTTACTCAAGTATCTATTTTAAAACCAATGCCAGCCAACACTATGCTTCGGTATACAACAGGGAGAAATGAAAGTACATAATTAACATAATATTATTTGTATAAAAATGTCGATGTTTTCTTATTTCTAAGAACAACCACAAATGTTTATCAACGTTTGAAAAAAGTCATAAAGTGATCACATTTGAACCTCGAGGTAATACTTTTTTTTAATGAAAATGACGTTTGTATTGCAATCATTTCCTATTCACGTGAATATATTGATGTCTAGGGCATTATAGGGGTTTGAATTCTTATTTTTGAAATTGTGAATGAATGCTTAATAATTATTAGTTATAAGTGGTAAATTATCGACCAGTGGAACCTTATTTGTTTTCGAATAATGGCTTTCTAGAACTTTCGTATCATTCAATTTTGTGCAAAGTTGTATTCAAAATAATTTCATTATAAGTTCACTTCATTGTTATGATATAATTTTCATGTTAAATGCTGAGTTGAACAAATCAATAAGTTGTTCGGTCAATCATAAGGTCATTTTAAACTGTCTTAATTAGTCAAATCCGCAACGACATTAACACATTGCCCTTAAGATTAAAAAATCTTCATTTTTCATATCTGTATGTTACTATTGCGGTTTCACGAAGTTAATTAATGTAATTACAGTATAGTTTTTTATGGTGAAGAATATATAGAATATTAGATGTGTCCAATGGAGGCAAATTCTTTAAATGCCGTCATTCTACTATCGAAATATAAAAAATCTGATAATTCAAGAGTTATAATGTCACACGCCCGTTTTTATAGTCTACAAGCAAAGAAATTATTAGTTCAATCCAAATCCTCTTGACCAATCTGAATTGCGCCATAACGATAACGACTGGTTTTGAATATGATGTTTATAACGATAAAGACTTGTTTTGTATATGATGTTTATAACGATAAAGACTGGTTTTGTATATGATGTTTACAATGATTTTTTTTCTTGTATGTTTCTCTTCGTATCTGGGTTGTATATTTTGCCTTTTGTCATTTTGTTACTTTTTTATGCTCTCTGTGTTGTCTTGGCAAATGACTGTCCCCTGTCTGTGCCTTCTGCATAACTACATGAATTTAATTGCTCATTCTGCTTCAAAAATTTACGTGTGCATTCTGATAATTAAATTTATTTATGTCCATCCGTAAGGTTCTCGTAGATACCTATAAACACACTAAAGGGTTAAGGCAATGTTAGGTAATTGTTTGATCTGGTCTTTGTCCCTGGATTACATGTCTGGTCTTTGTTACATTCTTCTGATTACCGCTATAATCTTGGTTCCCTTGATTACCCTTTGACTATCATAGAGGATATTTGTTTTCTTTTTTGTGTGTGCCGTAGTTTCTTCTTTTCACTGGTGGACTTTAAACGACATGAAATAAGGGATGCCACGTCTTAAAACGCAACATGTATATGTATATTAAAAAATTGTGTCTTCTGTTTTCATCGTGTTTGGGATCTTTTGCAATGTGTTCATATCAAAATTTTAAACAATATAGCATACTAAGCAGTTGAGTTTAGTCTGTCACTCCACGTTCTTTTCTGTAGTGAAATCTGTCCATATAATGTGTCGCTAATGTCGTAGTATCATTAAAGAAGATAATTGAACGCTTACCACAGTTGGTTATATCAAGCTATTAAACATATGATAGTTGATTTTTATGACATTTAAATATTTTTATAGTACTTGACAAGGCTTTGGTAAAGTAGTATGCACCGCGTAACACTGAAATGGGATTCTGATGTCTTAAGAGATCAAAACATGACATATAAAGTGTTCATTTGATGTTAAATGACATACTGTATGAGTGATTATATCATATTCTAATTCCGGGAATAACAAAATAAATACATGTAATGGCAATATTGATATAAAGTTTGGTCGGTCGTTTCAACTTTGAAAGTACTGTCAAGTATCAGTAGTAAAATAGTACATCACACAACGTACACAACTAAAGTAGGCAGATGAAAAGTTCTAAAAATAATGATTTTATAAGTTATTTTAATAACGTTATAACATACATATGTATAAATAAATGATAGATATTAACAAATATCTCTTTTCAATATCACACATTATCAGTGGAAAAAATAACGCTTTACACACATAGAACAAGCACAAAACAAAATACACGAGAATATCAGGATATAACAAAAGGATGCATATCAAAAATTCTTAGTATAGTTCTGTCAATTTATTATGTTTTTACATACCGATTCGGTTTACAAAAAAACGAGAAAAGAATTTTGACATACTGGACTCCGTTTGTCAAATATAAAGGCTTTACGCCTTTGTTAAGACCTCATCCATTACTAAAGGTGCTCATGCAAAAGAGACACTAACTTCTATTCTCTTCGTTTCCGTTAAAGTCAACATGCAAAAGTCGGTAAAATTCTACACAAATAAGAAATTGTAGCACAAATAAATTATTTGGCACTTATTGGTAATTTGCACTCTTATAAATATGTCAGTCCTTTATAGATATCATGTATAAATATGGTAGGCTGCTTGGTCACCTGCGTACTAGCAAAACAGCTCTTCATAATCTTAGCACCAAATTGTGTGAACACACTGCAGCACAGCTGCATATAAAACTAGAACCAGCTAGCTCCTCAATATAACGGCTAGGAATTTTCAAGTATATTCCTGATTGCACTTTGCCATCAAATAACTTTTGATTGTCAGATTCCCTTAAATGCGACGATTGGTTACCCACATGTTCATGATGTTGCAGGATCTAACAAATGAAGTCCTGAAAATTTTTCCGGTAAATTGTTCATCCATTTTAGACACTTTTCAATAGCTTCTTTTCTTTCTTCCTCGTATTCTACGTCAATGACTTGATCAGCTTCTATAGATGCAGGTGTCGTGTGAATGATCTCATCGGAGTTTCCACTGATAGCGTCTGATTTCTGCCCGGACGATGTACTATTTGGATACGTCTGTTTTTTGAAACGGCTTATAGGTGATTTTTGCACCTGCTCGCTTTTTATCCACTGCTGCTGTCGTCTAATATGGTGCCTTGCGTGATCATTTGCAGCCCATTCCTGTCGATTGTTGAGTCTCAAAGAAGACATACTGCTATATAGTTTCGTTATCAAAGTAGGATCGTTAAATTTGTGATCAAGATTTGTTGATAGCTGTTGCTTCACCTTATGGTTCGGTTTAAATAACGTATCACAGGTAGCCTCTCTTATATATGTACCTTTTAAATCTCTGTGATCAATCAATTGATTTTTCTGGCTATCCAAATTCCGGATATGAAAGGTATTTTCCTTGACGTCATATTCTTGTAAAGCCAAGCGACCACTTTGGACTGAGTTTCGAACTTTCTTACCTACTATTGGTGGAAGTTTATCGTCATTGGAAGACTTCGTCCGTAAACCGAAGATAAATTTTTGAAATGATTTATTTGCTGCTATTGTATTTTCAACCACCGTTTCATCTATTGATAAAATCTGGCCATTTGTAGTAGGATGCATGTCCCATGAAAACGTAAAGGACGTTTTGTTTGTGCGGCGGTTAAGTCTAACACCATTTTCCTCGTGTATCATTTTTAATTTTCTTAATGTTGTTTCGACACTTACTGGTAGAGAAACGCAATGTTTACAAACGTTTTTGTTGTGTTGTAAGGGCGTTTCTGTTTTCTTTTTGCTGTTATCCTTGTTGTCTTGGATGTTGATTGTTCCAATCGTTAAAACGTCACCAAGACAGTCTATTAAAGAAAACAAACATTTAATAAACATGACAAGTAGTAGATAAGCTTAATTAAGAGTCTGAGTATGTATTATATCGATCATAAACAAATTGTTCTTGAAAGAGTGGGTAAGATGACTAACAGGAACAAAAGACGCCACGGAAAGAGTATAATATAGAAATAATGAATAATATCGTGTCAAAATTGAGCACACTAAAGACCTACTACATACTTTTTTGTTGAATAGGATAAAATTTGTTTCTGATCTACATGTTTATGAATGTTTGGTTCTAATGCTACTGATGAGTGGTTACCATTAGAAGTACGTAGTTTCTCGGAAAACAAATGAATAAATAAGAAAAGGACTATTTGGATGACTCCTTTTGTAATGCGTGTGCAATGTAAGAAGTTTTTGTTTTGTTTTGTTTTGTTTTGTTTTGTTTTTTTTTTTTTGTTTTGTTTTTTTTTGTTGTTTTGTTTTTGTTATTTTTGTTTTTGTTTTTTTTTTTAGTTTTGTTTGTTTGTTTGTTTTGTTTTGTTTTGTTTTTTGTTTTGTGTTTTTTTTTGTTACTAGGGTGTAATGAAAATTTAGTCTTCAAAAGACGACGATCTCCATGGTTTTCACCTCGTATGATTGTTACTACTGAAAGACTATCAGTAACTCCAAGTCGTGTTTTTTTAGTGAAGTTTATCTTTCTAAGTGATTAGGAGAAAAACGGAAATAACATTTTTCTTGTCCCTTGAAGTATATTAATGTAACAAAGATGTGATATGTGCTGGGTAAAGGGGGGGCTGGGTATGTATTCCATAGAATTGTTGAATAGAGAGTATGTGTATCACAGTTCAAGCCAGTAAAATGCTATTTTCAATTGCTTTTATTGTACGGAAGTCAATTATTTTTAATTATATTATTATAAATTATGTATGTATTGGTATTTTAGAAATAAAATATGACTCCATTAAATGATCATTTAGAGTCACTAAAATATTTTAGTATTCAATTTTATTCGAGAAAACACTCTCTTTCATAATTTTTTTAAACGTCTAAGATAACGATAATTGGCGCTTCTTAGAAGTTACCATCCTAGTTTAGTTTTTTTATATAAAAGGTTCAAACATCATATAAGCAACATGACCTCAATATTAAGGATCGTAAATGGATTTGAATGTGCTGTTCTTACTTGAATTCAAAACAGTAAGATGTTGACTTTAAACTACCTCAGTAAATGTTATAATCGACTTTTCACATAAATTAAAAATAGTAAAAATTTAAATAAAGTTGAAAAACGTTTGCGTATAAAAGTTACGTATGGTAAAATACTTACTTAAATCAAATGAATTTTTACTAATTACTGTAAATTGCATAGATTGATCAAGTATAAAAAAATAATACCTTAATGTTGACAAATTAATACTGTCGTTAGGGTTTTTAGAACTTCCTACAGTTACAAAGTGTCTTAAAAAGTGCAGTAACACACATTCGTGGAAAATTAATTGCTATTCTTGTACCAACACGTAACTGACATTTACATATCAATTATCGCGTAATCCCTTTACTTAACCGAATTCATGACCGTTTTGCATTTCTTTCGAACTGTATTGCTATACGGTACCAAGAAGTACCACATGCACCTGTACCAGGATTTTAATTCACCTCAAAATAAAATTATTTTTGATCTTTATTGACGACGTGTTGCAACAAATAAACTATACAAATCTACTGACGTGCATGTCTCTTATCACAGCCATCAATCGGTTACATTTTTAGGAGTTAAGTAGCACTCCAGCTAAGAATGATGCAAAATGTGATCCATGGGTAAAAAGCCTTCATATTTTAATTTTTGATATTTTGATTGAATTGGCATAGTAAACAGAAATTAACATTCAGTTTTTCATAAAACCCGTGTTCATTGGAGATAAAAATATATAGAATGCACTGTAGATTTCAAAATTAAGGGAGATAACTATGTAAATGACACTCAAATACAATAAAATCTATTGGATTTGCCATGTTGATTATCTCCTATGAGCAGGCAGACATGAACGATTAATAACACATTTCACAGTAGACCCATAAAACAACTTAATTACAAAAATAAAAACATGTAGCCTTTTTTGGGGTGTATCACATTTTTCAGATTTTGCATGATTCTTACAAAGACTGCTACTTAAAGAAGGATATATGTTCATTAGCGTGAAGACGTTTATATTTATAGTTAAGAATTACTTGTTATACAAATTAACACAATTGCAAGAGTTAAATGCAAGATTAAATGAGTGTGATATAAATTTAAAAACAAACAATAGACAGCGTCGTAATATTAAAAAAAAATCAAATTGGTCATAAATGTGTGACGTTAATAAAAACTAATGAACCACAATAGCAGGGCGGAGCAAATAGTTGATTTTGGCATAGGAGAAACAATGATAATGTTTTCATCTACTTATTATATTATTACCTAATTCATTCCTTTATTGACCATATATTACAGTCCTTAGGTAAACTGATTTCATTTTGTGTACAGAAAATAAGGAATGGCGAATAGCTATAAAGTAGGAAGAGAAATAAGCCTTCTTAATCAGTAAATATTAATCTACAATTGCATATTAAAACCAGAAATCATAATCACATGAAATCCAAATGATATATTTGCTGACAAATTGCATTGCATACAAATATGTAAATTTCTTTATATTAAAAACAACAATTTGATCACAGGAAAAATTCTGAAATTTATTTCCTTTATACATTGTGCATGTTAAAATCCTTGCGCTTACGATATACTCGTTGTATTGCAAACAACAACACGTGAAACATACTGTAAACATGTACATGATTCATACATTCATTTGATGTTGCAAGAGTAAAAATGGGTTTTTTCCTGAGGTACAGTAAAACCTGTCAGAACCGAAACCCTCTTGGATGTAACATTTGTTTGGTTCAGATAAGTGTTATGTGTTTTCTAATAAAACAAAATACATTCGACCTAGTCCTGCTGATATACAGTGACTTTTAAAAAAGTGCCATTGTTTCAAAAAATTTTTGAATTATGATCCAATGTTCGGTTTGGAAAGATTTCAGTGTGTTAGGCAATGGGTACATGGGAACGGTGTTGGATGAAAAATGAGATATAAATGAGAGGACTGTGTCATGTTGAGGGCTAAAATATATTGTAATCGTGCTTATAAAAACTCGAGAAGGTTGTTCTCCAATTGAACCCCTTCAATGCAAATTTGATAAATTAAATAAAAAATCAAAACATGATTAAGTTTTGATACGACCTGAATGATGATACGTAAAAAAATCTGATTGAATGATTTCCAGCGCAAACAAAATTAATTACATACTTCTATTAAAATGGAATTTTTGGGATAGAAGCAAAGATCCCTTTGTTTTTGTATTTCTATACCAAGATGAAAATCATTTAAAATACAAACTTTAATAATATGAATGAACGAATTAAATTCCATTCACTATAAAGCTCTTAAAATCTGTTTAAATTGATGAACCAAGACATTCTGATACATAAATTAATGTGACTTGTAAATATTGAATGGTGGGATTAAAATGTTTTAAAACTCCATTTCAAGCTTTAGACGTCACATGTGGTTATTTGTTTGCCTATTATGGTACGTATAGGTATGATTTTCATGATAAATTACATTTTTTCTTCTTTTTGCGTCACTGGAAAATGTTATATAAGTATGCTTTCAATTATGTCTAATTATTTGAAAATTAATTTTTTTTTTCTTATTTTTGAAGGAAAAAAGTGTACTGAAAACACAAATTCGCACTTCATCATTTCGTTTGTACTTTGGAAATGAGAGAAAAAAATATAATTGAATTTAATAGATGTTTGCATTACATTCAATCGCAAAAGTAAATACCATAAAATATGGCACATATTTTCTGAATTACTTAAATCGTTCTATACTTTTTTGTACATTGTATTTTCAAAATGACAAATGAGAGAATAAATATAATAAAAATTCAGATGAGACAACCGCCTTTATTTCACTTTAAAATAATATTCGGTTGAATATTTTGTATTTTATTTTATTTTTGTATCATGCTATATTTCTAACTTCGTACATGGACACATTTGGGACAAGAGTGGCCATCAAAAAAACTAATTTATTCAATTTGTATACATTATAAATGTACTGCTAAAACCATGAAACAATTTAAAAATAGGTGACCTACTTCTTGTAAAGGTTACATCAATTACAGCACGAAGAATCAATTGATTTTGATTACATTAAAGGTCGATCGCCCGATTAGAAGCTGCAATAATATTTTAATTACTTAACGGATTTGTTCGGTCGTTGTTTCATCAAATGTTTACATCTATAGTATTTCAATTGTGAGGTTAAGCCTGTCAGATTTGATGACAACGTTGTTTGTTTGTTTCGGGTTTAAATACTTGTGAAGTAATGACAATTAAGATATGTATCATGATCTTTGGTGCTTCGACGTCAAATATTAATCAAATACATGAATAAAGCGAACCCGTTTGGAACTTTTGACTGAGTTCGGGTTAGGGAGGTATTCAATTATAAAGGCTGAAAATGTATTGCAATTGATATGAAGGGACTTCACGGGGACTATGGTTTGGACAAGTTTCTAGTTAATATAGGGTTGGATTGAGACAGGTTTCACAATACAAACTAAAGTTCAAATAATTCCTACAGGGACGAAACCAGAATTTAATGTTAGGGAGCGTAAACTGAAATAAAGACCTAGAGATGCGCGGAAAGAATAATACTGCGGGTTAAAATGGGTGAAAATTCTAGACATCAAAATGAAAATTACCCCAATTTTAGGATGGATGAGGGTACTCCGGATCCGCCCCTTTGAACCAGCACCTGAACCTACATATTTATGAATTAGTCCTTTATTTTTGTGATATTTGAAATAAATCTGTATGCTACCGAAGACCATTCTTATATAATAGTTTTGTTTGCTTACATTACGGAAATTTCATTCAAATATACAGCTATTAGACAATTGCTTGATAATGGAATTTATGATATGTAAACAACACAACTGAATATCGAATATCTTCAATTGGATTATCAAATATGGGAATTTAGAACAAAGCCGGAGTATAATCTACAATGTATATGTACTAAAATGATTATGACATTAGGTCACTATATACATGGACATTGAAACATGTAGAAAATGGTTGTGATTATTTACACGTATTATAATTTTCATAACAAAGTATTCTTTAGATTTACATTCAATTGAAATGAGTTTGGATGTGTTAAAAACAATTGAGCATCGGCTGTAACTAAAAACCGTCATTTGGAAAACATGAAGAATATCTAACAAATAACCAAGATACAAAAACGAGAAAGGCAATCATAAGACAAAATGAACCTGAATCAATTTATAGATTATCGTATTAAACAAATGACAAACCTTACAATCTCTCAATAGTCTTTTTCTGCAGGTTTGAATGAAGAGAATGCAATATGGGAACGGTTGATATCAAAATATAGAATGTTTCTAACAATCAAGTCGATTCAAGATATTTACACACACGAGCATGTGTAAAAAGCGTACTTGAAATACCTATCAACTTCATAACCATATTTGTTGTACTTTTAGGTACCAGTATCTGTAAGAATCAAGCAGTGGGTGAAACACGGTTTGAAAATATTCACAATTGTGATAGTTTTATTTGACTACATGCACCATCAGAATCAAGGAAAAAGGAAACTATTTTCCATATCATGCTGGACCAGTGCGTTACAATTTCATTGAAATGCACTGAACATTTTCAGGGCAGATAACTCTGTCAAAAACCTCATTTTTCTAACATTCTATTGAAAAATTGCTGAGCAAAGCGAGTGATGCAGAGTTCAAATAATAGTCTTTTCAAATAAAGTATCCTTGAGTGGAATCACATTGTCAAATCGATGGGGTTTTGACATGCATGTTTATGATTTTTCTCATTCTGCCTGTTTCTTACAAACACTTACATTTAAGTCTCTTCAGATGCAAATTTATTACGTCATAATATTTGTTTCCAATGAAATTCTGCATCTACTAAGTCATTTAGCGAATAACCTTGTCAAAATCAATCGTTGTCGAATAAACAATAAGCTCATTTGAATTTGGATAGAGTCAGAGCATCATTGAGACAAAAGCAAATAAAGGTATGGCCATACTATAAGATACAAGATTCTGTATGAAAAGAATTATAGACGAAATGCTCTTAAGAAACAATTTTAAGAGGTTTGCTTAAGAAAATTACATAATATGAGTGAGACGTTAGATATAAAACGATTAAAGACATCAGTTACATAATCATAGGTAAGCTATTTATGATGTGAATCGAATATTATCGAGGACACCTGAAAAAGGGAATGATGAATTGTCAATTTTTTTTTTTTTTTTTTTTTTTTTTTTTTTTTTTTTTTTTTTATCAATCTTCAATTTATAGCAAATAAATGATGTGTCGACAATAAGTTTAGGTTTTCTATTTCTGGTAAAATACTTACTTATATTAATTGAAATTCTGATAATTACTGTAAATTGCATAGAATGATTAAGTGTAGAATAAAAATACCTTAATGTTGACAAATTGATACTGTCGTTTGATGCTCTTATTTGGCGTTAGTAGATAAAGCAGAATACGCTTACACTATCGGTGCAACTTGTCCATACTTCCAGTTTTTGCTGGAGTATAGTTAAATCATTTACTTAAATGGTTCAGTGCTTTAATATAACGAGAATAGGTATGGTGTATATGTCAAAGGGACATCCCACCGGGATGTTAATGTCAGCCGAAGACCAACTATTGTTATTCAATGACTCATATCACAGGACAGGCTGCAGCTAGCCCCAAAACAGCATTATACACAGGTACAATAAAAAAAATGGTTGCCCCTATATACTCATATGTCATAAAAATAACCTAAAGTTGAAACGAAACAAGATATACAGAGGATATAAATCCCTGACTTGGGACAGTTGGGACAGGCGCAACAAAATGCGTCTGTTTCAATGAGTTGCTGTTACCTAGCCCAATGATTTTCATAAACAAACCGAAGCATAAAAGCAATAGGACAATTAAGGAGCATCAGAATCCCACAAAAAGGCAAAATACGTATTGGCAAAAAACATTATACTCAAATACTTCGCAGAAACGTAATAACCCTCCTAGACAAGATTTCCAATACAAAAGAAGTAAGACGATTTGACTTGAAATTTGTACAGTGAAGAGGTCGTCAGCATTTACAAGTTGTGCAAGTAGAAGCATGTTTCTAATGGCGAACTTGGAGCACTTTACTGAGACATTACATTTGTAGAATGAATAATGTAATATATAGGATTACAAACGTAATGCGTCATTATATTGTTATACAGCTGCAAAACAGACAATGTAGACAAACATTAACTTATACACCATTAGTGTCATTATCAATTATAGCCAAACATACCAAAATCCTATTTCAAGTGAAACTCAATATTCGAACAGGCATCATAAAGTAAAGGTAAAGTTATGCACGGTCTTAATTTAAGTAAAGAATATTTGACTTTGTGGACGAAAAATCATTTGAAACAATTTATAAAATTAACAAAAACCCGAAGAGTAATCGAAGGAAAAAAGACATCAAAAGAATGTAATCCAGGGTCATGCAAAAACAAGACATTGGAAAAAGTCAAATCAACAAAGAACAGAAAACAACTAACAAAATACATACAAAGTAACAAAAGTAAATGAGCAACTCGGACTCCACAAAACCTGGTAGCATGGACCAGGTGCAGCGGTAGGGTAAGCGTCCTCTGCTTTTCTATAACACCCGCCGAGCTGTTCGTTAAATTCAAGTCCGGGGTAGACGAAAGAAAAAAGGAAAAATATGACACGTTGAAAGCACAAAATAGAAATGATACTTCTTATTTTATTTTTTAATCGTAATTTTACAGTTAAAAAAAGGAACAAATATTGTCAATGTATTAGATATGTTGTATTGTATAACCTTCTACGAGTTCATTAATTAATAAAGTCACAACTAAGAAACTCATCTGAGTCATTAACACTTTTACACTTGTTATATGTCTTATATACAACACTTTTCCGTTTTTTTAAAGCAGAAAATAAAATTAAAAAAAAAAGATGGAATAAACCCAAGGTAATGCTTTGATAATAAATTACAATAAAATTATACATACAAATACGAGCTGGATGATGATGATGATGATGATGATGATGATGATGAACAAAACTGTATGAAATAAAATTATTTCATACATGAATGAATTAAAAAGTTAATTCTGTAGTTAATTGAGAATTTCGTAAGTATGATTATATTCACTTAGTTTGGTTGTTTCCATATATCTAGTATACGTCACCTAGTGCGCCAGATGCCTTTTTTTTTTTTTTTTTTTTTTTTTTTTTTTTTTTAATTTACAAAGCTATTAAGTGAATGTTGAGATAAACATAAAAATACATTTCTTAAGTTTCAAATTAAATATGCGCAAGATGAGGCTATGAGTTCAAAAGAGAACGGCATCATAATGGGGTGTATGTAAACATAGGCATGGCCATATTTGAAGTTAAAACAGAACTAGTATAAGTGGAAACTTCAACGAAATCCTTTTTTATGAAACAATTTAATGAAAGGCAATACATATTCAAAGTGAAAATTGCCAAAACTTTGGACAACTTGAGACATCAATTGCATAATTACTGTGTAATTACTGGGTACTGGGTACGTGAATCATTGACATTGAAGAAACACATTAAAAGTACGTCGTAGTGCAATAGGAGAACTCCGTACGAATGGTAATGTAAGCAAACACATTTTCTTCTTCTCGAAAGTGGAAATTAAGTTATTATATGAAAAACAGCCAAAACATGTAAATCTGAAAAAAACAATTTTGTACACGTACAATCTATAATGTTATTTTGCATAGTAAAATGACCAAAAAAAAGCAAGAAATCAGACATTTTTATTTTCCATGCACCAAAATGTACAGAAACTCATATGACAACATACATGTATGAAGGAAATTGAGGAGCATGGATTGGTTTCTAAATACTACAAAAAAAGAATAACAATTAATAACCTTCAAAACGTCCATACTTTTGTTAGCTATTTTTTTCTATATTCACATCCAATGTCTGTATTTTTTTCTCTGATGATAGTCAAAGAACCTTAGATGACCACTATGAATTTTACAAAGGTTTAAGTAAACGTACGGTACACTTAAACAAAATTTCAGCAGAAATGTCAAAAGGTTTGAGCTGTCTTCCGACATTCTTATATTTCATTTTATTTCATTTTATTGAGTTGATTGAACGGATCTTTCCTCCCTTGACGATTCAGTAGTCCTACTTTTTATTTTAACTGGATGACCCTATCGATTACGAAAGAAAATGTTCAAATTCCAATGTCTTGTCATAACGTATGATATATACCTTAGTTATCAAATATAAAGAAGTCAAAATCAATATATTTACGTTTATGGTGATAACATAGTTGTTGATGGGTACTTGTTATCCGCGTGTGGTATTTAGAACATATTCCTGAGGTCACTTACACTGTTTGACCAAGGGAGATTTTTATATTGACATGAACAATTTGTTTCAAGATTGACCAATTGGATAACATCAATATGTAGATTTCAGAAACAGTGTTTGTAATTGTTGTGGTTCTGTGTTAAACTCCCCGGTCTGTATATACTAATAGCCAGACCTTGTTCACACATTAAGCTACAGCGGCAATTCGAAAGAGTTGCGGGACGGATCCCAACCCATTACTTGGTAACTTTTGTTAATTTCATGCAAATAATAGCATGGAACACCCCTATTTGGAACACCTCTAAAACCACCCTCCATTTTTCACAAGAGATAGAAAAAATACGTTTGATAGCTATAGCTAGTCTAGATTAGATGATTGTTAGAATGAAATCAACAATAACCAACTTTGAAGATACAGAGACAACGAACGCCCATTACCAAAAATAAAACAAAGAAAATGAAAAAAGAAACAATGAACAGCAACCAGGAAGAACATATAAAAACTCCAAACAGCTTGTTCATATATAAAACAAATGTTATAGTTTGAAAAGGAAGTTAGTCTTTTTTGAATGTTCCTGTTGTTTCGCGAACAAATCTCGTTTTGACCTCCTGTATTGTTATACTTTCCTTGAAAATTACTCAGACGTTCCGTAAATGTGCTCTCAAATTACTAAGGGAGTGGATTATCTATCCCCGTAAATTGAACCAAAACAAAAACATAAGGTGATTGATAATAACTTTTAATTTATAAATAAAAAATCGAAATTTATTCCATTTGTTTATCTCTTAAGACGCAGAAATACTGAAATTCAAATTTATGCGGTTCGCTACTTGAGTCGTTTTATCCAAATTCCCGTTCACCCCGACTCGATAACACTGTATTTAGTACAGTGGTACGTGTATTTTCAAACAATGATAATATTCAGCGGTGGGGTAAGAGCATACCTAAAGTAACAAAATAAAAATAATAGCAATGGACAGAAAAACAACAAAATACTTCATTTGAAGAGTCTATTCAATTTCTGGTACATTCCAGGAGGCAATATTTTCCCTACATATATGAGAAAATTCAAAGGACTTGACCAACTTGAAGTTTGACTTAGTACATTAGTAAGTCCGAGTACTCTACTGTTGACATACGGTTTTAGTATGTTTGTCAAAGGTCTAATGCGGGGGAATTATTGGTATTGTCCATCAGGATTAACCCAATCAAATGTATCCATAGATCACACGGTGCAGATTGATTGTTTTGATTTCCAGGTGTATCCATTAACACCACCTAAGTAGCTGTCTTTGTAAAAATCATGCAAAATCTGAAAAATGTGATACACCCCAAAAGAGGCTACATATTTTTAGTTTTGAAATTAAGTTGTTTTATGGGTCTAAATTATGAAATATGTAATTATTCATTCAAATCTACCTGCTCTTAAGAGATTCTATTGTATTTTAGTGTCATTTACAGAGTTATCTCCCTTAATTTTGAATTCTACAGTGCATTCTATAGACTTCTTATCTCCTATGAGCACGGTTATACGAAAAACCAAATGTTAATTTCTGTTTACTTAAGCATTTTAAACAAAATATCAAAAATAAAAATATGTGGTCTTTTCAACCATGTATCAAAGTCTGCATGATTCTTAGTTGGAGTGCTACTTAAAAGTATAGATTGTAGATGAAAGAGGTATACAGATTTGAATGCGTACTTTCATAAATGGCATGAAACGTTTTAGTTTTTCATGTTACATAAAGATGAGCACTTCAGGGTGCAAGTCATTTGATCTTTAAGTATATCTTTATATGCTTTTTTTACTTCCGATTATTTATTATGTAAAATAAAAGATGTGGACTGGTTGGAGGTGCAGTCATTTTATCCAGAAACTTAATTACGATTAACTCTATAATCCTATATTAGCGTTCATTTACTAAGTTTTATTTTGAAATTGCTAGTGAAAAAGAAATGACAGTGAGACATAGACAACCCCAACCTGACTAACGGTGACATAAAAATGAATAGAATCTAAATGTACTTAACATTAAGTCATGTACTTTCCAATCATGACCAGATGTACCGGTAGAGAATGTGTTTTGACTTTGAAAAAAACATTTGCTGTTGAGGGAAACAATGACTCGTAAAACAATTGACAAACATTTCCCATTAAGGTCACTTAACCTTTTCCAGTACGGAGACCTTTACGAACTCCCGAGGTCTGCTTTGTAGAACAAGGTCGTTAACACTCCTATACTCCTGTTCACAAGTAAAACAACCCCATAAACATGCGTGACAGTTAGTACTTTGCTATTGTCTTGTACTCTGACAATGATTGGAGCATTGTGGTTGAATCGATTAGTTCAAAACAACGCAAGTTTACAAGATGCACGCCGAATAAATCGTCTAAATGTTACATGTGTCATTATTCTAAAGTCGATGACCTTCACCTCTATTGTGAAAGAAAGGGAAATAACCATATTAACAACTTCATATGAATTAAACTGAATTATAATGTTACGACATTGTTATTGAGTGTTTACTTTTGTCCTTCAATGACCATTTATCATTGCTTTATTGGCTCTAATGACCGACTATTACATGCTTTCTGTCTCAAATTGGACATGTTATCCCAGTCTGATTTTACAATGTTGTCACGTGTTCTTCGGCTGTGTGCATTGAGTACTGTAACAGCTTGTGTCAAAAGCGCGTGAAACACCATGATCACATCGAATTAAGTGCAGTTATATGAAGATCTATGTCATTTGGGTTTTAGCACTAGCTACTGAATCTAGTACGATGATACTCGCAGCTAACAATATCAAAACAAGAAGTGCACCGTAAAAGTACATTATATTTTGATTGGATAAAAAACGTAAACAAAAGAGCAAGCAAAACTCTCGGCGCATAAACGAAGTAATAGAATCCAATTTGCGGAAGCATTAATCTTAATTCATGCATAGTTTCCTTGTTTTGTAATAAAATTGGTGTCATTGTAGTTTACTTTCATGTATATGGGCATGTTTTGTTTACTGAGCATTGGTTGGTTCGTCGTTATCTTTCAAAACAAAATTTGTACATGATAAATCTCAAATTAATTCTTCTGGTTAACTTTATCATTATTCAATAAAGGGAAGGGATAAGCTATTTTTGTAGGTGAATGAAACAAAATCCTTGTTATAAGCGGAAGTTGCATTGCGAGTACGTGAACTCTTGGAATGGAGTTGCATAATAGAAAAAGTATAACAGAAGTAGTAAATTAAAAATTATCATTGTACTATATTCAAAATTTTTTTTCGTTTTATAGCCTCCCGTGTAACACATGTCTATTATTATGAAAATAAATGAGTTGTAAAACAGAAAGATTGTATATGCGGACAACTCGCGAATTTTGTAAACTACCTAATCTCCGTACTCCAGTGTGCAGTCAACCATAGACATTCCTCCATTACCTCATAAAAATCCATATAGGACTTAACATATTAATATATTACCACGTAAAATCATTTTCAAAATTAGTTTATGGAAAAGTCAGCTTTTTTCTAATTACAATTGTAATACATTCTTTTGTGGTAAGTTCATGAGTATGCCCAATGTACACTTCCGCGAGGTAGGGCTTAGGTAGAACAAAAGAGTTATCCTTACGGAAGTGTATAGTGTGCATGCTAAACTCATGCTCATCGGCTATCCCACAGTTATAGCAAAAAAGAGTCTATTCAATTAATATAGATACAGTGATTTTTAAATTGAAATCCAGTCTATAATCCAAAGCATGCACTGCACATGAGTTACTGAGATTAAATGCACAATTGCAATTAGAATATATTTGACGTAACAACTTTCGATACTTGCCAATATACATGTAGTTGTGTGCTCCTTTCAAACTGTCTAGGTTTACATACATGTATGAATAGTGTTAATGATATTACAATACATGTAAATTATTTAAGTACTACATCAACTGAACAAACCAAAGAAATATTTCATCTCCGAGGCTTCGTTTCATCTCGATTACGTTTGTTTCTTCTTTTCCGACGCAGTCGGTACATGTATAGTTTCGCTTTTTACCCTTTGACCTTAAGGACGCTCTTCTATGGAAACGCAGGTCACCTGTCCACAATTCTGTTTCCCGATTGGCCAAACATTGATAACTTAGTGGCGTTCGAAAACAACCGTATAGAAAATTTTGAATGACGTGCCATATGTGTTATTTTCTTGACAGAAATATAGAAACTTAGAAGTAAAAGGAGCAAAATTTTACTGCGTCGGCTATCTTGTTTTCAAAGATAGTACTTTTGTTTTTCATTTCAAGTGTTTTATTGTTCTTAATCAAATGGATTGGACAACAAGCTATGCCTATGCATATTATCTGCAATTACAAGATGGAGAATGCAAGCTAGAACATCATAATTAATAAGGGAATACAGATCGCTGATAAATCCATTAGCTAGACATTCATATGAATACTTTAATCTTTTTTTTTAATATATTACTTTTCAAATGCAGATTTGTGCAGTTATGCCTGAAAATATGCAAGTACTAAGTTATTTATTTTAATATGTAAATAGTTTGCAAATGGACCTCAAGGTTCATAATATGCATAAAACACTTAAAGTTATTTTATAAATAAAATTCAATATGACACCATCAAACACAAATTATATTTAAGATTGTTGATTAGTTTTTTTTAGTTGTTGAAGATTTTAATACATGTAAACGAAATAAAATGTGGAAAAAGGTAAATTCGAATCAAAAGAAAAAGAAATTTAAGTTCTATTTTGAGGAACCTATATGATCAATAAACGTTTGTTTCTTTTATCTTTAGGTATATAAATTATGCTGTAAACCGGTCTTCCTTTTTTTTCTTATTTTGGAGGGATTACTATTTTTCTGTGTTTTATTACAATTATTCCGCACTATTCCATCTAGGTGAGGAAACTTGGCTAACCGTTCTTTCAATAGTGTAATACATGTATTTACCGGACTCGGCGGACGCACACATTTTAGCGGGACCTTAAAATGGACGAGGTTCAACCCATTTACATTATATTTCCAAATATATGTAGTTAAGTAATCTAGTAATTTCCAAAGTATATGAATACAAAAACAAATGTCAATTTGCTTTTAATTCCTCCTAGCAACAATAAACAAACATGTAAACGGTATACAAATAAACAGAACTGATCTGATACATTAGTTATCAAATATATTACAAAGAATAATTTCCAACTTACCCCCAAAAAATTGAAAGAAAGACAAAAATATATTCAGTTCCAATTTAATAAACACTATAATATGCGAGGTTCAACCTATACACATGGTATTTCATAAGCGAAGAAATTAAGTGTGTACTGCTTATTAATTACAGAACCTCAATATGCCTGACACTCATAATTCAATTAGTTTGGATCTACACTAAATACGCATAAAAATTTTCCGACAAAGAACTTCCCAAGCCGGAGTGTAGGATTAGTAATCTATTCATTGACTTGGACGACTAATTAGATGGAAATTCTCTCCGTCAAAGAGTATTATTCCGACTTAAATATGTCATATAAACAAATTAACACAATTAAGTTATTTACACCTCTTAAAATCCTTAAAAAAACAATTTGAATAATCTTTTCAAAAGTTCATTTTTTTTAAATGAAATGCTAAGTTAAAACTTTTACAAAAATGAAGAAAATACTTCCGCTGAAAAAGTATACTCTTTAAGCAGTATTTTACGCAATTTTGTCCAATTTTACTGCGTTTATACATTCATATAAGATGTATGTTGGGTTTCTGTTAGGAATTAACC
Source organism: Perna viridis (assembly GCA_037379345.1). Classification (NCBI taxonomy): domain Eukaryota; kingdom Metazoa; phylum Mollusca; class Bivalvia; order Mytilida; family Mytilidae; genus Perna; species Perna viridis. The sequence continues at coordinate 28,370,243 of CM074520.1, forward strand.
GATACTTTGTAAATAATTCAACACAACTGTTTTTAATGTGGGTCAAAATGATAACATACATTCAGTACTTAATGTAGAAAGATCAGCAAAAATAGCAATATAGCAAAACTGCTTTGCCAGAGGTTGCAATTATTAAATCGGCACAATCCTCCCACCCCGAGCGAAAGTTGAGCGTCTACCCAAAAGAATTAAAAGGATTGGCTAATCCTCCTACCCTCCGCTGATTAGCGCATCAACGATTGACACCATCTCCCTACCCTCGGTCAATTTAAGCTTATACCCATTGGCAAGGGGAATTTAATTAAGACCTCCCCCCGTCCTCGTACCCTTGCTAGTTTGAGAGAAAAAAATCAATACGGTTGGGGTGCTATAGTTAAAACAGACAAGAGGTCCCCAAGATTTTGTGTTTTAAAATATTATCTTTACACCCACCCTATTTTTAACCGTGAGAGAGTGATGTTCTCTGATTGTAACATTTGTTTATTTTACACATTTTGAACGGACGAACTAACTTTTATTGAAGGATTTTGTAATAAACTTTGTTTGTTTCTATAATATGTGTGTCAAGGTTTATACCAGTTTTCGAATATCTGTATTAACTTGCATTTCAAAACGTCACATACAGCAAGGAATTAATTTAAAAGCATGAGGGGTGAAGTTAGGTGAGAAAGTTCGTCGGTTTAAAAACAAAACAAACAATTGACGAAACTACAAATGTAGCAAAATTCGTGTTAGCTGTGAAGACTGATTTTTGACCGGTTATTGTACATAACACATGTATATCATGCGAGTCCGTGGTCTCGTGAGAATGAGTCCTCGTCTACCATTCAAATTCATGAAGAGTCGTCTTTAACATGGCGTTGAGTTCAATATTAAAAGAAAAAGAACTTTTCGTGTAAAAATATCGATAAACAGTTACATGTACATATATATGTATCTACTTTTACATGATAAAAATGTTAACAAAAGCATGATATAGAAAATTTTGCATTGAAATGCAAGCGTTCTGAGATCCCAGAAATAAAGAAAAAAATGCAGATCGGTCTTCAGATTTTAATATGTTCTACATCGGAAATTGCGGAAAGGAAAATAAAACTAGAATCTACAACACTGTACATTGACATTGAACCTGACACCACTGTTACGAAAATGAAAAAAAATGTTTTTAAACAGATAGCAAAAAATGTAAGAGCACTTTAAATTGAAGTTACACACCACTTAATGTATGTACTTACAGTTAGACGCACTATCACCTGTCCTCATCATTAATTTGTTTATTTCGGTTTTATATTTAATTTCATGACGAGTAACTTAAATCAAGAGTACAGATTTAAACATATGAATTATTGATGAGTGCAGTGTCATCATGCCATTATCCGAGTTCTAGGGCCTTTTTAACAAGATGAAGATCTTAAATAATTGATACGTAAACAAAAAAGTTGTATTGATTTTAACAGCTATTCATGCACTTTAGTTTAAATAGCAGTCTTTATAAATATCAGACAGGAGTACATGTATTTCATGCATTTGCCCCCCTACCCTTTTCCAAAAAAATGCCTTAGAAGCAGTTACTAACCACATAGCAAGACCTTAATTTTTGTTTCGCTCGTTGCACTTTTCAGAAAAAGTTTAATCCACATCTGTAGATACATGTAGTTCATGATATTGACATTTTGCCAGAGCTATTGTTTATGACCAAGTTGCTTTCAGTTGTTTTTTTTTTCAGTATATATATTTTCTTTTCTGTTGCACGGATCATTTCTTCTATTGGCACTCACTGTGTCTGAATTTTCAAAATGGATTTGTGTTCATAATGCCTTGTAGCAGTAACGATGGGAGAGAGATAACTCTTCTTTATTAGATTGAATTGGCCTACGACAAATGCAATATTTGTAAAATATGTAAAATATGCAAATATAAATTAAATAGATCTACTATTTTACTCTTTTTTAACGATGTTTGCATTTTTACATGAATTTTCATTTTTACAATCTTTTTTTATCATCGTGATTTTTGTGAGCAGATTTTTTCTTTTAATTTGTGCATTTTGTTTCAGTTCTAATAAACGCCTGGTGGACAGTACATGTACAAATGTAGATATTTGGCATTCTGTTTGCAATTTTTTTTATTTAAAAAAAACAGTGGAGGATCCAGGGGAGGGGGCCAGGGGCCAGGCCCCCCTCCCTTAGAAAATTGAAAATTGCGATTTTTAAAAATTGTGCGTGTTAAATCCTGAAAAACACTCAGAAAGAAGTATGATCAACAGTAATCCAGCAAATTAGTTTTTAGTATGATTTCTTGATCCTCACCGGTGATCCTGTCAAGATTTTTTTGCCCCCCCCACCTTTACCTTAAACTCTGGATCCTCCACTGGAACGGTCTATAGTGTACGTATAATGCACCAATGAGGAAGACTTAATTCGAAATATGAAAAGGTAGAGTTTTATTTCATATATCAATTCAAAGCGTAAGAAGTCTTTAGTTAGAAATTAAGTAGATGTCTTTGTAAGAATCATGCAAAATCTGAAAAATGTGTAACACCCCAAAAAAGGCTACATATTTTCATTTTTTGTAATTGGGTTGTTTTATGGGTCTATACTATGAAATGTGTAATTATTCATTCAAATCTGCCTGCCCTTAGGAGATAATCCACATTGAAAATCCAGTAGACTCTATTGTATTTGAGCGTCATATACAGAGTAATCTCCCTAATTTTGAAATCTACAGTGCTTTCTATATAATTTTTATCTCCTAAGAGCACGGGTTATATGAAAAACCACATGTTAATTTCTGTTTACTATGACATTTCAAACAAAATATAAAAAATAAAAATATGTAGACTTTTTACCCATGAATCATATTTTGCATGATTCTTACCTAAAGTGCTACTTAATGTCTTAAAAATAAACACAATATAAAAGGTCTGTTATTTAACGTTCATTTATTTTAATTCTTGATCTCATTAGTTAACTAGGGGTTTAATATGGGCTTTGTGTTTAAGTGTTTTTTGTCGGAAATCTGATACTTGTGTGAAATAGATAAAGGGAGATTTAACACTTGATAAAAAAAAAGGGGGCCAATAGATAAAACTACGTTAAAGATATTGCTAATTAAAAGGCACCACCTAATAAGGTAATTTGAATAATAATGCAGTGTCGAAGTATCTAAATAGTATATAGATGAGCAAGATTCTCTGAAATAGGGTCAATAGGTCAACTCCTCATAAATTTTGATCTCACAGTATATATTAATAAGCAGTCCGTGGAAAAAAAATATATTGAAGTTAAATGTTTTTTTCACGTAATGTTCTAATACATGTACATGTAACAGTCAAATACTCGCTTTGGTACTACCTGCATGTACATGTATTGTGGACAAACTGAATGTTCCCTTGTTCTTGTTCCAGGAGAGATTGGACCTCGGACCCCCCTTAATGCTCGAATTTCTTTTTGATAATATGCACATGGTGAGGTGAAGTGGGAGTATGTACATGTACATGTATATCCCTCGCCTACCCCTCCAGGTTTCCTTTATCAAGGCTGCAACAATATTATTACTGAACTGGTCTCATTCTTTCAAAATCAAATGATGGCAATAAAAATACCATGTTCCTGTTTCCACTCAATTTAAAAAAAAATATCGAAATTAAAAAAAAAAATGAGTTTTTTCTATTTACAGAAACTAATATTAATTTTGACAACATATTAAATTCGAAGTTAAGAAACTTACCATATGTATTATAACTGTTACAGTAAATTCACAACCTCCTTACTCTGGGCGAATGGTATAAAATAAATCTGAATTATAACTTATTTTAATTGACTATAAAATCGACAATCTCAAGGATAACGATTTAAAAGGTTTTTTGACAGTTGCAATTACCGAATGCAGATAGGTATTGATTTGTTGGGGTTCCCGACGGGATACTTGATCGGAGTAACAACTCATTATGGAATATTTAACAACTCTCTCATTTTGTACCTCACCCAAATTTATACGGGAGGCCATGTTTCCTTAAAAATTCATTTCATAAAGTGTGACGCTTTCATTAAATGCGTATTAAAATAAAACGCATTATTGAATGTCCCTAAATGTGCCTCATCGGTGATTTTTTTCAATCACCATAAAATGTATCTGCCATTACTTTGATCATAACTAACTAGAAACTTGACATTGACTGAAACGTATTTTGTTATACAAGAAAAAAACCACGTCCCAGAACTTTTGTCGGCGAGGGCTTCAGAGGCTTTTGAAAAGTGGTACTCTTACAAGAGTTAATTCAGTTTAATGTTCCCATTGAGGAAGGTCTCTAGTTAAGAAACTGTCAAATATGTCAGAGAAGTAAGAATATAGGTCAGCGTAGGTTCAGTAGGAATAAAAATAAATTTCATTATTAAGCAGTTAACTTAATTCGTATTATATATAGGATTGGTGGGTCCTCTCATAATTTTTATGTACATTGTACTTCTTAAACATTTAAGTGCATGTACTTCTCTGTCTAAGAATCATGCAGGCAGAATGTGCATGTATAAGGTGTGGCACATGAAAAAAAACATACAAACACAGAGATTATATTTCATTTTCCAGGTATTCAGACTCCATAACGTCTAGACATTGCCATCAAAATATTTATAAAATTTGTCTTTGAAAGATTTTTTTGTTAAATTTAGTTAAATTGAGGTAAGTTTCCCCACACTATTTCCCTTCATAAATAACCAACAAATATTTATGTCACAGCTTCTTCGGGATATACTTAAATAGTTTTTTTCTGTTGTTTTATAGAATTTAAAAATGTATTGGAGGCAAATAAAGACTGTATTGAGAGAAGTAAAGTACAACTAGTTACCTAACTTTTACACAGAATTTTACTTAGAGATTATACAAAAATGTGAAATATTCATAGTTTTTTTTTCTAAAAAGAAAATCACTTTATATGCAGATACATGTATAAACTCCGTGCCACAATGTAATGAAAACCTTCACTAGGCATATTACATGTAAATAATGCATGTAAATGCAGATTAATATACAGCATGAATAAACGTATTAAGTCTAGACTACAAAAAAACGTTTAAAATGCATATGATATCCCCAAACATAAAAAAAAATCAATGCCACCTCGAAGCACTAGGCAGGAATATACAGTAATTAGTGAATATCTAAGAGCGGGCATGTCATAGAACACATATTATAACTCAAATATGGAAACAAAATTATTTAATGATATTTTTAGATCCAAAAAAATCAAAATCCCGGTCCCAAGGGCTTGTGAACGTGATTGTAGAACTAATGTCAAAATAATAAGAAAATGAATGTTCTAAATAAATCTTCCATATATTTGTTTCTAACGCTGCTGATGAGTATTTACTGTTTGAAACACGTGTACAGTCTATAGAAATTAGCAATACATTTTGTTACATGTACTACATTCAATTGTACGTGATATTCTTTCAAAAAGAAATGAATACATTTACGAATGAAGTTATGAAGCTATAAATAACTCTCCTTCTTTTAAATATGTAAATGTGTTACATATACCCTCATGTACCCCTGTGTGCCAGTGATTGGGCTTAAATATTTTCATATAATTCTAGCTATGCGGGTACAATGAAGAAAAAAGTAGTAATTTTCATAAAAATTTATAAATAACTAAGTGTCGCGGCTACAGTCAAATGTACATATTATCTACTAAAACGATTCTTATACTTAGATATTAGATAAAATTTTCAATTTATTTCAGTGGTAGATCCTGGAGGACGGTGGTATTTTGTAAACTTTGCGCAAAATAAAGTCAAGATGTGTAAAATATGGTATGAAACATCTTTTTATTTAATTTCTGGATAGGACCCTCCCACACACACTTTTTTTGAATTTGTGAAACCGTGATGTAAAACATCAGTTAAAAAGAATGTATATATGCATATTTAGAAATTCTTTCGGTTCCGAATAACATACAAATGTACACAACTTCATAACTTCACCTTGTGAAATATCTTGACACAAATGTAATATTGCCTACCTTTAAGTTAGTTTATCATACGACTGCTTCAAACGAATTCAAATTTCAAAATGGGACAATATATATATGCCAAGGATCGAGGACATTGGTCTTAATTACAAAAAGTTTGGATATTGTATCATTTTCAATGTATAAATTGAGTCAATGTGTGTAAATAGACTCTATTTAAAAACCTTTTTTCTGTCTAAATAAGTCTCTCCTTCTCAGGTCACAAGACTATGTTTGCATACCCTCTTTCATCATGGTCTTAGTAAAAGAAATTTAGTCCTTTCCTTGTTCGTGTTAATACACTACAAGATGTCAATGTAATATAACTCTATAGTTTCGTTTATAGACAAAGAATCTTTGCGTGAACTGAACAAAAAAGAAATTGAATTAATCCTTTTTCATGGTTTCCCTTTGTAAACGACATTACTTCCAGTAAATTGTACATACTGTGTTTTGGCAATGTGTTTGTGCTATTTTCAAAAACGTTCTTTACGTTGTTCAAATTAAACTCCATTAATATTGAGCAGTAATAGGTCAATGATTGGACCCTTCTTCTTGTTAGAAAATATGGTTAACTTGAGCAAAGTTTTGGCGAAAAATAGTAAATGATATTTTACGTTAGTATTCTTAACCCCCCTTTTATTGAAACATCTTTGGATAGGACTCCTCCGGTTTTTGTTTTTGTTTTTGTTTTTTGTTTTTGTTTTGTTTTTTTGTTTTTTTGTTTTTTGTTTTTTTGTTTGTTTGTTTGTTCATTGTTCAATGAGAACATTTTTCATATAATTTTAAAACAATTAATCATTCTACAGAATTACATGTACATGTATAAATGTAGGGGTACGTGTAGATCAAATACAAGCACAGTATAGGGCATTTCAGATTTTGCTGTGTGAACCCTTAAGCGACCCTCTTACTGAGCCCCTACGTGTGCTTTCAAATTGTTTCTTAATTATACTTGAATGTACAAAATCAGGATTTGTTTGGTGGGTTTGACTTAATTTTTTATGGGGGGGATACTTCCTTTCATCCCAACTCTTTCTCTCTCTCTCTCTCTCTCTCTCTCTCTGTGAGTGTGTGTTTGTCACACTAGAGATTTATACATGCACAATTGTACTTCTTTAAACTTTTCGACAGATACAAAATAACCCAAGTGAGGTTCGGATGAATTTCAAAGAGTGGGGGGTTGGGGCCTTTAGGAAATAAATATAGCCCTGATTATTGTCTTACCCACATTTAGCTCATTGAAAAAAATAGCTTTATTTTATTAATAATACGCGAAAAATGGTCTGGTCCGCAATAAAAAAAATCCCAAACATCTCCTCACTCCCCAGGAAAATCAAATGGTCCATACTTTCCTCTATCTGTGTTACAAATGTAGAACCACGGTATAACAATAGTATAAAAAAATAAACGCATCACTAAAACGAGGTTTGCACACATTGAACAACTTAATAATACCACAACTACAAATCACTTCCATGAACGGTATGTATAGCTGATGCACCTTTATCCACAACAGGTACAATGTACATTGTTCCGCTTGAATTTATATAATAGATGAGTAGAAAAAACAAGAAGTGGATTGACAACAAAGAAAATGTGTTAACCAGGTGAACCACATCATACTTAAGGTGTATACCAAATTATCGCATAATTCACCTAAAGGTTTGCTAATAATAATAGGTAATACGTAGACCTACAAACGGATATCTACAGAACAAATCAGAGAGGCATTAAAATTTAAAACGGAACTACGTGTATATGCATTTTATATACTTTATACTAACAAAACATAATAAAACATAAAAAAAATAAAGAAAACCCGTTGATATGCTACATATACATTTGTATTTATGAAAATCATACCTTTTAATCATTTTCAGTAAACACGGACCGCGAATTTTACATGTACAAGAAATGTACATCTTTTTGTGGAATCAAATATCAATTAAATAGGTTATACACAACGGATATGCCCTCGAATATGTCCTCGTACATGCAAGTATTCATGCAGCCTCGTCAAAACATATACACATTAGTTAAATCTCGACTGATGGAAGTATTGCATTAAAAGTCAAACACTTTTTCATCCTCGTCTAGAGTTTTTCGTATGTCAAATGCCCAAGGTTGTATATTTTCAGCTTTGTCAAATTTACATCAAATGTTGACTGAGGAAGTTAAACAATCAAAAGTCAAACATCTTGTACATAGTTTTTTCATCCTCGTCTAAAGTTCTTCTTTGTTTTCGTACACAGTGGAAATGCCGACGTTTTCTTTCCGACTCGTCTCCAAAATCCCTTCTCCATCGACATCTGGACGTTTCATGACCACTGAACCCTTTACAATCAACTTTCCATTTTTGCCAGAAATTCCAGCCATTTTCCTTCTTGAACTTTTTCCTTTCTTCCTCCCAAAATTCATCTTTCGAATTTCCACGTAAAGTCCAATCTTTCCAGCGGGTTTCCATTTCACACGGGCTTGGAAGTTTTGTATTGTATGTTTCGCTCCAATATTTCTCCCAGAATGACACAGTATTTCCGTTTTGCTTTGAATTCTCATAATCAGCTAAAATCCTTTCATGATATTCTTTCTGTGATTTATGATTTTGTAAAATCGCTTCTGCATGCACATCCCATATTTGTTGTGGAGATTTTCCGTCTTTCATCATTGCCTTCGTCCGATCAGAACTTTGTTTTGATGGCGGCCAATCCCAATACCCTAGAAATTCCTTAAAGAATGAAAACGGGAAATGACTTTTTGTGTTTTTACCCATAAACGAATCGTCTTTGCGTTCTGTGCTTTCTTTGTCATATGACCACCCAATTTCCTCAGCAGTTTCTATCATCTCTTCTTGCGAATTGCTAAATTTGTCACTCATTTTCGGTTTCTCTATCAATATTTTTCTATCTTGTTCATACTAAATTCTCACACTTATATATTCGTACACATGACGTGGATAAAAAACGCATTATTCATATTTTTAGATGAAAGAAAGAAATAACCTTTCATCAGATTTAAATTTCATCAGAAAATTTTATGTCCTAATTTTTGCACTCATACGTTAACACACCTATATTTCAATCATACAAAGCGAGATAACTCTATAATCAAATATCCAATCGTCAGCTTCTAGAGGTCTCAGTATCGTATTAATTTTCCCATAGACTTCTATAGTGAAGTGCATATTTTTAGGATTTTTTAAAAAATATGTAAATTGATTCAATAAAACTTTCACTTATGTAGCATTTCTAAGGACATGTGAAAAAATAATTTCCCGCAAAGAAAATAGGGTGAGTCCACGAAGATTGGACAGAAAAGTTGTCTTGAACTATAAATAGCCATTTTCCCTACTTTCACTTTCGTTTTGCACTCACCAAACCGACCTTTTCAGTGGAACATTTTTATGATATTATGTTAGATTTTCTTTTAAAAAAGTTCTTCATCTTACAGTGTGATGTTTGCTCTATTTTTTAAGTCATTGTTCATGTCTTTTGACAAAACATTAGTTTGTAGAGAGGCAAAAAGAAAATGCACTATATTTTTATGGCATCCATGTTTTGACGTATACCCGCTCAGGGATATGCAATACGATACTGGTACCTATTACTAATAAACATTTCAATATAATCCTAAAAGTTGTTGTTTTTCTGCTAGAGTATTCATTTCCATACTGAAATTTCAGAATATCATTGCCCTGCTACAAACATGAGTTTTCTATTAAAATTCTTATATAGGTACCCTATTCCAGGCATAAGACTAATATCTCAATGTTAGCCAGAAAATATTACTTTTGATAAAAAGCTGCTGCATTAATCAAACTAAGCAACTTTGTGGTTTATTCTGACATGGTAGATACATGAGCTGTACTATGAGTTCCAAATCATTATTTAATCCCCACTTGTGAGTTCCATATATGGAAATATTAATATCCGAACCTCCTTTTTTGTCTTTAACTCAAGGGAGCCTCTTGTTTAAAGTAAAGTATGATGACCGGTACAACCAACTGTTTTAAACTATAGATATGGTCATTTCAATTATAATAAATCCAGAAAAAATTATACCAATATCATAGTTTTAAAAAAATATAGCTTTTCATATGCAGAAAATACAGATTTTAAGCCATCTTGGTACCCCAGGCAGATACAAATGGACCTCAATGTGACAGGGAAAAGACTTTTTCTTTAAAACAGATAGCTATGATGCAAGAAATATAGTTTACTGGTATAAATATTATAATAACAATTGTCTGCTTTAGATACTTTTTGAAAAAATTCAGTTTTTATATGAAAAAACACCATTATTTTTCTTGCCGCATTAGAATCTGTCCATTTGAACCACTAAAAAAGTCCACTAAAAAATTGGCTGATGACTTTTGTGACATTTCTGTGTTTAAATCAACCACACAGTTATATGGCAACTCATTTTAGCTATTTATTTGAAAGAAAAACAAAAAATAAAAAAAATATTCATTTTTTCATATATAAGAGGCAATGTATGGAAAATGACTATTTTCAAGTCCTAACCACATACTTAAAATGTGTTGTAACTTGAAAACTATCCTTTATGCAGGAGTATTACTTGCTTTAGGTTACCTGAATATAGATATGCTCATCATAAATAGTCAAGATAATAATTTTATTGAACTGATATCCTACAAATTCATGAAAACAAAATGCATTTCCAAATTTGGTAAAGATTAACCATAAATGCAAAAAACCTGAGCTACCATAAAAAATCAGGTTCAAAAGTTGGCTAATTCATCTTAAAAGTGTTACCTGTATTTGGGGTACTACTTTTTCAGCTGGTAAAGACCACTTGCTGAATATCCAACTTTACTTGAAAAACTGGCTTACTAGGTCTCAGTATCGTATTAATTTTCCCATAGACTTCTATAGTGAAGTGCATATTTTTAGGATTTTTTAAAAAAATATGTAAATTGATTCAATAAAACTTTCACTTATGTAGCATTTCTAAGGACATGTGAAAAAATAATTTCCCGCAAAGAAAATAGGGTGAGTCCACGAAGATTGGACAGAAAAGTTGTCTTGAACTATAAATAGCCATTTTCCCTACTTTCACTTTCGTTTTGCACTCACCAAACCGACCTTTTCAGTGGAACATTTTTATGATATTATGTTAGATTTTCTTTTAAAAAAGTTCTTCATCTTACAGTGTGATGTTTGCTCTATTTTTTAAGTCATTGTTCATGTCTTTTGACAAAACATTAGTTTGTAGAGAGGCAAAAAGAAAATGCACTATATTTTTATGGCATCCATGTTTTGACGTATACCCGCTCAGGGATATGCAATACGATACTGGTACCTATTACTAATAAACATTTCAATATAATCCTAAAAGTTGTTGTTTTTCTGCTAGAGTATTCATTTCCATACTGAAATTTCAGAATATCATTGCCCTGCTACAAACATGAGTTTTCTATTAAAATTCTTATATAGGTACCCTATTCCAGGCATAAGACTAATATCTCAATGTTAGCCAGAAAATATTACTTTTGATAAAAAGCTGCTGCATTAATCAAACTAAGCAACTTTGTGGTTTATTCTGACATGGTAGATACATGAGCTGTACTATGAGTTCCAAATCATTATTTAATCCCCACTTGTGAGTTCCATATATGGAAATATTAATATCCGAACCTCCTTTTTTGTCTTTAACTCAAGGGAGCCTCTTGTTTAAAGTAAAGTATGATGACCGGTACAACCAACTGTTTTAAACTATAGATATGGTCATTTCAATTATAATAAATCCAGAAAAAATTATACCAATATCATAGTTTTAAAAAAATATAGCTTTTCATATGCAGAAAATACAGATTTTAAGCCATCTTGGTACCCCAGGCAGATACAAATGGACCTCAATGTGACAGGGAAAAGACTTTTTCTTTAAAACAGATAGCTATGATGCAAGAAATATAGTTTACTGGTATAAATATTATAATAACAATTGTCTGCTTTAGATACTTTTTGAAAAAATTCAGTTTTTATATGAAAAAACACCATTATTTTTCTTGCCGCATTAGAATCTGTCCATTTGAACCACTAAAAAAGTCCACTAAAAAATTGGCTGATGACTTTTGTGACATTTCTGTGTTTAAATCAACCACACAGTTATATGGCAACTCATTTTAGCTATTTATTTGAAAGAAAAACAAAAAATAAAAAAAATATTCATTTTTTCATATATAAGAGGCAATGTATGGAAAATGACTATTTTCAAGTCCTAACCACATACTTAAAATGTGTTGTAACTTGAAAACTATCCTTTATGCAGGAGTATTACTTGCTTTAGGTTACCTGAATATAGATATGCTCATCATAAATAGTCAAGATAATAATTTTATTGAACTGATATCCTACAAATTCATGAAAACAAAATGCATTTCCAAATTTGGTAAAGATTAACCATAAATGCAAAAAACCTGAGCTACCATAAAAAATCAGGTTCAAAAGTTGGCTAATTCATCTTAAAAGTGTTACCTGTATTTGGGGTACTACTTTTTCAGCTGGTAAAGACCACTTGCTGAATATCCAACTTTACTTGAAAAACTGGCTTACTAGGTCTCAGTATCGTATTAATTTTCCCATAGACTTCTATAGTGAAGTGCATATTTTTAGGATTTTTTAAAAAAATATGTAAATTGATTCAATAAAACTTTCACTTATGTAGCATTTCTAAGGACATGTGAAAAAATAATTTCCCGCAAAGAAAATAGGGTGAGTCCACGAAGATTGGACAGAAAAGTTGTCTTGAACTATAAATAGCCATTTTCCCTACTTTCACTTTCGTTTTGCACTCACCAAACCGACCTTTTCAGTGGAACATTTTTATGATATTATGTTAGATTTTCTTTTAAAAAAGTTCTTCATCTTACAGTGTGATGTTTGCTCTATTTTTTAAGTCATTGTTCATGTCTTTTGACAAAACATTAGTTTGTAGAGAGGCAAAAAGAAAATGCACTATATTTTTATGGCATCCATGTTTTGACGTATACCCGCTCAGGGATATGCAATACGATACTGGTACCTAGACAGATTATGCAATGAACTTGAACAATTTAACAAAGTCTCTACACTGGCGGATCCAGAGGGGTTGCAAGGGGATCGGCACCCCCTATTTATTGGAAAATTTGTCATTTTTATGTGTAAAATTGACAAAAAATGACATGTATAGTATCTTAGCAACTCCTTTTTCTGAGGAGCCTCGGCTGGCACCCCTCCTTTTCAAAGTGTCTGCATCCAGCCCTAGTAACTACAAAAATGTACCGCGGAGAAGTGGATCCAGAAATTCCCAAAAGGGGGAAGGGTACTGACAGGCCTAAGAGACCGTTTTCGGTGATTTCTAATGCATGTTTAACCAACCATTTGGGCACCCTCCCTCTTTTAGATCTGGTCGATGGCACTGTCCCTATCTATATTTAACGGTCAGTACCATGAAATTGCATTTATCTTTTGTACTGTTTCTCAGTGTACATTGTTTTTACATTTAATATGTTTACAAAGTTTAATGCTAAAGTGACAACATCAGCACAGAAAATAAAACGTAGCTATATAAAAATGATCATGAGGTACGTATACGTAGAAGTAGCACGCCTAGCATAGCGCCAATTTATGAAATAAATTAAGTACAAACAACCTGTAAAAATTTTACAAAAAATGCCGACAGTTCGTACATATGAAATTAATTTACTCATATGCTCAAAGAATTTTACAGGATCAATTTTAACTCATATGTGTTACATATTCATTAATTGTGATTCTATTATACTAATTCGATTTCACTTACAATCACATGCATATGCGTATGCTGTACATTATTTAAATTGGATAAAATATAGAGGTGTTAAATTAGGTTTAAAGTTTAAACTCGTCAGTAAATGGGCAAATTCATGAGACTTGAAAAACAAACAAACAAACAAACAAATAAAAACAAATAAACAGTACAGTTGTAATAAAAACAAAAACGTAAATCGTCTTGTGTCCCATCATATAGCGATTTCTCTTTTTTTTTCTCGTCTTGCCTGTTTCCAGTTTTAAATTTTTATTTTCTCTAATAATTGTTTTGTTTTTGTTTTTGTTTTTGTTTGTATTGTTTCGTTTATTGATCTACTTCCGCTTACTCGATAATTTTTGTTTTTGTTTTTGTTAATTTGATTAATTTGATTAATTAGCTTACTTTTATTTCATATTTCGTTATTTGATAACATTATATACATGTACTTGTTTTTGCGATTTGGTACAGGTAGACGCAGATCTAGAGATTTAAAAAAAGGGGATTTCAGACTATAATTTAATTTCGCACAATATGAACACATTTGTTTTTATAAATGGGGTTTCCACTTCCTCCCTTACCACGTGTTCAGTTATTTCCTCACCCTGATTTTTTAAGGTTGCACATTGTACTATTTTCAACACATTCAAAGCTAAAACTGTATATCCTGGTGTCTAATGGTTGACCTAGTCAGAGTCTTTCGTGTACTACAGGTTTAGATCGACACCAAGATGGTTTGTAAGCATCATTAGAACGCCGTACAACTCCAAAAGGTATGGTGAAACGCAATATAGCGTCAATACTTTCAGATTTCCATAAAACAACGGTGGAAGAGAGATAACTCTAGTTATATGTACAGTATGTCGGTGATCTGTAATATTCATGTAACAGCACTGTTTCTTTGTTCTTCGTTGCTTTTATTAATAAAATAGATGAGTGTTGTCTATTCGTAACTAAAATACAAGGATAGGTTGTTTGGTATATAATATAATAACATTTTGTTAATATCATGTAGTTTCATTAGATTTCAGTTTGTGTGTAACACGTGCATGCACAAGTGTAAGTGGATTGCTTTAGCTTTATGTAATTACATGTATCATACAAGTAGATTTTTAAAAAAATACATAGCTCAGTTGTATCTTTCAACCAGCTTTAGACGGCATTATTAGACCTCTTAACCAAAGATATGGATCTGTAAAAACAATTAATGACGCAATTGTACTAGAAAATCCATTTAAAACAAACCAATCAAAAATAGAGTATGATAGTTTCATAAAACTAAATTTTCTTACTCCATGCACATATCGGAGGTACATGTAACCATTCCAACTAAATATAGATATAAAAAGACATGCTTAGGCTACATGCAACTTTTATCCTCTAAATGATTTTTTTGAAAGACAACACTTAAGTTCACTTAAGCAGGTAGACCTAGGATAAGGGACACAACTCTTAAAAATCATTGGAACGTTTGTATTCAGCATTTTTTTAAAATCAATCTTATGTAATCATCTAATTGACTTGGATTTATTTTATTCTGCTTCAAACGAAAGCTTGAGAGGCTTTGGTGAAATTGAATATGATACAAACATATCACTGATTTCATGAGTTATGTCCCTCACCCTAGGTTTGCCTCCTTAAAATCAATCTACCATAATCACTTATGCACCAATTACAGTGTATAATATTTTCTCCCAATCTAAGCGCATGTGACTTTTTATCTGCGAGCGTTTTCTCACCATTTTACATTTCCGAGTTTTCTTCAGATTTCATGGAAGGAACAGATTCTCCGCCAATGCTCTCAGGGATTACAAGATTTCTTTACTCTCGATTGTTGAATTTTAAATCTAACCTACTCACTGAAGCTCGCGGGTTGAAATCTAATTCAAAATTTAACTCGAGTTGAGAAATCTTGTTACCCCTTGAGACGAAATGAGATTCTATATTAATTTTGATTGGTTCGTTTTAACCTTTCTTAACGCGTTTCATCATTCAAATATAGGGACATACATGTACACTACATAGAGTCCAAAGTAATTTTAAAGTTACATTTGTTTAATTACAAGAATACAAAATGTAGTTACAAATGTACAATATATAATAATACATATAAGTGTTAACATTGTACATGTTCCTAGGAAAAATAAATTTAAGAGGATGCAATGGAAGACGAAGGCAGTGGATGGATGTCAAATGCCAAATTTTGTTTAAAAAATGTTAATTATTAGAGACACCAAACCAAAACTTTGGTTTTTAATGTACTAAAACGGAAAGTAAACGGGGGGGGTGAACTCTTCAATTGATCTGTTAAAAATTTAGCTGACGTTTTAGGAAAACTGCAAATATATTGTGAATCATCCACTTTTGGTACAAACAAATACTGTTTCCTCCGTTATCATGATTAGTTTAAAATTACATATGAATAAAAATTGGGAGGATACAGCTTTCTCTGCACAAGGTACCCATATCAGGTTTGACTGTTTAAAAAACAGGTACGTCGACAGCTTCTCAAGTTCAATTTGATAACCCTGTAATATATTAAGTTGTGCCGTAAGTTCAATGCTACACTAAAGTTCTAGAAAGTATTCCTACATGTACAAATTTACGAACGCCATGAAAATGTAACTTGTATGCAATGTATTATAAATATTAATATAAATTATAATACATGCGTTTTTCCGCACATTTATACTTTTTACATACAAAATAATACAATAAAAAAACATAATATGTTGTTGGTCCATGGAACATATATAAAACAATAATTATATAGAGTGTAACTGCACTTACATAGTAATACATCTTTTAAAAACATAATGTACACACATTAAAACACATGTATTACATAATCTTAAATAAAAAGTTCAAAAGGACGAATCAAAAATAACTCCCATAGATTTGTTTCATCGTTTGAAGATAATTGACGATGACACAAGGTATAACACGAGTGTTAATTCGACCAACGTAGCTTCAACCACTCGGTTAGAAAGACGTCTAGTATTGCACAACAGACAGTTTTATCGGATAAATCATTTACAAATTGATATGGCTTCAAAACAGTATCTACATGTATCTACTCTGCAGGTACATGTACACTTCCGACTTGTCCCTCATTTTCGTTCTCATTGACTTCCATCCACACTATACATTTTTCTACGGAGTTGTGTTTTGCCGTCTCCTCAATTGCAAAATCGTCATCAGAATTCACGGTGGGATTACAAGCATCAATAATTTCTATTGTTTCTAAAGCTGACTGAACTGGTCCCCCACACAATGATCGTTTCCGTTGTTTCGTTTCATCAAAATTTGGATCAGTGATATCACGTTCAAGCCGGAGGCTTGACTTCCGGATAGAGTCTGAGTATGTCACGTGATTTTTTGAACGGGCATCGTTTGCTTTTGGTTTATTTGACCTACTCTTTAAATTTGACTGTCTTCTGTCCCCAGTCGTTGGTGCTGATGATTCCAGCTTAATTTCAGCGGAAGATCGAGATAAGGATTCTTCTTTCATCTCGTTCATAACCATCCTTGCCTCATTTGAGAGTCCATCAGAGAACACAGTTTGTGGTCGCCTTTCGAGAAGTCTACGAATTTCCCAGTAGACATCACTATTTTGGAAATTAAATCCGTCCAGTATCTCCTTGTGGTGAGCCATTCTCATTACATATCTTTCAAAACCTCAAAAGTCTGCAATAGAAGTAAAGTTTCATAATTGTAAGTTTGACGTCGTTTATTATACTAAATTAACATTTTATTATGGTAAATGAAACATGCGCCTTAAACTGACGCTAACCCTAAAGAATAATCTGCACTCAATAATGATATTTTTTTATCTATAATAGCAATTTCAAGAGTTTAAAAAATCCTTTTATAAGTCCTTGACATTTTAAGTACACTTGGTTATCGAGGTCTCTTGATACTTCAGTTTTTATAGCATTTCTAGACTTTCAAGTTGTGTACATGTACATTTTGTATTGTACATGTAGTTGCACGAGGTAGATACAAAATTTGGTATCAAGAACACACACTACTTCGAGTGGGATTCTGACATGAGGTAAAAGAGATCTGCATGTACCTGTGGTCAAATTTTCATGTAAATCTGTTAAGCCATGTTGGAGATATTGCACCTTAGCAATTAGAAAAATTCTGACCTGCGGTAAAATGTTTCAGCATGATGATATCTATATGTACATGACTTTGTACCTATGGTCAAATTTTCGTGTAAATCTATTAAGAATCTGTTGGATTCATATGTGTTCGTAAACATCAGCATAATAGGACTTTCTATTGAATCTCAGCTCTTAAGATCTAGTAAAGATACGTACAACTAACCAAAATTAAACTTTATTTAAACAAAAACAAAAACAAACCAAAAAAAAACAACACTTTAAACAAATCAAAAACAGTGAAAAACAACTATTTAAAAACACCTTTCGTTACGTTACTGATAAGTTTGTGTAACCGTTTCCATCAACAATAAATTAACACGTATGGTCAAACCTGTAAAACGTAATATATCAGGATTCCATAACCCTGAATAATCCAACACTTTTGACCTTAATGTTTATATTAACATTCGTTTCTCAAACTATGTATTCAAACAACCTCTTTAATCCACACGCCTTTATGGTTTTAAGATGACTTTATCACAGTAATTAGCTGCATGTACAAAATATACATGTATATACATGTTTTCGGGCCAATGATCTTGAATTTTCTGCATATCATGTTCATCCTCGCACATTCAATACGGTAAATATTTCAAAGCGTGTTTAATATATAAAACGCCTTTGATCAAAATCATTAAACTAAAGAAATGTTGGGGGTGATACAATTTCAACAACGAGTATTTCATATTAGCATTTTTGTAGGTTCGTAAAATAAATCCGTTCATTCGTTTTGATTTATTTACGAGACGGTATAAAATTGTTATGTAAAGGGGTGTTCAGATCTCAATTTTAAATGCAGGTTTTATTGTATTATTACAGGACTGTGCATGAACTATATAACTTACAATGTAACACAAAGTATATTTACTTTATTATGCATACCTTTTTCATTTTGAATACTAGCAAAATCTATGAGAAATGACATTTGTAAAAGGAAACCAGACTAAAAAAAAATAATTAAGTTATTCATGTATATACCCCATAACATGCATAAAAGGAATGATTAATTAAGTTACTGATCACGGATTAATTGCGTGGTATATAACTATAAACGGTTTATTGTTGCATGCTAAGCAACTTAGATTCCTTTAAATTTCAAGTTGCATGCATACTTTTAGTTATATGAAAACAGATACTTGAATGCTAGGATAGTTTTACCACTTAATTTTGAGTCGAATTACTGTTCTTAACTTTCCGAAGAAATCAAACTTATTTAAAAGATAGTATGTACGGCCATATTGGGTATAGACCTTTTTCATCCCGCAGATGTTTTTAATTTCTAATTAACACTAAACTAATTAAAGGTTTATGGGAATATCTTATTTATAAAAGGGAAACTTTTCAGATTTCTGTAATATTTCAAAAAAGGCTAGTAGCTCCGATTGATCAAAAGAGCACCAAACTAATTGGAAGTGCAAACACTTTGAAAGAAGGTATACTTACCGGATATGAAAAGCCAAGTGACACAAATAAATCTTAAGTTACCGAGCAGTGACTTGTGTTTGACAAGATACAAACTTTCGAGACTAAATTCCCCCAACAAGGTTAATAAATCCTTAATCTCTAAACTCCTGCAGAGATCCCGTTCTTATCAACCACTTAGATTTAAAAGAACTTTTCGATAAACTCTTCAAATACGATTTTTCCCAACCCCGTGAATTTTCTGCATGTCATTTGCATCTTTAGTAACTATGCCGTCTTTTCATTGCATAGTTCTCGTACCAGTTTTTTTTTTTTTTTTTTTTTTTGATTTTGTATAGAGTGAAACTAGATATACGTTTACCTAAATGCACATTCGATGTTAACATATTTTTTGTGGAACGAAACATAAATATAATTTGAATTTCTATTTGAATTGATCTGTTAGTTCTATTTTATCCGCAGCATGAATAATTATCGAAGAAAAAAATTAAATGTTCAAGGACAATTAATTGCATACCCAGACTTTAAAATTGATAGCTTAAAAGTCGTAAGCTATTATCATAATTGCATGCACAAAATTAGGTACAAATACAACGAATATGACTGTACATGTATATTAGTAAAGATTACATGTAAATGAACTTACGCAAATTCTTTAGTTAAACGTGGTTGCAAATTTTCGTGGTTAGTCAAACGTAGGTTCTTACATGTAAATTCATTAATTCTACAAGACCACTAAAGTCGTCAATTCATTTAAACAATTCAGCAAGAATTCAAAATTAAGGTTTGATCGAACGTGGCAATTACAAACAATTTGGAACCACACGAAAAATAGGTACATGTATTAAAAATCAATACAAAAATATGTACATGTATGCAAACAAAATGAGCTAGTCTAAGAAAGTTTTACAAAATTAAATAATAATAGTTTACAACTGAAAAAAGATTGAAAAAAAAAACAGAAAAAAGCTACATGCATGTTTGTATATTTTCCGTATTTAACCGTGTGACAACGCAAGTCTAAGAAATTCAGATTCCAAATATAAACCATCCTACATTTGTAGGCATTGGTCGTGCGATAACCGACATGGTAATGAAGGACGTTAAAAACCCCTTTAATCACTCGGTGAGTTTCCAAATCTCTACATTAATTTTCAAAATCTGAGTTACGGAATCCAATACTACAGCAGCAAGGATCTATCATAGTTAATTTTGACCATCAAACATATATTTAGTACAACTATATATAAGTTCAATTCCCTATGTGTTCAGGGGCTTATAAACAAGAAAATTCCTTCCCGAATTTTCACTTGATTTTATGTTTACTATGCCTTTATCAAATACATGCAAAAAGGTTAAAAGCCAAACAAAAAAGCGAGAAAATTTAGATTACATAGAGGAGTAAAAGTACAAATAAGACGTGGGAAAAATAAATTACTGTAGTGACTTACTTTAAACGTATACTTCCATACCTATCCAAACTTCTAGGGTGAATGTTTTCCAATTCAACATCCCTTCCCTTCTTTACTTATATATAAAAGGTCGAATTTGATATTCATCTGCCTCTTATGCATGATTTCGTTCTCATTCTATATCATAATGGTGACAGAATAATATAAAAAAATATGACTTCCATATTAAAGATTGCTTTTGGATCGAATTTAAAACGGGAATGATATCGTATTAAATTGCGTCTGGGTTCATTAAACTGTTTTTGAAAAACTCGGTTCTCAATGTTCCTCTTGGTAATTGCTTCTCAAACATTCGAACAATGGCTTTTCAAAATATTTAATCAATGACTGCGCTCGAAAAAGTACATAGTTTTTGTAGTTTAAAAGCTATATAGCATTACATCTTTATACGATCTAGAATTTAAGAAAAAAACATAATAAAAGATTATCAACCTGCCAAATCGCTTTTGTCGTCAATTTTACATGTATGAGTACTTTCAAAATATATGTATAATTGAAAAACATACACATTGAAAGTGAAGTTCAAAAGGGTAAAAATCTGTTAGAATGACCTTTTGCTCTGAAATATTTAACCAGTCATCTCCGCTTTATGCTGCGTAAAATAATATTAATTCAACACTCGATCAGTGCACAAAGAGAACTGTTTTTTTTCCCTTAACTTTATAGAATAAGATATTTTTTTTTTCTATATTCTAAGTTTAAAATTACGAGTCCCTGACTGAGATATTTCCAAATTTAACTATCGAAACTGTGTTATACAAGTTTACATTAATGCATGATAGAAATGTCATTGTATATGGAAGTACATTTAAATTGCAATTAAGAATCAGAAGGTTCGTGTATTTTTACATAATACATATCAAAAAGCTTCTCTATCGCATGTGATTCTGACCCTTCGCGGAACTAAGTACGTATTTAGATTGATTTTGAATGTTGGTTAAATGTAGTAAATTCAATCAATAAACAACTTGACTTTTGTATTGGAACACCCAATATTCTGTCCATTTCATAATCAAATGACGAGGATTATTAACTTTCGTGGAAAATTTGGGTTAACATAAGCAAACAATAGCCTGTATTTCTTTTTTAATGAACCCCTCACATACACATTCAAACACACACGCACATACGTATGCACGCACGTACGCACACACGAACATATACCTACACAAACACACACACACACACATACAATATGTAGATCCACTCATGATTTGATATCCGTTACAGAGTTTTAACCTGCTAAATTAATCACATGTCTTAACAGGTTGAAGTTACAATGTACCAGTATCTAAAAAATTCAATTAAAACAGTTTCACATAGAAATTAGTCTTTTTGTAAGCACGAAAAAAAATAACTTGTAAATTATAATAATATTGAATTCTCAAAGGAATTTTCTTGATTCGGAAACAACACAAGTATAGATCTGCTCTGAAAGGCATTGATGGTGGAAGTTTATTAAACTCCATATGAATAAGAAAAATCAATCATAGTTTTGCAGACATAATAAACTGTTGTTAATATTTTGTAAAACGTTAAATCGCGCTGCGAAAGAAAAATATCATGATAGTTCATTTTAATGAACAACAATATGCATGTACATGAATTCACAACGTTGGATATGAATTAAGTATGTGCATTTGCCGATTCGATGTACCAAACAGTAAAAATTCATTTTATTCAGAATTAAATACACGTAATTTCACATACATGTACCGTCACCAATAACTGAATTTGTGCTTTTTTACATGCATTAGTAACTAAGATGGATAGGATAGAATTGGGTGTGATTTGAGACAAATTTCAATGGTGGATCCAGAGTGGTGCAGGGAGTTGGAACCTCCCCCCTTTTGTTGAAAAATTTGTCATTTTCATATGTAAAGTTGACAAAAATGGCAAATGATTTCCTAGCACTCCCTCCTTCTGAGGAATCTCAGCTGGCTCCTTTTCGAAGTGTCTGGATTCGGCCCTGTTAAAACGAAAGAGTGAGCAAGCCTATTCAAAATTTTGGACACACGACCACGCAATTTGTTCTAGTATTAGTGCTATAATGTAAAAATACGATTTAATTTATACACTTCACCCGGAACAGGGCAGTATACATACATGTACATGTACATTTGTAATGTACAATCATATAGTAGGAATTTTAGGAGAGTCATAAAATTCTGAAATAAAAGTGCTTTTGTTGGACAATTCATGAAATAATGCAAGCTCTAAAAAAGAGAATAATAAATCCTAAACTACATGTACATGCACCTCTCATTATTGTCTTTTTTTTAATTCTAAAGAGCAATTAAATATATCTCTTTTATATACTTATATATACTTTTCATATTTTGGGTATTTTTTTAATCCTGCATATACATGTATATACATGTACATGTAATATGATTCTCGAACCAAATTCACCGTAAACTTTCCTTCACCACACGCAAATATCTACATAGAAAGAGATTAAAAATTTCAAAAAAGAATCTGTAAAAGTTTACGATTTTTTTTTCGACTGCCCAGTAGGTTAATGTTGATAGTTTGAATGAAGTGTTGTCGCAGAGGATTCATGGTCGGTTGGGGTGGGGGTGGGCGAATACGTGCGTATCGCAAACAATTGATTTATAGACTAGTATCGTGGCTAGAGTTTTCAAATTAAAACTTTAAAAATCTGAATAAAATTATGTGCATTTAAGGTGTCAATGACTAATTCGAGTACTTTTAAAAGTTCAACCTTACCTTAAGTAAATCAGACTTAGTATAAAAATGTCAAATCCACATCATCACTGCGTTTGTCCACATCATTTCTTCCTTGTATATTGTAAACACAATAAGAAGAACATTGATAGTGATTATCTTTTCAACACGTTAATAAGAATTCAATATTCAGATTAAAAAATCAGCTGATAGCAGATCTTACTTGATTTATAGGTTTTTAACTAGAAATGCATTGAAACCATTTGAACACAGACAATTTAAAGTAGTAAAAACTTCATTGTAATTTAATTCAGGCTGTAAATTATTGTTGTGCAGTCATTGAGAAACGTCGTGTATTCCTGTTTTGTAAGGCAATACGGCTGTGAAAAGGAATTTCGCTTTGGTTCGATAAAAAGGTCAAAAACGATATTTAATTTTGACACCTTCAAAATTGAAAACTTTTAAACTCAAAGTCAATTCTTTTTGTATCAAAGTATCTAAGTTAAAATTTCTCGAGTTATATTATAGCAACTGAAGATTTCATAACAAGGTCTTGAATTGTGTACAGGTGGTTCGAGGTACATGTACATGTATACCGTTTAAATGGATATAAGTTACATGTAACAAAGACAAGTAATACAGACGAATATTTAATACAAATATGAAAAAAAAAATAACACGCAAATTCTTTAAGCGCTTTGACATAAGCGGCTTGATGATACTTACACAGATCATAACGTACGATATAAAGAGGGAATGTGGTGGGGAGTCCGGGGGGGGGGGGGTGTCACAAAGACAAAATTACCACGAGGGCCTATCATGATTCAAACAACAAATTGTTACATGTATTTCCGTACAGATAAAGAATACACATTGAGGATGGTACTTTTGTTTTGAATTATTGTTTTAATTCCTTTAAAGCATTTTGAATAACTACTGTACATGAAATACATGTAACTGTTCCCTCCCTTATCTACCCGTAGGACAACCCCTGATATCGACAGTTAGCTTAGTTTCGGAGACTCAAATTGTAGTTACATGTACATTTATAACAGAACGATTCACCCAGCTGCAAACTTTAGGTGAGTAAATTACCAGATATGAGTTATATTTACATGAAGACTGTATATGACTGTGCAAATTCTGTGCATTGTTTACATTTTATATATATATTTGCAGTAAATTATACTGTACGATGTGTACAGCGGCACAGAAATGTACAATGTAGCGTATAAATTACCCTACCGATTCAACTGTCCCATGCTTCAAGTTCCCGTGTTGTATAAAGTGCACATTTCCATTTATTTTCTGTTTGTTTTCTTCCATTTGGTTACTGTATGTCTTTTGGTAGTTTATTTTTTTTAAGTTCTGTTTTATTTGTTTAGTCTTTGTCCTTTGATTTTTTAATTTTTTTTTTTTTATCATGAATATTCGTGGTCAAATATGGTCGAGTCGGAAACAACTCGTGAAAATATACTTAAAATGCTTAGATTAAAAAAATGTATGAGTGGACAGGTCCAATGTACGCCGTCGTCTTATGCTAATCAACTGATTCACTTCATGTTACTTGTATAAAATCTCAGTATTTCTATTTTTAGATTTTTTTTTGATTTTTTATTTTTTTTGCTGTGTGTTTGTTTATTTGCTTTGAATTGTATTGTTTCTTTGTTGTTGCTTCTGTTGTCTTTGTTTCGTTTTGTATTGTTTGTTTGTTTGTTTGTTTGATTGTTGTTTGATGTTTTTATATATGCATGTATCCATCTTTCTTTGAAATGACTTATGATTGACATTCCTCCAATGTAGATGTACTTCGAACAAATTCTAGGTCGAAAGCTTTTGTGTATTAAGAACATTTTAGAACATCTTTACAGCATGGAGGATACATTTGAAAAGTCTGATCTTTCAAAAGCATGTAGACATAAATCATTAAAATGTGTGTCGCATGGTTACCGTTTGCGATGGAAATGATAAACAACTGCAAACAAGTGAATCATACGGGAACCCATTAGTGCCAGGAGTTGTTTTATTTTAACGCGTTACTAAAACAGCACCTGACAATAGTGAGCTTCCGTAGAATCATCATCAATTGTACATGAACTGGATCTGTACATCCTACTCATCTTCCAATTTCCACCGCATGCGTGAAAACCCCTAGATAAGAAAAAAATATTTATATTTTAACGTACATGTAGACTAAGACTCTAACAGAATGCTAAGCTTTCCATGATGTTTGTATGATAAATGCGGGCTTGTAAAACTGTATGGAGAATAGATACGGTGAACATGACAATGAGACAATAACCTCACGGGAGAAAAAATGTCAGATCAAGGCCACCCATGGATCTTCAATGAACAGCAATGAGACCATCACATCACTTGGAAATCTGCAGTAAATTGAAAGTGAAAACGAAAAAAAAATGCATGTACAGAGGCCAGAAAATCCAGTGGACATTCTAAGAGTAGAATGATTCGAAAGCAAATAGTTGCAACTGGAAGCTTTGTTCTACAATTTTGATAAAAAAATATCCTGATTGTTAATTTGATTAGCCTCCATTTCTTCTCATGGCTTCGTGGGTCTTGAATTTGAACGGCGCCATCTTTTGGATTGTATTGAAAAAAAAAAACAGAAATAAATATCAAACTAAAAGAAAGAGAGAAAAACCATGAAAAAATAAACAAACGGCAAAAAAAAAAGCAACACTGCCCATAACAAAAAAAAACAAACAAACAAACAAACAAACCCACCCCCGCCCCAAAAAAAATGATAAAAGAAAGGGGAAAGAAATGGAAACAAAGACAAAAATTATACACACATATCCAACTAAATTCGTAAATTATAAGCGAATATATTAATACATGTTACAGGTTCGGGTAATGATCAGAACCCTAATTCTAACAAATATCGACATTGTGGAATGAGTATTGCGTAAAAATATTAGTATGCACATGAGTATGCAATATATATTTTTTCCTTCTTATATTTAAGCGAGTACAATTGTTTTATTGCGAAATCTAAAAAAGTCAAAGAAATACAGGACTTTATTTTCAATTTGAGTTATCTTTCTTTGGTCATACCGTATTTTGTCCAACGAAAGATAACCCCAATTCATTTAGATGTTTTTTTTTTCCTATTACTAAAAATCTTTTATTCGAATTACATTTAAATTGGCCGTTTACATTTTATTATAAAATAACTTCCACAAAGAACTTATATGCACCAAAGTGCTTTAATGTATAAGAAACGTCTATATCTTGAGAACGTTTTAGATATTACTCAATTGAAGTCTGATACTTTATGATACAAAATGTAGTTGTTTTTGGAAAAAAGGATCGTTTGTATTATGTTTCTTTATGATTGTTTTTTTAAGTGATTTTTGTTAAATTAAAAAATTATGATACAATGTTACATACTCAATCTATATGTGTAACCATTCGTAAACAAACGTTGCTTAATTGTCGGCGTAAAACATTTCGCTTTCAGTGATATCTTATACCCTAAAATATGAAACTGAATACCATGTAGACTCTCGATATTCAAATGTAATTAGTATTTCATTACAAGTAGGACTTACTTCAAAGAAGAAATTTCCAGTTTCTGAATACAAATGGGTATCGCTTTGTTACCTGTTTCATTGTGTTCGACACAGTGTATGTATGGTGAATTATTCTACAGTTACTCTCTCGATATTTTTAAATATCAAGCTTCGGCGAGCATATTAAAATCTAAATTGTACAATCGATAGTGACCAGACTTATTTCTGTCAAGCTAGAATATTTGAAAAATGCAATAGTGGGAAACATGTATTTTAGTGGATATTAACTAATTTGTGAAAATAGGAATGGAGTACTAATGCCCGCAACGTCTAAAACAAATGTCCGGATTTTGACAGATCCTATTCTAAAAGTTATAGTTTTACTAGTTGGAATTTTTACCATTACTTTTTTCAAAGCTCCTCGCTCCGCGCCAAAATTCTTGGCAGAGTTATTGTTTTTTTTATTTCTAGTGATATCTCACCAAATTTTTAGCACCACTGGGTGGATAGAACTGTTTTGAGTTCCGCATACCTACAATTCCGGCAAAATTTTAAGAAGAATTTCTCCTAATTGCATCCAGGGTTAACTTGTAGTGTACATGTACCGGAAATGGCGGATTGAACATTGTTCGTTGAGACATTACCAAATGCAACGGCATAGCGGTGCATTATCAACTAGGTCGTTATTTGAGCACTGATAGATCTAGACTGGTTCCCGATCGCAATATTCAGTATGTAACACATATACAAAGAGTGTATTGCTAGCAGCTAATACCTGGAACGCAGTCCCGGGAACCAGGATATGATAGATCCGTCTCTCACTATTAGGAGAACCATTATTATATACATGTACATTGTATTAGGAAAATGTAGAGAATTACATAGTCTAAAAATTATTACAGAAAAATTCGTAGTTGCAATAAATACTTTAACAAACACAAATTTGTAATTATGTATTTCAAAATTGAAAACTGTTTGTAAACTACACTTGAAATAGAAATAAAACAGAAAAAGGTCAATGCAATCGCGCGGTATAGTATTACGTTGACATGGACATTTGTAATAATTTCAAAATTGAAAACTGTTTGTAAATTATACATGAAATAGAAATAAAACAGAAAAAGGTCAATGTAATCGCGCGATATATGTACATGTACATCAGGTGTAATAATCAAACAGGACATAATTCCATGATAAGATATAGTTATAGAAAAAAATGATTAATGGAAATAAAATTTTCACACATCGAACTAACACTGTGACGTTTATGATAACTGTTTTCAAAGTTCTAATAGTTTCTTAAGATTTGTTTCTTTCATTCTTTACGTTACAAATGGATACGATTTGTTCAGATGGATAATAATAAAAATACAATTTAAACAAAGTGTTCAAACGGAAGTAACCTCCGAATGCGTGATCGTGTGATGCTACATTTTGATGATGGAGCGCGATTTGTTGACATATTTAGAATATTTGAATACTAGTAAAAGAAAGCTAAGAAGACACACATCGAGTGATGCCACACCTTGGGAATTTCACAAATTGATGGGTCGTATTTTTTAGACATTTTAAATGATTATGCACAATACGTGCAAGTAATGCACATTGATTTAGGTTAATACAGGTTAAATCCACATTTTTTCACAGACATACAGGGAATACTGTGACCAAATTACTTGGCAAATTAATTTCTTACAACATCTTTGGAGTAACCTATACACTCATTGGTCGTCGAGAAATAACAGTAAATATTAAAGAACGATTTTTCCTCGTTAAACTTCCTATGCGATTATTCGGCTCAAGACGACCCAAGCCTTCCAAGGACATAAAAATTGATAAAACTTTTCCATGACGAGATTTGTTAAGACGGAATAGCAAGATAACGTATAGATCATATTTGTCTATCAAACTTCTTCCCTTCTGACTGGAGAGGTAATCACTGAAGCATTATGGGAGAGGTAAGCTATGGTTATTTTCTGTCAATCTAGCGATGTTCATACCTGCTTGTCTGATATGTGCAAATATGCACATGTTAATTGATTTTGTCTGCACCTTTGGTTTTTAAGTTATTTAATATAATACTTTTAGAATCTCGGGCTTTAAAAAATCGATTTGATAACCTGTAATAGAAATGCCAAAATAAAGAAATAAATGGTTTTTTTTCCGATACCTAGCCTAATTTTTAATAAGAATGCATTAAAATTAGGATATAAAGTATTGTCGAATATAGATTAACAACTAAATTATGTCATCGCATTTAAATCATAAGATAAAACAACCTTTATATTCTTGAATAAGTAATTCGATTGATATTAGCCGACAAGCCCTCATATTGAAAATAAATGGTTTATTTTATTATTATTATTATTATTATTATTATTATTTATTTATTTATTTATTTATTTATTTATTTTATTTATTTTTTTTGTTGCTTTTTTTTCTTTTGTCATAAAAATGATTTAAAATACTCTCATTGCAAAATCCTATAAAAAACCACTGTCCTTCCTTTTCTCAGATATTCTAACAGACAAATTCGTTCGTTTTCCTCCTCATTCCCCGAAGACCAATAGATGGCCTTGAGCTGACAATTTTGTTCTATCCCAAAGGGGTTGCCTTTTGATATATGCACCATGTGTGTACCTATTCTCATTATATTACTGTGTTGGAATCTAAAGTATACCAGGAACGCATTCTTATTGTAGTACCCCAGCCCCAAACCCCACCCCTCCCCAACCTCGGCCCCAAAATACACAGGCTTACTCAACGTATCGCGGGTATTATGTTTCCGGGTTGTATTTAAGAAACCGCTGCACAAATTTTTTTTCAAACTTAAACATATGTTTTTGACTATGGTCAGGTTTTGGTAAAAAAAATGCCTGTATCGTTCAGTAGTTAAGTTTTTTTTTCACTTAAAATTAACCGGAATTATGTATGATTTGCAGATCATCTTTCTTTACTCATTAGTTTCCTTATTTAAGCATAAATTCAAAATTCCAGTTTTTAAATGTCGTTTATAAATTATAAAGTTACAGTTGTATAAAGAACTGTCACAGCGTATTTAAGTTGATTGCCGGGAAAACTTTTTTATTCCTAGTCTGGCTTATGCGTTCGCATGTTAGCGTCTCTTTATTATTTAAAAAATGCTACTGTAATGGCAACGTATATTTTTTTTTTTTTTTTTTTTTGTACTGTGACTTTTGGTGTTTGAAAATACGGAGGTGGGTGGGGGGGCGTCTATTTGATATTGAGGGGAAACTTGAAAGATTTATTTATCATGTTAATGGTTGTAACATTTCTTTTGTCAAATAGAATGAATGATAATATTTATTTTTAAATATGTTAAAACATTATGTTTGGTTGAAAGTGATTTAGTAGTATCAAAATATTATTTTTTCTTTCATGTTCAATTTTCAAGAAATGTTTTTAAAAAGGCTTGAACAGAAGTATTTATTTTAAAAATTCTTCCTCCCCGATCAAAATCAGAACGTCTGTCCCGGGTAATTCGTAAAACAATGAGAATTTCAATCGCTTTTCAAAAAAAACTTTCCAAGCCTATCTATATTTTAGGGATCATTTTTAGCGTCTAATTAAAAGTAAGTAACAATCGTCAGAGCTACATTTGTACGTATAATGATGACTTCATATAAATAAAAAAGGTCATACATGTAGTAAGATCCAATTTGGTCAAGCGGGGCATTTATTTAGGTTTTGTCGACTTTATTCCTGTTTTTAATGAATTACTTTCAGATAAAAGTTTTTACAATGAAAATTTGACCCATGACATATTTTTTAACCAATATTCAAAGTGTATGTCAAGTGGAGATTAGAGGAAACACCTTTAAATTTATAGGTTTCACCCTTCAACCGTTGTCATCCTCACACAGACGTCTACTGTCATTAATCATGTTTTGGCTTTGCAGTAAAGGTCCTATTAAAAGTAAGGTTGTTCGACACTGCTGTGATATAAAAATCTCAACCTTATCTTATTTTGATCTTTAATATTTTAGTCATTTCAGTAGCGAACCTGATGATAGTGGGGTTGGGGTGGGGGTGGGGGGCTATCCTCTCCTTATCGTTGGGAAATTTTGTTCATTTTGTGTAAAAGTTTAGTAATAAGAAGTAAAAGATAGTGATATTACAGTATTATTGCGTAAGGTTTTCCATATTGGCTTAGTTATTGGTCCAATGCTAGCCATATTAGACTGAGGAGTAGCCAATACTGCAAGCTGGGGACCAATAAATAAGCCAATATGGAAAGCCTTACTTAATTGTACCTTTATTGACTAACTAGTCCAACACGTTTTATTGGCCTAGGCCAATATGGATTTTAACCAGTCCAATATGACGTATTGGCGCACTTTTGTATTTCGTTAGTCAATTAAATTATTTTATCCGTCCCTGCTCATAGGTGTCGTACTGCTGAAATTTTCTACTTATCGAACCAGAAAGCCTCTTTGCGTTGTTACTTCAATCTTTCAAGTGGTACTCTTAAATACAAGTACATTTCTACATGTTTGAAATGGAATTTGTAAACAATGGAACAGTCGTCCGTTTAAATTAATGCCTGAATCTTAGAGTGGCGTCTGCATAACGTTAAGTTCTTAACCAATTTACTCGTTGCCTAGCCAAGATTGTACACTTTTGATTTATAAACACGAACTTTTTATTTGACATACAAAATAAATCTCTTACTTATATAAATTGTGAATGAAAAGAGTTTAGCACAATAAAAAAACACAAAAATATGAGCGAGCAAATGTCAATTGCGAACCCTGTCACCACGCTTGTTTTGGTGATTTCGAAATGTTGGTTTAACTTATCATTTAGTTTGAACTTGTAAGTCAAATACGGGTACTCGCATTATTCCGTAGTTAGCAAAAAAGGTATCAAAGTTTATCGCTTTCGCCCAAGATAGTTAATATTTATAGTTATTGGATGATAACAGATATTTACCAAGACAATGAGAAGTTTTCCTGTCAAATCACACTCAAGTTGTATTAATTTTGAAACGAAATCCTTTGATGGACGCCTTGAGAAAATGAGACACAATTCATCTACTTTCTTTTTAAATTAAGCAGTTGTCCAAGCGTTGAGTGGTTCAGCTTTGTGTGTGTATGAATTAGTATTTTTGTATATTTATAATTGTTGGACTGCACAACCAAAGTACTGCGGTTCTGAGTCAGTTACAATGTACAATCGAACTTGCATCTGTATATGCAGTTTTTCCATTTTAATGTAATAATATCATTCAAAACTATATCAGATTTACTTAAAACCCAACATAGACTGTTTTCGTTTGTGCTAAGGGATGACAAGTAAACATGGTATACAACAAAGTGTTTTAAATTCTGAAGTTAATATACATTTTGTATTAAATCATTTTGACAAAACTGATGAAATATTCGTGAATTCACGGGAGACCATTCGAGTGGAAGCTTCGAATATATTGTTAATGTATAATGTAATATTCAATTGATTTTATATAAACGTCTGATTCATATCATTATAAGAACTTCAGAAATAATTATCAAAGAAAAATATGTACCAGTGCTCATTTAAAATTATATTATATCTATTAGACGGAGATTTCTTTCCTGTCACCTTGCAAACTCACTTTTTATTATCCAATGTTGTTTAAAATGGCTTTTGATATAAACGTTTGGATGGTAAAATTACAAACTCTGAATGCAAAAACCCTCGTTTAAGGGGAATTAATCTTTGAAAGAGGAAATAATTGGCGTGTAAGCGTTCTTTAAAAATGCAATGGGAATTTTTGTTTATTTTAAATTCACAAGAAAAAAAACAGTTCAGTGATTACTTGTTTTCTTTTTGAATTATAGCAAATAATCATAAATTTAGTATATTGTACTGGAAATATTAAGTATATTCTACCTTTAAACGCAACCCAGATATTTGTGAAACACTAAATTGATTGGTGCTTACATGTATTTGCAGTAACTTAAATGTCTTCGGAAGGGTCCGCCTACATGCAACTTTAAATGTCCAACATTTGATCACCAGCGACAAAAAACAAATGATTGTTGATCTGTAGGTCATGACATTGCACTCTTTTTAAGTCTTACTTATTTATCTTTAGGAGCATTAAACAGTCCGACAAACATCCTTATTAGGGCCATTTGCAATTCCATTTTCAACTCATAGAAAGGAATGGGGAAGTTTTTTGTTGTTTCTAATTTATTTGTCATGCAGACCAAACGTGGACCTTTAATGTCAGCCATTTGTTAAAGGTTTTTAAAATTTTTCTAGATCCCAGTGTTTTTGATATGTGATGAAATGTACATGTCATTAGTTCAAATGACCTGAAGTGTAGAATGTACCGACCAACGACCGTTA
Source organism: Perna viridis (assembly GCA_037379345.1). Lineage (NCBI taxonomy): Eukaryota > Metazoa > Mollusca > Bivalvia > Mytilida > Mytilidae > Perna > Perna viridis. The sequence continues at coordinate 28,403,676 of CM074520.1, forward strand.
TCTTTTGGAATACTTTTGAGGTGATTCATACCTTCAGGTTTTTAACACCAAAGTTCGTTGTGTATGCCATATTGTACAGGATTTTGGGCCAAGGAATCTTAGATTTCTTAATCTCATTTCCAGAATAGATACGTACACCTTTGTCCACAATGATACCCTGCAGTCCTGGCTTTCTTTTCCAAACGAATGCAGTAATGATATTTGTTGTACCAAATGTACCCCCCTTTACTTGTACCAAGTTAACTTCTGCTCGTACGATGGACATGTGTATGATTGGCTTTTCCATAAAATTAAGTCAGGTCAACTAATCGTACACAAAGTTATTTCACATGATTTTCACATGAAATTTACATGCTTTTCACCTGAATTGAGCAAATAAACTAAGTGACAGATTTCACGTGAAATTCGGGTGAATGGAGCCTTCACGTGAAATTCACACGAAATGTTCACATGAAATTCGTGTTTAGTGAATTTCACATAAAAATCATGTTAATTTCATATGAATTTCACATGAAAATCATGTTAATTTCATATGATTTTACGTGAATTTCATGTTAAGCTCGATTAACATGAATTTCACATGAAAAATATTTGCCTGTGTATCTTTTAAAGTAGTAATATTTATACAACCCGGACAGGTGCTGATCAATACATGTAAAAAAAAACCACCACGAATTCAATTTTATTTCCTTTTCAGAAACAGTTACAGACCAAATAACCCATTCAGTTGTAACATTTATACTTTTGAGATAAATGTTATATACACATGTAGATTTTGTATGAAAATGAAACTACATGTACATGAGTTATCGGCCTTGAATTGGTTTGATTTGGTTGTTGTTTTGTGGGAAATAAATGTGTAATTTTCTCAAAAATACAGATTTGAATACAGAAAGGACTATTATTACATAAAAATATAGTGTATGTAGACCGAACAAGTATATCTCTTGTTCAGTGTATTTTTCAACAATTAGAAACAACCCTGTCATAGATAGTGTCTGAATTTTATATGGAATGGAAGTAAAAACGATGAAAATGGTAGTTTTCGACATCTTGAGTTCACATCATGTGTGACTTTCGTCTAAGTTGTTTCTAATGTTGGGACATTACTGATACATGCAAATAATTTTCTTGTTCTCTTATGAGAAAAGAAAACAACAAAAGAACAATTAAATGAATGTGTCAAAAACTAATATAAGAAAGAATGAAACAAAAAGATACTTTTGAATACTTTATCTTCAATTTTGAAAGCCAGAACATTTTTAAATGTTCTTTTATGTACAATGACTGACCAAAAAATTATTTGCCAAAGTTTTTTTTTCTCAATTCTTTAAAGTAACAGTCATTATTAAATTCAGACACTGCCTATGGTACAAGTGTATGGTATACAAAAACCCGCCGAATAAACAATGTTTTGTTCGGTCTTCAGATGCTATATATTTATGTTACAATAGTTTTTTTCTGCATTCAAAATTTTACTTTTGAGAAAACAATTTATTATACATCCATCTCACAGTCAAATCGACTAAATCAAAGCAAACCGAGAACGATAACTCTTGCGAAGTTCTAATTTCATGTACAATCTATATAAAAAAAATAATCTCAGAGGAGCAACACCCAAAGAAAAACAAAGACTGATAATGTGGTCTGTAACTGATTTCTGAATAAGAAATAACTTTCGATGGGTTTTTGACATGCATGAATCACCTCTTGTTTGATTTTCATGAAGACTGCTGCTTAAGGAGGTAGACCTAGGATAAGGGGTATAACTCTTACATGTACAAATAAGAGAAACGTTTGTGTACAACATTTTTACATCAATCCTATCTAAGCATCAAAGTAACTTGGGTTGATTTCATTTTGTTTTAAATGAAAGCTTGAGAGGCTTTAGTGAAATTGAATATGATGCAAACATATAACTGATTTCAAGAGTTATGTCATTTAACCTAGGTCTACCTCTTTAATTATTTTATAATATAATGTAAGAATCGGAACCGCGATGGGACGCGGAGGTACGATGATCGCACGGAAGTGCGATGGTAGTACGCCGAAGTGCGTTTATGATCACGCTGAACTGCGATAGGTAGACATGATTGTTGACCGCCAATAGCATTTCGTTCATACTTCCAACTATCGAGGATATTATAAAAACAAAATTAATTATTTTTCTCCATTTTTTCCTACACTTAGTTGAAGATTAATAAAACTGGCAGTCTCTTAGAAGGACGAGTACTCTTTAAAACGAAAATATTTCTTGACTAGCTCAGCTATAGAATGGTTGTGTATAGCTTTACGTGTATAGTGTGTATAGTGTATAGCGTATAAACTACATGTACTACATAAAAAAAACTGATCAACAGTTCCTGTAGAATTTGAAAATACGAATGTAATGTAGTATAAGACGGTGTGTCATCTTATACTCTGTGGCTCAGGTTATCAAAGAATGATTGATGCTACAGATGTCTACGATTTGATGGATTAACGGACTGTACGTAATATGAAGAGAAACGTGCTAGTCTGGTCCACCGGAATTTCAACATTCTTATACTCTCTTAACTCGTATATTGCAGTTTCAATTTCGCCTTTCAACCACAGAATAAGCTCCATGATTCGTTGTGAAAGCATGTCTTACTTTTTCTAAAGGTAAAAATCCATGATATCAAAAATATAAAAAAACAATATTTTTTCAGATTTTTAATACAACGATAACAAAGTTGTCCCAGTAAATCTTTTAATTATATATTTTATTTTCATGATGCATGAAATACGACTTTCAGTACCTGCTATTTTTGTAACCCATAGCTACAGTTCATGTTTCTCGAATGACCTTGAGTATCGTAATGTCTTTTAAGTTTTGATACTGCATTAAATACGTGTACTGTTAACACTCAAATAAGTAATGATGCATGCTGCGATTGTTTATACAGGCAACACTATACTAGCTATCTTCGTTACTCTCCTTTCAGTTTGTTAGTTTTCTCTGTAACATTGTACGGGCTTATGCACGTAAAATTTCGAGGCGACGTTGAATGGGGAATACCAACGCACTTCAGCGCATTTGCGTTAGACATCCAATGTACTTCAGCGTTGACCATCGCAGATAAGCGCGACCATCGCACTTCGGCGTCCCCATCGCACTACCGAGTCTTGCATATATACAAAAGATCATTACTTAGAATTTTTTTCATGATATGGGTTCCCGTATTTTTATATTGGCATAACTTTACATAATAGCAAGAGCTATTTTGTCAAAGGATGTTTTTAACTTCAGAAAGGGAACACACAAAAAAAGAAAAAAAATACAAAATACAAGATATACAAAAAAAGGGTTTTCGCATGTGACAGCTATAATCTAACATTCTGATTTGCATTGTAACTTGAACTGTGCCATGAATACCTTAATTCTGTACATTAATCGAATGATTTGCATGTGGGGTGACCTTTTGAACTAATAAACAACTTATTACTTACAACAATCAAGATAGCATATGCTCTAATATCAGTCTTATTTGTTTAGTAAAATATATTATCTTAAGTACAGAGTAACTCGATCATATCTAAGTATTACATATTTTTACAATTGACCAAAAAGCAAAAGTGGTTTGAATGTTTCTGCACACCCTTTTATGGAAAAAAAGAACGGATATCATAGTGAAAGGCAACGAATGCGTATGTCAACCTAAATCTAAAAATATAACATAGAAAAAATTTTCAAATAACACTAAAACGTCTTCAACAAACGTGAACACAGTCACGCTTAAGTAAGCTGTGAAAGGCTGCGACAAAATTAATAGAAGGACGATGAATTTTATAAGATCAAATCAAAAAGAAATATAAAATAACATTTAAAAAGGGACCAGCATCTCCTGACTATCCACAGGCGGGGTTTAACTAGTTTTAAAATGAATTAAGTAGTTTTTGAAAGAAAAAAAAAGAAAAAAACTCACGTCACCCCCTTAAAAAATTGAAGTATGAATCAGCTGAACTAGTTTGGTCCAATGTATTTCTAACTTTGTATTATTTGTGCAAGTGTCATTTGTTTGTTGTACACGTTTACTTTGCAAATAGTTACTTAAAAATATTAATATATTTTCCCATTCTGTTACTGTTACAGGAAACAATGTATTATACTATATGCATGAATTAAACGATGTTCTAATACATGTATTACGTGCTTCAAAGCTCTTTAGACCACAGCCGTAGTAAAAAGCGATAATCATGTGACCAATGGCATATATTGTGTCTTTTCTACAAAGAATCGAAATAAATGAAGGAAACTCCTTTTTATTATTATTTTACCACGGGTAGGCCATATATGTCGCATTGGTTTACCCCGAGCGATAGCGGGGGTTAAAAAAACGACATAAAGGGGCCAGCCCGTAGTAAAGCAATGATAAAATGGAGTTTTCGTGATTTTTTTTGTAATAATAATTAACATTATTCTTACCTTTATTATTCTTCCTATAATCTGTAACAGATGAAGATAGCTTGTAATCTCATTTTGATTTGTGATTGCTCAAATAATTCTGAATTAAGAATTCATTTTCTTCACTTTATCTATACCTGTTCTCCATTTCTTAAAAATTAAGATTATTGGAAAATTTTATTTTTTATTCTTAGTCCTAACCCTGAACAGAAACTAATGTTTGCGTCTTCTTTAAAAAAAAGTCATTAAACCCGAGACAGCGGACCTGAGTACGACAATTTTATGATTGTGATATCGATTATTTATTTTTCTGTATTTTTTTAAATTTCGTTCGTATATGTAGTTGCATTTTCCCGTCTACAATGTATTGTATATTGCTTGACCCCGAAGGGTGTAAATTTGCTAAAGGAATATTATATTTCAAAATGATAAAAATAATCAGTAGACAGTTGCCATGTGTACATTGCATTTTGTAGGCACCAGAACGGCAGGCGTGGAGCAATAAAATAGAATTCTTCCTCTCCTGTGTCGGATATGCAGTCGGCCTAGGCAACGTGTGGCGATTCCCGTACAAATGTTATAGAAATGGCGGAGGTAAATATCTATTATAAGAAACGTAAGAGAAAAATCTAAATTTGAAAAAGCGGAAGAAAATCATGGCACCACATGACCATGATGAAAGTTAAAGCAGCAATGTCTTAACTACATGTACAAACAATGTACATTAAAGCATCTTTACACAATATTCAGTGCTTATGCAGTGCTTAAAATACTCATATAAGTACTAAAAAGGAAAAGTAAACCTTTACAGTTAGTTTTGATTCAAAGAAATTGGACCTGCATGTATATCGTACATACATGTATATTCCATTGTTTTGGGACTTCAACTCCTTGTGATTTTTGTTCTATTTCTTGTACATGACTTAATGGAGTATGTTGCTGTGAAGTAGGTTTTCAAAATAAGTTGTGATGATGTAGCTTTTTAAACTGAACCATGATCCAAGTATTTACTCACGTACTTGTCCGTCTATGAATCAGGCAAAATGTGTATAAGGTGTGGTACATGAAGAAAAAAAATCACGGAGGTTTTATTGTATTATCCAAGTACATTGTTACATAGGTTAAATTAAGTTGAAATACACTATGGATATATGGCGCGAAAATTTTCATGAACTTTTTCCTTTTATGAGCCAAAATTGAGAAAAATGTTATGCCACTGATTGCCTGATTCTTACACAGAATGGCATTTAAAGCTTTGAATATTGATTTTTACTTAGTCTATACATGGCTATATAATTGGTCACGAGGTACCATATTAAGGTTTGGGTCGGTCAAATTGTGAATATAAATGATCTATGGTATATAGGAAGTGCTTAAAAAGATGGTCAGATACACTGTTAGAGCATAGATTTTCTAAAAATACACGGAATAACAAAACTATATTTCAATGTATAAACAAATCTAAACGTATTCATTAGCGATATGTTCAAATATTCTACCTTTTAATAATTAATAACATTGTCTTTCAGGTGCCTTTCTTATTCCATACGTACTCATGTTGGCCCTGGTTGGTCTGCCATGCTTTTTCTTAGAATTGGCATTTGGACAATTTGCCTCCTTGGGCCCTTTTACAATATGGAGAGCAAGTCCAATTTTCAAAGGTAAGAAAATGTATTGACACGTTGTAGTACATCAAAGACTAAATCAGAGATTAAGGAGGTAGACCTAGGGTAAGGGAAATCACTCTTTAAAATCACTGGAACGTTTGTATCCAGCATTTTACATCAATCTTATGTAAGCATCTAATTAACCTGGATTCATTTTATTCTGCTTCAAATGAAAGCTTGAGAGGCTTAGGTGAAATTGTGTATGATGCAAACATATCTGTGATTTCATGAGTTATGTCCCTTACCCTAGGTCTACCTCCTTAACTGAGAAAATATCGAGTGATGTTTCTCTGTGAGATCCTCGTTGAACTACTTGTAATCATTTGTTATCTTTTGCTGTTGATTATGCTTCGATGTAAAGAAGTGTTTGCCTATTTCTAAAAAATGATTCTATATATAAATGAATGTTTCCATTTCCATTTCCAGTTGAAATCCAAAATTCCCTTTCTCTCAGAAATAGCTTAGAGTGATTAGTTATCTTAATTCGACTGTTTTTTTCTCACATTTGTTTTATATATTTGACATTGTCACTGTCATTCAATTCTTTGTAGTCAGTAAAATTAATACGTTTTTCATATTTCTAAGGCACTTTCATTTTTATATTTTGTAGGCATTGGTTTTGCCTCCATCGCACTATCCGTTCTGGTCAGTATATATTACAACGTTATCATAGCGTACGCGTTATTCTACATACTTGTGACGTTTGTCAGTTTTGACGGTGACGTTCCATGGGCCACGTGTAATAACCCTTGGAATACGATGTTCTGTATTACAGAGTCCAAAAGGGTCACAGATGACATGAATGAGACAGAAAAACTAAATATAACTTTAGGTACGGTATATTTGTGTATGAGGTTTTAATTTGTTAAGGTAATCTCGTTCACTTTTACATGATGTACATGTAAATACATCTTTGTAATTGCAGTTAGGATATCTTTTTCCCTATTTGATTGCCAAATGTATTTGTAGAACAAATAACTGGCTCAAAACAACAGTATAATAGTGCTTGACTGGACCCTTCCATTTTTTACATAGAGAAAGAACTGCACAAAACCTTGGTGACTTTGGGTGTTCCGGAAGAGTGAGCACCTCCTGTAATAGTTTTTATTGGTGCACATACAACAAAAGCTCCATCTTCGTTTATACCCACAGCATTCACTGAAGTTCTGCATTACAGAGTTACCCCCCCCCCCCGGAAAAAAGAGACAAAGAAGCGACAATTTTAGATTTTACATTTTGACTCGTATTTTATTACAGGCAAGATGAATCTCACATGCGTAGAAGAATCATTGAAATCCATCGGTGTCCCTCTAGTCGATCTAACGTACAACTTGACTAAGACAAACCTAACAGAATGTAGTTATGAGGGACGATACAAACTTCCAAGTGATGAATATTTCAGGTAAATATAGAATACAGTAATACGTGTCTTATAAATCATTATTTTAACTGCTTGCTTATATGGTCATGGGTATGCAATTGCAACAAAATGCATTTTCGTTGATCGATATAAAAAAAACAAAGTTGCCTTAGCTGTTTGTGTATCAGTGGAGTGTACTAAAAAATAGTTGGAAGAAACAACCTAACGAGGTATCCATGTATGACAATACCTGCTAACGTAATATTGTTGCAAAAAGTGTTATAAAGAAGGGATATGCATGAGAGTTTAAAGCAACAATTGTTTTTTGCTTTACATGTCTGCTTCGACATAATGGCTGATTACTTTTGTATCCGAACGTCTGGATGTTTTGAAAGTTTTTTTAAATTGTAATTGCAGGTACAAAAGAAGATCCAGTTTTGTAAAACAAAACAATACGATTCAGATCTACTAATGCACTATTTGTATTTCAGTCGTTACGTCTTAAGACTTAATGAAGCAGAAGATTTCGGTAACGTAGGTGACATCAGCTTGAAGTTGGCCTTGACCTTGTTGTTGGCTTGGATATTTGTTTTCTTCGCACTAAAGAATGGAGTGAAATCCTCAGGGAAGGTAGAGTACAACCGATTTATCTCCCCTGTTGTCTGGTTTCCCAAGGGAAGGTACAGTATAAATAAATAACCTCCCCATGACCTGGTGACGGAATTGCACATATTCACATTTTACCTCCAAGTCCACTTACGCAGATTTTGTTTGAAAAAACATGTAAATGTAAATCATTATTTTTCTACATTTGTTTCAGGTGATTTACTTTACAGCCCTGTTTCCATATGTTGTGTTGGTTATTTTATTAGTCAGAGGCTTGACTCTTGATGGTTACATGGAAGGAGTGAAGTTTTATGTCATTCCAAAATGGAACATGTTACTGAAACCACAGGTATATATATCATTGGTATCTTTCTTGGGTTTTAAATACATTGTCATTGACAATCTTCAACACAATAGAAAATTGAACAGATATGGTGAAATGCAACCAATGCACCATCATAGAACCTTTATAGAAAATAGTAAATACTTTCACCAAAAAATCACCAAATCACCAAAATATCTTCAAGAAGTGTAAACACACCTTCAGGCAACCTCTGAAAGGCAATTACTTTAATCACATTAACCCGAAAAATCTTAATAGCACTTTTATTGGAAAGGGATTTTCATTAACAATCCTGTTATTTTGGTGCGGCAGTTTTTTTTTCTGTTACAAATTCTGTTCAAAATCTTTTAATTCATGTTTTTTGAATTATGTATGAAAATTTAATATTATGTTCCTATCTTAAAAGACATTCCATATCAATGGTATGATCTACCTTAATCTAATTGTAAGGATGAGATGGAAACACATTACACAGTTCGATGTTAATGAATTAAAAACTAGCACGTCCCTAAACTTTTCTTGTAAACAGGAAAATGTACAAATACAATGTCAAATCAAGAATAGGAACGTGTTTAGAAAAGGAAATAAGATATGTAATACATTGTATATTACTTCACTTCGAACTTGTCCTTTTCCCAAAAGATGTAATTATTGTACAAACGATGGACACGTATATGATGAAAAATGTCGAAGGCTTCTTTTGTTGTCTCATATTTATTGTTCATATTGACTGAACCATTTTACTACCGATTTATCGATTTTGACCAGTTGCAATTTTATGCTACCTATTTATATTGTAAAACTGTTTAACCCACCATTCCATTCGGAATTGCTTGTACATGTACCAAGTCAGGATCATTCCGTTGGTATACATCTTTCCGATTGTCCTTGATATTTTCATTGGTTATGGGGCCACATTTTTGACTGTTCTCTGGGTTTTACCTTGATATTGCCATTCGTTATACAGACCTACCTTTTTGACTATTGCCTAGAGTTTAGCAGTGCGGTATTTTTTGTTATAACTTTTCATTTTAGAATTGTATATATAAAGTACAAATTAGAATACATTTGATGTATAATATAATGGTTCGATTGAAATTCTAGAAAAAAACATCGCATTTGATCATAAAGAATTTTACATATACACAAAATGTCATGCAAAAACTGTTTTCAATGATTTGTGTATGAGAGTATACTTTTCACGAAAGTTTCTTATACCTATGGTTTAATTGATGATGTGTACTTTTCCACCTAAATATTTTAATTTCTTTACGACATGAATATATATATGTAATGTTCATTATATCAGTATATTCCATTTTATATAGCTCTCGGGTTTAGTTTGGCATCCTATTTTGATATTTAGGGTTTTGAGTACTTTTTGCATACACTCAAGTATGGATTTAGATCATCATGTATTTTTTATTCTAATGCTGCTGATGAGATGATACACCTTACAACACGTGTACAGCACTTTTGTTTTGTTTTATTTTGTTTTTTTTTGTTTTTTGGGGGTTTTATTTGTATATTGTAACCATAATCCCATGGTAAAATCAGTTCCGTTTTGTACAGTAAATTTGTTTGTTTTTTTCCCTGTATATTGTAACGATAATCCCATGGTAAAATCAGTTCTTTTTAGTACAGCACATTTGTTTTGTTTTTGTTTTTGTTTTTATTTTTTTTGTATATTGTAACAATAATCCCATGGTAAAATCAGTTCCGCTTGTACTGTACATTTGTTTTGTGTTTTGTGTTTTTTTTTTGTGTTTTTTGTTTTGTTTTGTTTTGTTTTGTTTTTTTTGTATTTTGTAACGATAATCCCATAATAAAATCAGTTCCGTTTTGTACAGTACATTTGTTTTGTTTTTTTGTATATTGTAACGATTATCCCATGGTAAAATCAGTTCTGTTGAATCATGTTCATAATTTCAGAGCTGCAAATCAAAATAAGAAAAGTTGAAAACCGATTCACAGTTAAACATGATGTAATTAAGGGTTTTAAAAGCAGTTTAAGGGAGTATATTTGGTCTGTACCTTGTAATCATCTTTTAATTAAATGGTACTTAATATCACACACTTATTTCATTATTTACAGGTGTGGGTTGACGCAGCGTCACAGATTTTCTACTCTCTAGGACCAGCTTTTGGGAGCTTGCTTACAATGGCCAGTTATAATCAATTCAAAAACAACTGTTATAGGTAACACATTTAAACACACCAGGCAATACTATTTAAACAAACTCGGCATATCCCGATTCACACCACCATTATTTCATTAAGTCCTTGTTTTGATTTCTTGCTTTTGTTGTTATTAGTTTAAAAATTAAAAAAAAACAGTATTTTTTTTTCTGGTGCAATAGTGCATGCAAGTCTCGTCACGTAACTCCGTTTTACGAGTAAGGGCACTCGTCTACCAAACACAAGCATGGAGATTTGTCATATAGAGCGTTGAGTTCAGTATAAAAGCAAAACATCTTTTCATTTAAAAATACCGATAAAAATTACAAATATCTACTTCTACATTATATTTTTTTACGAAAAAGCATAAAAATAGAAGATTTTGTATTGTAATGCAGCGTTTGACAAAACAGTAAAATGCATATCTGTCCCCGGATTTCATTACTTTCTACATCGGGAAATCCGGAAACAGTCAAGCAACGCGCAAGAGACAACATTATGGTACCTGTAACAGTAAACCTGTATGTTGCAATGTCTATTTTTATACTTTGTAATAAGTCGATACCATTTCTTTTAAGGGATGCTATCCTAGTAGCTGTTATAAACTGTGCGACGAGTGTTTTCGCAGGTTTTGTTATATTTTCTGTATTGGGATTTATGGCTCACGTGACAAATCAAGATGTCGGTGACGTGGCTACTGGCGGTGAGTTCAGTAAAGCACTTATTTAAAATTCAATAAAAAATATTTCAATAATTTGCCAAATGATAAAATAAAGACTTTTTTAGAAAATGATCCCTTTAGTAATACAGTACCAGACACAATATAGTAAGTGTAAGCGTCATGATTTCAATGAAAGACGACGAGAACAATAATTCAAGTGTTAATGACTCAAAAGACAGAAATTTGCTGCGTTTGACAAAGACATTCGGAAAACTATGTTACAGCAATCAAAACAGTGTTTTGATTAAGGTTGCAGTGATGAGAATTCGTATTTTGTGATGCAAAAATGTAGAATATTTTCAATTACGTTAGTTCTGATGAATTAATTTCAAGACGATTCCAATTTGTATCTTATTTCAGGTCCTGGTTTAGTATTTGTCGCTTATCCAGAAGGTATTGCAAGAATGCCATATCCACCAATATGGGCTTTCCTATTTTTCTTCATGTTGTTTTCCCTTGGAATGTCAAGTCAGGTAAACATATATTTATATATGTGAAAAAACAATAAAGGTATCATGAAACTAAAAAATGTAGTTAATACTCACCAAATTGATCACCCCTGCTTCCCATTTAAGGACATGCTCCTTTTGACCTCCAAAATAGAATCGAGTCAAAATATAAAAAAGGAAGCGCATTCCAGAACTTCATTTGGTGTATGCTTTCGATTTTTCCTATGGCAGTACTAGTGAATGAAGATTTGACAAACATTTTTTTTTGGTTAAAGAATTTAAACACTTTTATTTTCATACAAAATAAATTTATTTCATTTCAATTTCTAGGTTGAATAAATTTCAAATTTTAGTTTCATTATTTTTTTTAGTTCGCAATGGTTGAGGCCATTATTAGTGCTCTCGCTGACGAGTTTCCAAACACACTAAGAAAGAATAAGGGAAAACTTTGTTTTGCAGTGTGTCTTATACTCTTCTTGTGCGGCCTACCTTTGGTGACAAACGTAAGTAATATTTTCGTTCTCATTAAGAATTGGCCTTGGGTAAAACTGATTTTCTTTTTCCGAAAAATTCTATTGGTTTTTGTTTAATATGCAATATTGAGAATTGATCTAGATTTACCTTAATATGCATTATTATAACAGTTTTATAAATATTCTAATTATCAGCAATAGAAAAAAAAAGAAAAAAAAAGACTTTTTACTATATAAATAAATAAGTAACATAATTCGAATTTAATGTTAAATTTAACTCCATGCAAACAGAATTTATCACCATGCAAACAGATTTTAAACAAATCTTTTTTGGTGTTTTATCATAGGGTTGAATATGTACACTAACTTATATCTTGTGTGATATTTTACTATAGGTAGGAATATAAGTGATCATATATATCTTGTGTGGTATTGTTCATATATCTATATATTTTGGGATATTTTATTATAGGGTGGAATATGGGTACTTACTTTAATGGACGATTACTCAGGGAGTTATTCACTGCTTTTTGTGTGTATGATAGAACTCATTGCCATTTCATGGGTTTATGGTGAGTAAATCATTAAGTGACTGGTATTTTTGTATTCATGGATGTATCAAAAGTTTTTGTTATACTTTATATCCTGCACTGTGGGTGTAAAATGAAAGGAGTATCCGTCCTTCCGTCCACACTTCCATCTATTACCACTTCCGCCCGTCCGATCTTCTGTTACGTGAACTGCATTATGGGGGTAAAAGTGATAGATGTGTTCGTCGTTTCGTCCACAATTATTTCCGTCCATACAATCAACCTTGAATGGCCTTCGAAATCATTAATTTTCAACGTCATGGTCAAACGATTTATGTTATCATATTACAGTTTTTTCTAGATTATCTGCTATAGTGTGTTAATACTCCCTTTTCTAATAAATTCATTAAATCTTAGTTATATGAAGTTAGTGAAATATTTCATTTAAGAATTATTTTATTTGTAAATGAAAGCTAATAATAACAAAGTAAAGACAGGTGGATTGAAAATAACATACTGGATGAAAAAATTCCTATGATCTGAGAATGCTTCCGGTGAGGTCAAGTTTTCAAAACAGACAAACAGCTTAAAGCCATTTTAGGCTCTGTTTGTCTGTTTTGAAAACACGTAATCCAAACATTATTCTGTTCAATTATCTTCAAAAGGAAAATGGGCATTCGGGAGTCTTAGTGACTTTAAATAAAATGAAAAAAATATATATATCATCGAGCGCTGGAAGTGTAAATTGAGAATGTGGAGCTTTTGATAAATAACAATATGACGAAACAAGAGTATTTCTAAAAAACTATTGCATTAAAATGACCACAAAAATTGCTAGAAGTTTACCAAAATACTGAAATGAGGTTAATATTGTGCCTTTTAGTAATTTTGTGGTAATATGTTTTGGCAGAAAAATTTTGCCCACCACAAAAAAACAGCTTCATATTCAGCTGTTTTATATTCATGAATACTTTCATTATTGCATATATAATATGTGAAACATTTAGTAAGATGGGTGTTGACATACTTGTCTTGATGTAAATGTTTCTATAAAACAAAAAGTTATGTTAAGTGATGACGTTTGTCTAAGGCACATTTGTAACGTTATTACGATAAAGTGTCGCAACATAATTTTTTTCTGATGTATATTTAGCTCTTCTATGAAACTACTGAACCAATTAAAAACAATAAATTTATATGAATGTTCCTTAGGGTATCCTACCCGAAACTGATGTTTGGATATTTACTCCCTTTATCAAAGTAGTCTGTAGGGGTCAAACGATATTTTTTTGCAAATATTCTAAAATATTTCTGAAAGTGAAATGCATTTTTGTCTTTGACTATACTTAGCCAGTGGTGACTATCAAAACATTTTATACAAATGTTCCTTTTTGCGCGGCCGAGCGGGTAGCAGGAATGATTTAGGGGATATGTAGGGACTTATTTAAATGAATTATATCGTGTTCCAATGGAACAAATAATACGAAAATATCAATAGAAAGCATCTTTGGGTTAGCGATTTAGGATCTTTAGAGCCCCTAATTGCATAAACAACTGTGTTGAAAAAAAAATGTTATGTGATTTTAGTAGGTTTAATAATTTTGGTCAATAAAAAAGCCCATATACCGTAGGGGTTACATGAATTTGGGACATCTTGTCTTAAATAAAGAAAATGTTTTTGACCGTGCTAATATTACTCTTGTTTTGACAATGCTAAATTGTATTTCTTCGAATTGTGTAGGTCACAAGCGATTCCAAGAGGACATTTATATGATGCTTGGTTTTAATGTTAATTATTACTGGATAGGAACATGGAAGATCATCGCTCCTCTCATTGTGGTTGTAAGTCGCAGTAAACTTTTAGCTTAACTACATTAAAATAAATGACTTAACATTTAAAACGAGAGAAAAAAAATTATTCAAAACTCGAATGACAAATTTTTGCATCAAAGTCGAAAATAAAAACAGAAAAGGAGTTTAAAAGTGGAAAATGAATGACAAAGAAAAAAATAGAAAACAATAACACACACCCAGGTGTCTCGGACACCAACTAAATAAGATAAGCTAAATTCACTAGAGTCAGAATATGTTGCCATTCAAGAATGATTTTACTCATGAAACCTATTGCTTACGGATGGGATCAAACACATAATTTGCGATTGATGCACAAAACAGCTACGCATGATCTACTGCAATGTATTCTTAAATATTTTCAAATAGCGTATATTTTGTGTATTTTGTTTTACAAAAAAATCATCATTTCTTTAAGCTTATACTGATAGCATCAGGATTGCAGTTTTCACCATCACACTACGGAGACTATATGTTTCCTGATTGGGTCCAGGGTATCGGATGGGGACTTGTCTCCATACCGATTGCCTTGCTTATAGGAACATTCTTTCTCCAAGCTTTACGATATGGGGTAAGGACTTTAATACATTATTACTTCCCGCATATCTCCTAGTCTTTATATTTAATAATAATACAGTAAAATAAACTTTTAATTGAATGAATGATTTAGTGCAATTCAATATCAATAATTGCACATACAATTTGGACTATTCTGACAAACATTTGGTCTCATATCATCAAACTGTACACACATATGAGTTTGTGCTACAACAAATGTTTTCTACATATTGAAAATCATGCGTCATGAAACAGTGTTCTTCATTATATAATGGCATTGATTTGTTTCATTTAGATCACTTGGAGATTTCTAAATTGCGAATTGTTTTGGCGCTTAGTGATCTAAAGAACATATAGCAGAAAGGCATTAAATGTTATTATTTCCTCTTTCCGGTTTATCTGTTTCTTATCGAAAACAAATACTATCGTTCGATAATTAAACTAACGTGTTAACTAGCATTAAAATGTATGACATTAATTGACTGAAATCGTGATACAATATGATAATGATTTATTATAACAACAATCGAAATATCATACTCTGGTTTCATATGTCTATAAAATGGAATTATTTTAGGGATTCAGAGAAGCATCAAAACCCCGTGATAACTGGGGTCCAGCTTTACAAGAAAACAAAACGGGTAGATATGCAGATTACTTGGATGTTGTCTCTGATGGTCATGTCAATAAAAAGAATGGAATTCTTAAAAATGGAGTTATTGAAATGGATGAAAATGAACACCATATAGCAGCTAAATACAAAGACTCATTGAAATCAGCCCAGTATAACAAAGGTTACGCCGAAGACGAGTCATCGGGAAGTCCTAACGCAAGATATGTTAATACGTACGAAGAGGATGACAGGCTTTGAGATGCTTAAAACATAAATTACCTCCTATGTTACATTTAAGTAGCAGTCTTTGTAAGAATCGTGCAAATTCTGTAATATGTGATACACTCCAAAAAGGCTACAGATTTTTATTTTTTGTTACTAAGTTTCTAAATAAGTCTATATGATGAAATGTAAATTATTCATTTCAATCTGTCTGCTCTTTGGAGATGATTCACATTGACAATCCAACAGTTTCAATTGTATTCATTTACAGAGTTATCTACCTTAATTTTAATTTCTACAGTGAATTTTATATATTTGCTATCTCTTATGGACAAGGGTTCTATGAGGAGCCACATCTATATTTCTGTTTACTCAACCAAATTTAAACAAAATATCAAAAAATAAATTTGTAGGCTTTCCAACAATGTATCACATTTGGCATAATTCTTTGATGGAGTGCAACATAATTTCTGTCGACGCTCATATTGAATATATTTCTGAATTTTATGTATGTCGTTGGTACCGTTTTTGTACGTTTCTTAATTTTAGTTTTATCAATAGGAACCACAGACTGTTTTGTATTAGTTTCACCAATAATACCAGTTGTGCCAATTTAGTTTCAATTTAATTCTTATTCCTCTACAAAAATTAAAGATTGGTATCTTATCTTAGCTGTTGAATGAATTGAATTCATTTTAAAATGATGTAAGCTAGACATATTATGGTCGTTCCATGAAAACATATGCTACGTTTTAAAGGAGTTGATTTCTTGTTTATTGTGAACATTTGCATTGTTTTTATTGATATTTATTCTCAAATGTTAAGATATTCACACAAACTTAAGTGCAATGCTGGCTTAATAAATCATGAAACTTGATATAATTTGGTACACGGATTCAACCTTGTCTAAACCGAACCCTAAATAATTCGAAAACTTGTTCAACAAGGCATTGTACAAATTCCTTTCATATCTGTTGTACCAAATTCATTTAATTTTGTAAATATTTAAGTAGCACTCCAGCTAAGGATCATGCAAAATGTGATTCATGGGTAAAAAGCCTACATATTTTTATTTTTGATATTTTGTTTGAAATGTCATAGTAAACAGAAATAAACATGTGGTTGTTAATATAACCCATGCTCTTAGGAGATAACAATTATATAGAATGCACTATAGATTTCAAAATTAAGGGAGATAACTCTGTAAATGGCACTCAAATACAATGGAATCTACTGTATTTTCAATGTCGATTATCTCCTATGAGCAGGCAGATTTGAATGAATAATTACACATTTAATAGTATAGACCCATAAATCAACTTAATTACAAAAATAAAAATATGTAGCATTTTATGGGGTTTATCACATTTTTCAGATTTTGCATGATTCTTACAAAGACAGCTACTTAAGTTACGATATTAAATTATGCAGATTACCAGAAATTTATGATTGAAATAATTTTGTTGGAATTATACCCGGTTCGACCTTGGAACGGTTTGAGAAAAACAAATTGTTTCCATCGATAATTCATACATTATCAATGAACAGCTCGGCTTGCTTATCATGCTTAGGTTAGAATGTAGCTATATCAAGGGCATTACCGGGTTAAATTACAAAAAGCATGTTCTAACCATTTCAGAGATAATGGATATTTAAGTAAGCCAATGAGAACAAAAAGTAATAAAAATGGCGTCGCTTCCGGAACAATTTTGACCATCGTTGAAGTACACATGCGACACATTTAAATTGACTGTATTTGAAATTGTCGCGCGTCAATAGATTTGTTTTCATTTAATCTTTCAATATTTTGAAACATACAAAAATATTCAATTTCATATAGTATAATATGCTACCCATGAAATGAATAATTAAAATGTGTTATAGAAGCACACGTCATGAACTGGGATAATACAAATATCTAAACAAACACGACCATTCATTGTTCATCTTGTAAAGAAAACAAGTACAAATTTGATAGTAAGGTGATCATATCCTAATTATAATAAATCATGATAGATTTTAGCTGCATAAGATTATATCATACATTCTCATGTCAAAATCATCATGCATGTTCCTTTACATTTACGTTAAATCAACTTTGTTATTAAGTGGTGTTTTTTTTAATATATACGAAATGTCTAAAAGATCAAGTTTCTATGCGATTTCTATGGGGCAATTATTAGTAGTTTATTGTAATACACATGTTACTAGTTCTGGACCAATAAAGATATGATATTAATTTTCAGAAGCTTTTTGTATATATATCTTTAATGCGAAGTTTTTTTTATCTTCAGTGACAATTCAATGGATAATACACAAAGTCTGGTTGCATGTTCGACAAGAAACACACTATATACCTAGCCAAAATGAAAAGATAAATGTAGAAGCTAAAAGTGGACACGTACCCTACCAGTAAACCTGGAGAATTTGTTTTTGTTTCTGTTTGCATTTTGGTTTCGTTACTTCATGTTATTTGTTGTGGTAATTGTATTTGTCTGGTCGTTCTCTCCGGATTGTGCTCTTATTCACTAACGTTCGATTCCTGGCTACCTTGATTTCCCTTTAAAGTATTAGCTTTTATAAAAATCAGCAGGTGATTCATGCATGTCAAATACCCACCAAATGTACATTATTTTTTTTATATGGAAACCTTAAAGACCACATAACCACTCGTAGATTGCCGTTTTGTTGTTGCACTGTCAAAATAAAAATAATATAGATTTTTGTATGAAATGTCAAATTTGCAGGAATTATCGTCCTTGATTTAGTTTTTAGTCGGAGATAAATGTATGGTTTTCTCAATAATACAGATCTGTATGTGGAAAGGACCATCGTGACACAAAAATGTAGCATATGTTAACCGGAACTGCATTGTTTGTTCGACGGGTATTTCTACACCATGAGTCACCTCTTTGTTTGTTCGACGGGTATTTCTACACCATGAGTCACATCTAATGTACCATAAGTAAGTGTATTCACTTTATCTGGTCCTTAATTAAAGATTCGAAATAAACGGAATGGGGACGAAAAAAGTCCAAGTTAAACAAACAAACCTAGAACGAAATTTTATGCCTTGTAGGATAAATGATGAATAAAAAAATAACCAAGTAACCATATCTGTAAGTTTTATTACAAAAGGCACTTTGAATTCGGAATGGCAAGAAGAAATGGCATTCTAATAAAAACAGTAGTATTATGAATTATACCTTGGAAGATATACATGTAGATAACGATACTCGCAAAACTACAAACATACAATACACTCCCTTTCGCACTCTCTCTTGCTTTAAAAGACCACACAATCCATCATTTAATGTCTTAATTCGTACAAAAACACTCTTTTCCACACACATCACACAATGAAGAGTCTGATAACTTTGATGATGTATAAAAGTTCGTCTTTTGGTTACCTGTAAAAGAGAAAATAAATCTGTGACCAACTCGAACTACAGGACAAAAACGTTTACCAAAAGTTCAAATAAAATCAGACCAGCAAGACGCAGTGAAAAAAAAAACAGAGAGGTAAGCTAAGGCGACTGTTTATTAACCCATACATATAATCTGTATAAAACCAAAATTCTTGTACAAGATAGGAGGACTTTCACAAAGAAAGTAACGCATACAATTTCATATCGATTTTTTTTATCATTTTGATTAAAACGGAACAGTTGATACCAGTTTAAATTATAAAGCAACCTATAGATACATTCTAAGGAATTCTAAAGATTAAATTAATCTAAGGTGGGTGTACGGAAGCACAACAAGACTTTGGCATTAAACATTTATATAATTCCTTAATTTGTAGAGTATTCAAAACTATTAATAACCCCATTTAATCCAATGATTGTGACATGAGTTCAAACAGAAGATGATAATAATTTCAGACTTAACCATTTCTATATTTTATGGCAGCCAGGCAAGTGTAACAAAATATATTGTGTGAAGTTAATACTTACTTGGTTCATAATAATCATAAATTCTAACCGGTGATGGCTGTTGCTCTGCAACTCTGTCTGTTCTTATAATGTAGAGAGAAACACATTGTGGC
The DNA here is from genome assembly GCA_037379345.1 of Perna viridis. Taxonomy (NCBI): domain Eukaryota; kingdom Metazoa; phylum Mollusca; class Bivalvia; order Mytilida; family Mytilidae; genus Perna; species Perna viridis. Next base: position 28,423,721 of record CM074520.1, read on the forward strand.
TCCTTGTCGAACTGAAAATAGACATATTACTTAAATTTACGTTCAAATATTCATAATTTCTGTGACTCAAAAATGACTTATAATTCAATTATTTCCTTTTTTACTAAGGTTAATCATTACCAAAAATTTTGAAACATGTTTGCAAGAGGCATATTTCATAAGCTTTATAACTTAGTATGAGCCCGGCTTCCTTTTCATGTTCAAAGAATACCTTCCTATACTAACAAGCATCATAAGAATGATCTAAAGCTACAGAAAAATTCCATTGTAAAACTTTTTTACGTTATCTTGTTTAAGGAAGTAAACATAGGGCAAGAGACACAACTCTTACAAACCATTGGAACGTTTGTATTCATCATTTTAACGCAATCTCATATAAGTATCAAAGTAAATTTTACTGATTTCATTCTGTTTCAAAAGCTTGATAGACTTTGGTGAAATTGAATATAATACACACATGTCACTGATTTCAAGGGGTATGTCCCTTACCCTAGTTCTACCTCCTTAACCACATTTTTCTTCTAATTTCAACATTTATTAAGTCATGCAATGCATATGGTTTACTTGATTTTTGTAAAATCCAACGCATGTATTCTTTAGTTAAACTACTTCAAAGTAATACAACTTACACTATCAAAATATAACACCAATTTTCTGAACAATTCTTCTTTTCGTTTGTATTCTGGTGCTTTCTTGAAGTCAAGTGTTTCATAATCTGGTGTCATTCCAGACGGAATTCCTATTTCCATTAGAGACATCCCAGTTGCTCCTTTTCTCAAATACCTAAAAATACATTTAAAACAGATGTTACATACGTATTCTGACATCCATATATATTATAGCAGGCTCCAATACATTACGCAAAATGTTATGAGGTATATGAACACCATCATCTTCAAAGTCAATTTGTTATTTTTATTTGATACCGTATAACGGATAATTTTTGCAAGAGCCAAATTTTGCAATTTGCTCTATGAATAGGATGTACAATTTCGCGTCTTCCGGTATATTTGGCAAATTTTTATGTAAAAATATTTGGACATAAATTTGGCATGCTTTTCCAAACCTCAAAAATATAGCGAACATTCGAAGCATTTAAAGTAAGTATTCATTTCAGAATCGTGCAGGGTGTAATTTGTTTCTTTATATTATCGTACTTTCTTGTGGCTGGCAATAAGTTCTATGAAATGCACCTTCAATTTCAACGGAAGCAAACTTAGATTTGGCCAGCAAATTCTATTACTAGTATAACTTTCTTAATTATTACCTTCCACAAACTTCAAGCTTAAATCCATTAGTTGTTTCTTCTGACAGTGTCGTGTTGATATCAAAAGATGATGTTTTAATATCACTATCTGTATGGAAATAAACTGCAACCTACAAGCATACATTGGACTTGTAAAATCCCATTTTACATGTTTCTAATCATAGGCACTCAGCTGTTTTAAATTGTTAGTTATTCTTGGTTTACATGTACCTCGCTCGATTTTTTTTATTTTACCGCATATTTTTTTCTAAGTTAGCGATCGGTTTCGTAAAATTGTTTGTGTCACCACTATTGTATATTTTCATTTAATATCTATTGACATAAGGTCAAATAGTCGTCAATTAATTCATTACATTAATGTAGTTATACTAGTGCATTACATACCTCAGCTAGTGCTACACCTTTGCCGTTTGCAATTACAGTGAGTTCTTCTACACCTACTGGAATCTAGCAAAAAGAAAGAAAGGTTTTGATATGGATAACTTCTTACCCTACCGGTGCACCTGGTCCATGCTCCCAGTTTTTAGTGGAGTCCGAGTTGCTCATTTTCTTTTGTTACTTTGTATGTATGATTTTAGTTACTTTATGTTCTTTGTTGTTTATGTCTGTTTTCCATGTCTGGTCTTTGTCCCTGGATTACATTCTTTTGATTACCGCTATAACATTGGTTCCCTTGAATACTCTTTCTTATTTTCCATATTTTAACTTAAACTTTGTCATATTAAGAGATATAATGGAACATAATGTTTTAATCCAAATGCAACGTATATCTCAGAAAAAAATATCAAATAGAAAATAGGCCTCAACATTGAAAAAAACACTTACATCGAATGTTTTTAAGACAAGTGCATTCTCTGGTGTAATTGTGTACGAGTCCATGAATGGTTCGCCCTTGGAGCTTTGTAGAGTTAATCTCATATTGAAATCCGATGAATAAATTTCTCCAGCAAATTCAGCCAATGCTTGCAGAGCAATGATTGTATCCTGAAAAGAAAATTAAAGGATTTTTGTTTTTTTTTTAAGCCACAGTTTATAGTACACTGACATTGGCTGTTTAACGTCTTCTAAGTAAGTGTGGATTTGATTTTCTGGTACAACGTGCTTCAAAGCTCTTCAGACAACAGCCATGGTAAAAAAGTGATAAACGCATGACCAATACTTCGTGCAACACATGGGCCGTGTTTATTATAAAATATGAAGAGACTAGTGCGTGGTAAAACAATGATAAAATTGAGTTTCCGTGATTTATTTCTAAGTATTTTATATATTTTGTATTAAAAAAATTAAAATGTTCCATTCAATAGAAATCTACTTAAATCTGAAAGAAGGTGATTCATTCATGTTTAAACCGTGCCAAATTCAGAAATTTCATTTCGTATTCAGAAACCGTCAATACTACATAACCAGCGTTAGATTTGTATTCGGTTATGATACTTTTGAGTTCAAAATTATATAGATTGTATATGAAATTATCACATTGCAAGTGTTATAGTTTATGATTTGCTCAGGTTAATTTAAGTGTGATATAAATATACGGTTTTCGAAAACAAAAATAGATATCTGAATGCAACAATAACTATTGTTGCGTAAAAATATAGCATACAAAGACCGAAAAGAAATTGTTCAGAGATTTCTATCTCAAAGAAACATCTCTACCATAGGCTGTGTCTGCATTTTTATAGACTGGTACTGAATGTAAAATCTCAATTAAAAAGTCTATATCAATGTATACAATGAAACAATAACGCAAGCATTGCTAACGATCACAATATAAACAAATGCTTGAATACAAAATTATTGATAAAAAAGTCCAATTATTCAGCTTATGTTTTATATTCTAAGCAATAATAATCGACTATATATAAATTACCTGTGTTGATGAAAATCCACCATCTGGGTTCCGTTGAGTTGTCAACCATCTTAATATAGGTAGACCATTATTGATGTTCTTATTGAGGGCATAGTTCATCAGAATGTAAGAGGTCAGTTCAATATCAATGGCATTGGACTGGGAGTGTGGTGGGTTCCAACTCACAAATTTCTGTTCTTTGGACTCTTGTACGTCATGCTCCCAGTATTTTAAGCCATCTGTATTGTAAAATGATATAGACATTTAAAAAAACTAATGCAAACGAAAATAAACTTAAATGTCTTCCATAGTGATAAAGTTCAACTGAATTTTTCTTTTTAGTTTTTTAGTTTTTTGCTTCCTATGACTTTTATCAAATTGGTTTTGGAAATAGTTATATACTTGATTAACATTTCTAGTGATAGTATACATTTGTTGACTTCTGCATACCTTTATGTAATGTTAAGGTGAAGTCCAACAATGCAATGCATTTGTATCTGCTATAATTTTATTAGTCGCAATGTTGAACAGGTAGCTTGCAAAATGTATTCATTTCGAGATATTACAAACAGAATGTAAACTGTAGAACTTTAGTAAATTTCAAAAGATTGAAGGTTTGCATTGAAACCATGACCTGTTATTTCTCTCTTACAGGTAACCAATAATTTAAGACACATTGATTCATACAAATCTCAAAATGTGATTTTTCACCAATTCTTCCTCAACTCTAATATAACCAATCAGGTCACAAAAAATTGAAATTTTGAGAAAAAAAACTCAGATTTCGAGGAAATTCTCAACTTGTCATTTTTTTTATGAAACCTAGACATTATCATACATATATTAACTTACCTTCTACTGTAGCTAGAGCGTTTAATCTCTCTAAGATGATATCACCCTTAATACTGTTAACCAATTTCAGGGCATATGATACAATTGCCATTTCGTATGTGTCAATAAGTTTGTCTACCTCCCCTTCCAAGAAGTTCGTTGCTTTCTGTACCGATCTAGAAGTCACATCACTTGCCTGTGAACGACGGAATAAATGAAGTCTGATAATACGAATTTCAGATCGATATAGAATTAAAATTTACGAAATATATAAAGTGAATGCCTTTGGTGAATATGTCAAAGAGACAAACCCACCGGGATGAAAAATGTCGGCTCATGAAAACTGTCTATTTTTATAGATTTTCTTTTGCAAATTCGAAAGTTATTACAACAAATTCCATGTATAATGAATAAAATAGTTTTTTTTAATTTTATTTACTTCATGATGTAAAATTTTCACACAGCATCAACTAAAAATATTAAACCGTTTAACTTCATGCACGACATTTCAGTTGGTATATCTAACAGAGCGTGAGAAGAAATAATGACCTTATATATTACTATATCAAACAGAACTATACAGACCATTGCAGTATATTCTTACTTTCTATGGTATTTCCAATCTAGTTCTTAAAAAAAGCAGGTCTGAATTTTTCAGACTTAAGTAGGTTTTAGGTTTAGTTGCGCTGGGACCATAGCTCTTGCTCAAGTGATTTCTCATTCTGTTCATATACTAAGTATATACTGGTATTTAATAGTTTATAATTACCCCTTGAATAACATCAGCTTCTTTCATAGCTATGAGTACAAATGCTGTCAGAGACCTTTCGCCAGCTGCAGATCCACCCTGAAAAGTAAAAAATAAAAACAAATGTACTATTTATGTCTGTAAGAAGTAATATGCAGGTCGGACGTAAAAATATCTCATACGTAGTCAAGAAAAAAAACGAATTTCAGTTCAATCCTTGCCTTTCGATTTTCACAAAACCAGATAAATTATAAGTCTCAATGTAAGGCTTAGTCCAAAATGCCTACCTTGAATATGACTGATTTGTTTTTATGTGCGAATTATGTGTGAATAATACCAGCAATGCATGCAATAATTGTTTTCGTATGTTAAATCACATAATTATGTACAATGTACTTTACGGGATATATGTTGCAGCAATATATTCCATGTTCTTTTTGCTACAATTCATACATTATATTCATTCAATTAGATTGGAAAAAAGTTAAGTACCTGCATTGCTTTATGTAGAACCTTTCCAGGTTCATCAAAAGTACCGATTGTTTCATTCTGCTGCTTAACTAACCACTCAAGGGCTTTAAGAACCAATTCATCATCAATGAAAATATACTGTTTTGCCTGAGCAAAAGATTTCACAACAAATGATGTCAACCTTAAATAAAATAAATGTCATTTTACTATCTCTAAATTCTAAATATTCAACATGCAAGATGTACATGTACTTGTGGATAAATAACGCGAAGAACTTGTATACCAAATCATATTTGTATGATGTACACTGAGCCACTGACATTGTATACCTATTTAAAGCTTTGGTCAAAATATCAAATGGGTATGACATGTAGTAGCAAAGAGAATTGTTACAAAAATAATAATGAACAGTATACCCTTCCTATAGAGGTGTCTGTATAAATTCCGAGGAGTGTTTCCGTTACAAACACAAATGTAAAAGTGCATTCGTTTTAATATCAGGTTGTTTATGCCAAACTCTTGTTTTGAATGGTACAATAACATTCAAATATTACATTTTTAAACAAATGATTGATATTTAGTTGAGATGTCATTTTATTTAACAAGTTTACACAAGTTGTACTTATATCGTAATTATTATTTTTTATTTACCATGTAGTACCAGATTTGTCACTCTCACCAAATGCGCTAAAAGAACCGTCTTTGTGTTGGTATGTCAGTTCTCTTTGATACCCTACAATAAGGTGGTGATTATTTTAGTGTCACTATTATAATTGTTCTTATCAATTATGTTTTTTATTGATATTATCAATTGCATCTTTTATTTATCTATTATATTTCATACGTTCGATAATGGGGTTATCCAAAGCAAATCTATTAATTACATTTTAGCTTAGAAAATAAATTGGACGAAGATCTCTTTTTTTTTCACTTACTGAATTTGATTGAACATTAAACGAAAAACTAAGAACCAAATAAATACATCATTGATAATACTACATCAAATGCATAGCACTTTAAAAACAAGAGGGTCAAATGTCGATTGTAAAATTCCTACTTAGATTTACATGTATATCTGGGTAAGAAAAGAGCCGTTTAATGGTTATTATGAAACATAGTAATTTTATTATTTTAAAGATACATCTTGTATGAATTAAAATAATCAATACTGGACGCCATTTATAAAATAAACGACGAAGAGAAGACAATTCATCAGTGGTAACTGAGCTAAAACAAAACGGCCAGGGTATATAAAAAGCAGTAGAAATGCATTGAATATACATGTATATTTGAAAGTGATATGCATATATATTTTTGATCTGAAGTCACATGTTTAATTTTTCTAATTTCTAGTACGTTGCCGGCATCGCCCAAAACCCTAGGCACAGCTTCACATTTCCCTCGGTTTCATGCCTCATTTGTATACTGAATAGTGTGTTGCCATGGTTACTGTACAAATAAACTTACCTTTGACCATATACTCTTTAGACTTTGCATCCATATCGGACTTAAGGTTGTTAGTGATAGATAAATAACGTCGTACAAAAATGTTTGGTGCAAAGTTTAACATGTTCTGCTCTCCACATCCATATGGCATTTTGATCAATTTATCTAAACCATTGATTGATGGCCCCATAAGGTCACCTAAAACACAATGAAAGGAATACTATCAATTATAAGAACCTTGATAATTCGCCTTTGAACTTGCAGATATTAACACGATTTATTTCAATAATTTGAAACTGAAAAAATGAGAAAAGGATATTCGAAGAAAAATTGTTCATTTGGAAGAATGAGATAAAAAAAGTGAAAAAACTCAATTTGGTCGATATTTTAATAAAACCTTCATTACACAAACAATTAACTCAGATGTAGAATGTGATATTATGTACGAAAACGACACAAACTATTACAAATCATAATAGAAACAAATGATACATATTTTTCTGAGAGAAGGAAAAGCGTACAGCAAGCAGAAGCTCAACGTACCAATTACAGAAGCAGCCACACGACGTGAACCTGGACTTGTCTGTGTTGGGAACGTAATATTGACTTTCTTCTGGAATGTACCGACTGATTTGAGATCGATCAAGACTGGAACATTGTATTCTTGAGGAGTACCTGAAGGCTAAAAAGGTAGATAAATTGATTATGATCATTCGTTAAAATAGCAAATATAAATAAAACTCAAAACAAAATTATATTTAGAGAGTGTCTATGTAGAAACAGGCAGATCCTTTGATATGGGCGGCGCAGATTAAAGTCTATACCATCATTTTTTTTTTGGTCCTACTGTAAAAGTACTATTGTTCGTGGGGTTCCAATTTCCGTGGGCAAGGTAAACCACGAAATTAGATTCCCAATGAAACGGATTATTTACTTTAAATTGTATGACCAGACCATCGAAACAATGCATTCAAGAATTTATGATCTTGTGCTTTCCCCCTTAACCACGAAAATAGATACCAACGAATATTCTTGTACTTTCATAGTATCCAATATTTAAATTCATTACTTCGTCAGAGAGAGTACAGATCTTTGCGTATCAAAAGTGGATAACTCGAATTCAAAGTCTCCAAACAAATCAATTATAAATTGATGAATATATGAATAGATCAGAGTTGTTTCCCTTTATTTTAAAAATTTAAGTGCTTTCTGTGTAATTTATTTTATTCTTACCATTTAAATAAATCACACACATTTATTTCTTAGAAAGTATGAGTAGATGATTTTGAATGACTAAAAAATGATCTAAAACAATTTTTTGCATTTTGCCACCCATTGCCCAGGTATTCTCTGGATTTGATTTGCGGAATTTAAAAATAGATTAATGTAAAACTTACCTCAACAAGAAGGTGTTTTTCAACTGCGTCTGAGGCAGAACCTGTCTTTGCAGAAACAGAAATTTTCAGCTGACCTACTTCTTGTGGTTTAATTGGAAAGAATGCCGATCCAATGCTACCGCCCTGCAACTGTGCAAAAAGAAAACCAGATAAAGAAATGAAAAGTCAAAATCAATGAGAAATTCTACATATGCGTTGAAAGTTTAAAAAAGAATAAACCCAAAATGACGAAATCGGTATATATATATATTTTTAAACCGTAAAATAATAAAACATTTTTTTTATATCTGAGATGAAATAATTAAATACAATTGTACAAACGTGTGAAAATATACGTTGACAATCCAATCCAATATAAACAAGGTTTATGGTTGTGTTTGTATGTGTGGCAACCTTTTTTGATACAATGTAAAATAGTATTATAATTTACATGTACTTACCTTAATCCATCTTCCAACTTTAGCATGTGCAAGTTTCCTCATACCATTGCTGTAGGTGATAACATTGTGCATCCCCATGTTCTGTTCCAGAATTACAAGAACCTTAAACAAAAGATTCGTTAGAGATACATTTTAATTGATAAAAGACGTCTTTAAAAAGTGTCTGTTTTAACCAGGTGACGACAAAACAGACAACAGCAATTTTAAAGAGCTTATACATGTAGTTTGTGACGAAACACCAGACCTCTATGACAAAACTGTGATTTACAACCAATAAATCTGTCATGTCTTCTATGGCCACTATGAACTATATGCATCATGCGGTTGTGTTCAGCTACAAGTATGCTGTTATAATGTAATATTGCATGTAGCAATACACCAGGTAATGCTTCGAAAATTAATTTAGATAGAGAGTAATATCATTTACCTTCAGTGAAATTCGAAATTACAAATGAAATTATTCAATATAGGATTTTGAACGATCTATGGAATGTAAATGTGGTGCAAATTAAGATATTTAGCCTTTTGTTTTCTGGGTAGTTCGATTCGAGTCATATTACTTATGAATTCAAAATGTGTAAACTCATACCCATTCATTTCTAGGCAAATAGTTGTGAATGTTGACTTGTAGTACTACTAATTCTCCTCTGACTACAGAATATGGGAGAACCAACTGCACAAAGAACGGCATGAAAACATTCAGCTGAAGTAAATAAACAAACCGTTTGAAAATATATTACAATGCTGTAGCAGTTATTTTCAGGGTCCAAATTGCAAATAAATTGTTATATCAATTGCCTAACAAGAGTACAACAAAATAGGACATACTACTATAATTCTAATGCTTTTTTATATAAAATTGAAATAAATACAGTGCCACGCAACAAGAGAAAGCACACTTTGTTTGACATTTTTGTTGATGTTCAAATGCAAAAAGGCACCAGATGTGAATTGAAGCCAACATACAGTAAAACAAAACAAGAATTTATTTCTATAAATTATGATTGCGAAAGGTGTCTGGTTTACCAAGGCACAAAATACATTTAAACTGATTTAAGAAGATGTTAAAATTGTTTAGGGTTCGATTTATGAAGGTTTCATTGTATTTTGTGTAAGTCTGTTAAACTTACATTTGCAGGCTGTGGAGTCAGTCCAAGACCCGATTTTTGATTGACAGCGAAAGCAGTAGCAACCCATGAGGTTATAGTATCTGGTACTTTAACATTCAAGGTAGTTTTTCCAGTATCCCTGATAAAATAAAAAGAATAAGCTATTTGAGGATACAAAATTTGTTGGTAGTTGGGAGGAACAATGCATTGATTTGTGGATTTTTTAAAATCGTTGATGTGACATAACTTTGTTACATTTAGCTATCCATATAAAAAGGTCTCTTTCACCAATCGAATTTCGTGGCTTGACCATCATACAAAACCCAGGAAAGTCGATATCCATTGGATAATATGGTTTTCATTGTCTAACATTGTATACTTTGATTTTTTTATATAAACGGTGTATTTAACTTAGGTAGTGAACGTGAATTCAAAGTTTTGAATGAATCTTGCATAATGACCTTTATAAGCATTAGGAATTTCATGACAAGTGTTTCATGCACAGGTGTCACTTCACACTTGTTAAGTTAACCAAAGTCATGTCATGAATTTTGTGGTTAAAATTGTTTCACAATTTAGTAGATAATCATATGCAATGCATCCTAATTCAGTAAGAACTAAAATACATTACACAAATTAAATATGAAAATATCAGTTTTCGGGACTAGATAAAGCGAAAGAAGGGCACATACAAAAGTGGCATTAAACACAAATACTTACAACTCACATAAAATGTGATAACAAAATTACCGAAATGATGAAGTCTACTTTGCAAAAGTCAAAAAGTATAGTAAAGAAAGAAAGTCCTTAACAATGACCAAATCAAAACATACAACAGAAACAAATGTTTATAATGTGTGCTTTAATACACGTTATTAACTTTCTATTCGTTGTGTTCTTGAATATACGTGATTAATATTTTATACGTTTTGTGCTTGAATATACCTTATTAACTTTTTATTGAGTATATGTAATTAAGTAGTAGTCTTTCTAAAAATCAGACAGAAGATGTCAAAAACCCACCAGTTTTATTTCTTGTCCATAAACAGTAACTGACTACGTAACCAGTCTTAGTTTTTCATTTGGTTGTTGCGCTTTTGAGATAAAAATTATATAAATTGTGCATGAAATTTGCAAGAGTTATCGTTCTTGATTTGGCTTCATATGGTTGCTTTTAGTGGGAGATAAATGTATGATTTTCTAAAAAGTGCAAACCTCAATGCAGAAAAGGTTGTTGTTATGTGAAAGTATAGCATATGTAGACTAAAAAAGCATCTTTTGTTTGGTGGGTTTTTCTTGACCATGAATCACTTAACCATTGGTAGTGTTTGAATTTTATGCGAACTGGTACTTAACTTTTGATACGTTTAACCTTGAAAATGTCATACTGTAATTACTTTTCTTTCAATTATACAAGTGATCCATGTGTGCTCTCATGAAGCTCATTGAAATCAACAGATGCATATGAATATAATACATAACCCTAAGGTTTCATGCTACAGCACATATTAACATTCCATACTTTACTTTATCATAATTGTAGCACAAAAAAGATAAGTAGTCGCATTTAACCTCTATTCATTGACAAGAATGTTTAGTTTTTATTTAACACCAGCAACTGTTTAATGCAGCAGTGACACATCTTGGCACACATTAACGGAATATTTTAGGGAACGAATACACACTGTAAACTTCCATCACCAAAACCCATCCCAATGTAGACATGCAAATGAGAGCATAATTTATTGGCTTCAAAACGGAAATATAACCAAAAAAAACAAACAAATGTAGGGGACACTCAATATCTTTTCTTCCAAAGGTCCAGCGTCATGTAAGCGCAGTAAGAAACAAATTTTAACGAAAACCTTGAGCTCCGTGTATAAACTGTGTAGTTTTAAAAAATAGCATCTAATTAGTTATTTCAAAGATCCAAGCGCATTTACTATAATGCGGTTGTTAAATTCTTTTTACTCACATAACAGATGCATTGACCCATAACCACGTTTCTGGAAAATACTTTCTGATTTTTTTTACTGGTGCAAAAGTTCTACTATCTGATTTCTGGATTGTAGTAGAAAAGCTTTGGAGGCGCATGGTTAGCCCACATGAGTCTGGAGGGAAGCAATCATCCATATAATCTGTCCAGCTATCATCTGGGCAGTAACATAAAAAAGCTAATACGGAATATTTGACTTTATTGAAAGTCAATATTATTTTGTGTTTATACTACTTCAATCAATGTTTCTTTTACGTAGTATATAACACCACTTATCAATTAAGTATACCACCAGTATTGCAATAACCTTGTTCGTTAATTCAATATTCTTAAAAGGGCATTATTTATAACTTTTAAAAGCTTTTTGATGTGTTTAAACAAAATGTAAACCTCTACATATGCTTGATAATGATGTCATAAGTTTTTGACTAGATTGCACTTTGCGAGTTTAAAATAAAACTTTACTTTCCTAGTACCTAGTCTACACATGGGTTAACCCATTTGCAAGGAATCAAATGATTCTTTCTTGTTCTTTTCTTCAAGCGTTAATATATACACCAGGTCCAAGTTAAATTTATTAAAAAAAACTAACACTAGTTTATACTTTCATAATACATCTTAGAGCAGTGCATGCATATTAAACCTACTTTTAGCTACGACAGAAGAAATCCTAAGTGAACAGGATAAATTTCATGCAGAAATGAATTTATACTTTTTAGAGTAATTTCAAATCATAACCTAAGCATTTATACCACACAGTGCTTCCTACACCTGATATAGCACATACAGTTCATGTAATAGATGCAACTCACGAAAGAGTTTCATTCATCCACAGCCAGGTTTCTGGAAAGATCTTTCTGACATGTGATACAGGTTTTAATCCTGCACCAGAGGGCGTGGCGCCTTCTAATTGAGGGCCCCCGAATGACGCCATTGCCATCACAGGGCTATCAAGTATCATTGGCACTGGTCGATCTTTAAAAAAAGGATTCACTTTTAAGCATTATCCATGTTATTTCAGCCATTGCTCTCATATTGTGTTCTACACATAGGATTACCAATGCGCATGCTCTGTGGACCATTTAAAGAAACATCCGGTAAACTACCCTAGCCTTTACCTAACAAGCCAACGTTTAGTGCAACCATCTTACCCTAACGTTTCATTTTGCCATAACCATGTTTCTGGAAATATTTTCCTTATTTTTGTAACAGCTTTTAAGGTATCTGGACGTGCCATTTCAGCCATCTCTGGAGGTGAGTTTTGAACGGCCATCATTGGCATTGGAGCTCCAGCAAAAGCGATAGCCCCTCCTCTTCTCCACATAGGGCGGACTAATAAATGATTTTTAAATTAAGTACTGTTAACGGAACTCGTGTACGTAAGTCCTCTAAGAAGCATTTTAAGTATGTAAATGATGTAAATAAATACTTCAAGAATTAAAGAATCCGAAGATATGCATAAAGCATTATTATTTATATGATTTTTACTTTTGAAGTAAGATAAAGAATTCTCTACCATACATTGAATTTTAAATGATGTGATATCCACCACCAAGGCATAAATCTGACGGCTAAAATTACAGAATACAATGCTCATGTATAATAGTATGATTCTAAGCTAAATAACAAATGTGCATGTACGAATTCAAATTCGAACAATGACACTTATTGGAAATAATGTTTATGTTAGTTAAAGCAATTCTTTAGAACAAGAAAGAGTGAATATTAACTGCCACAAATATCTGGCAAATACTGTAAATACGATCTGACTTTTTTTTTGTTTTATTGGAAGATTTCGGTTTAAATGTTTAATATTTCTGAATTTTCTTATGGTTTATTAACGAACAATTTCAGTGATATAAATAAGAGTTGAATAAAATCATTTCAATTTATTGTAAATTAAACAAAAGAGCTGTCATTAATACTATATTATGAATCAGTATAATAACCACACAAATGATGCGAATTAATATCTAAAAAGGTCCGACATGAGTAAATATGTAATCTTATCGAATTGTTTACATTTTCTAACAAATGTGGTAAGTTACAAGTATTTTGTCAGCTACTAAAACATAGTAACAGAACTGTAAAATTGGCAGAATGAAAATAGATCAAAAAATATGAAAATTTTACAAGACAACTTACATGGGTCTTCATAATTGTAAAGCATAGCATCGGTCAATACAACCATTCCATTATTCTGCAAAATTGATTATTCTTTTTTTTTTAATTTCATAAATGGCAGTAATAAAGAGGGTGGAAGTAATAAATGCAAACAGTGCTATCTATTTTTAGTAACATTGCTAGAAAGGTTACATTAGAAAATATTTCAAACTCTTTTTTTTTATTTTCAGTGTGCATATTTTTGGACACAACTTTCATTTGATTTTGACCTGCATTTTCGAGACAGGGTTCATGCGAAATTCGGATTATTCGAGCTTTCAGGTGTCATTCCCTCGATTTTTGTGTGATGTTCATGTTAAGTGAATTTTACGTGAACTTCAAGTGAATTACATGCAAAAGATATTTGCTTTTATATTATCCACATTAGGTACTTACATCAAATACATCCGAAGCATCTCGACCAGTACTTGGCCAATACCACATCCGTGCAAATACAGGATAAAATCCACCGCCACCGGCATTGTCATATGACTGTAGTTCTTCAGTGATCTGTAAATGCAAGGAATTAATGATTTAACCACAAAGGAAACTTTTAGATTGCAAGGTCACATTAAACTACAGTATCAATCTCTTAAGCGGAAATACGCTCAATATTTAAATCTTTCTTACTTCCGACACACTTAGTGGTAAACAAATCTTTCCTATGCACATTAGTCCGGTACACTGGAACAAGTTCGCGGACTTTTAATGGGAAGCGTTGTGTTTATTTCTTGTGAAAATTATTTCTCAGACTTTTTGAAGATTTCTTAAGTGCTTGTAATTTTTACATTATTTGTAAATGGTATTCCATTACCTTATCTTCACTGATATCATTTCCAGACTTTAAAAGAAGAACGCTTTTGTCCACAGCTAGGACATTGACCTGTGATCCAGCGTCCGCCTCCAGGTCAACCAACATTCTGGATCCAGGTAAAGCTTCATCTTTCGAAAACCTTATAGCAACCTGAAACAGTGCAAGTGTCTACTTTAATTTTGGAATATATCAGAGCGTCAAATTCAGCGATACAACCCCAAACCCAATATGTTCTCTCTGTAGAATAATTGACATCAAAGTTCAAATATAGTAATATACTATGTATCGATGATTTTAGTAAGTACCTGTTATCAAGAGTTCTCTGTCTGAGAGAAACACTTATAAGAGATCATCAACATAATTACTAGTATATACTCACACGAAGGCAAAAACAGTTTTAAAGTTCAGTAGCAGAATCAGATGGCGCGAAGGGGGCGTTCGCCTCTCCTATGACTAGGAAATTATTTTATGTAGCATGCAATCTCGATTTTCTTTCACAAATTCTAACCACCTCCACCCCCACCCAATTGTTTGGTATCATTTCTCTCATTAAATTATATCAATGACATTCCAGCCCATTCGTAACGTAAGCGTCGTCTGCTTTTCTAGAAACACTCGCCGAGTTGCTTGTAGTTGATGTCATCTGACATCTGACATCGATACAATGAACGTATACTTACATTGTTTTTGAAAGTACCATCAACACTAAATGTTACTCCGTCAGTGACAATTTCTCCATCAGCTCTCACGTAATTAACTATAAATCTCGCTTTTGGTGCCATTTCTGTAGTAATCATAATAGGAGCTTTCATTACTGTTGCATCTCCCATGATTATTTCACCAGTTTGCACTATGCTTCCTTTTGATATTATCTGTAACAAAAAAAAACAAGATTTTTTAATATTTTCTTGAACAAAGTTCATATATGAAATAAGAGCCGATTAAAGGTTTGCTTTTGATGTAAGTTATTTGTTGAAAAGTGTTTTATGATATGATTTGAAGTTTAAGTGTTTTACACCCCACTTCTGGTTGGGGAAATATAGTAACAGGGGTGTCTGCCCCTTTTTCACTCCATTTTTCTTTCCTTCCTTCCGTTACACAGCGGGATATCCAATCCTTGTCCGTTCCTCTACCTAAACCACAGAATGGATTTCAGTCAAATTTTCATAAAATATTCATAACATATTCCCACTGTTCCCCTATATGTTAGGTTTTGATTTAACGTTTAGGAGGTCGAAGGGGTATATTGGGCGCATCAAGTAAGTGTGCATTGTCACAAATAAAAGTCCACCTTGATTTTTTACACGAAAAATTGGTAAAATTATATAAAAAAAATGTCTGAATTTTTTGTGCAATATGACAAATACAATACAAATAAATGGATTAAGACTAAAAAATACATAATTCCATGTACTATAAATGATACCTGATAATAAACTTTCCCCGTTTTTTCAGTTGTTTTGACTTCTACTTCAACTGATTTTCCTGCCTGAAATAAATAAAAATTCGACAATTTCATTTTCAGACTAACGAATTGCATTAGGACTACTTCGCAATGATAGAATGACAATATGTTTTAGCATATCAGACATAAAAATGGAAAGAAACAGTATAGTCATGTTCGTTCACTGAAATTCTGAACTTGTTGGTTCTACAACAAACGTACAGGCATAAAAATTTATATTTAAGTGTATTTATGTTTTCCTATACTTTGAGAAACAATTGATGAATCCTTGTTAACAATTTTAAAAATGTTTTTGTTATGCACTAAGCCAAAATAAGAAAATAACCATACCTTCTCATAAATATTGGTCCTACCCTAATACTTTTATTGCCAATTTTCTGACCAGATTTTTTGTTAATTTTCAAAGCAACTTTTTCCACTTCTTTGATCATGGTTTTTACAGAATCATATGAATTTACCTACCTACCTACCTACCTACAAAAAGGTCGGGTAAGGAAAACCGAACATTTTTTAAGTGTAGCGCTTAAGCTTAATATCAAAAATAAAATATTGCACACATACCTGTGGTTTTTCGGTCAATAGTCTAATCTGTAGGAAATTGTTACTTGGTGACCTGAATGGACTCAAAGACTTGTATGTGGATTCTTTCATATAATGTGCCTGAAACAAACCCAGTAACAAATGCTCAACTGGTGAACTGGTGAACTGGTGAACTGGTGAACTGGCTGAAAAACTCAGCAGCAAGTTGACAACAAAAAAGATAATCACATGACTGTCATTTCCAAAAAATACGACCGTTACGCCGATGGAAAAAGAGTTAATTCGAATAATTTATATAACTTTTTTCTATTCAAGCGTGCAAACGCAAATTAGCGATAAAAATATTGTCTTTGATCAGATGTTCCAGCTCAAGCTCAATATGTAGAAGATATGATTACCATTTTGTGTACCAAACGCTTTTACAGTGTAACCTTCTTAAATCGAACCTTCTTGGATTGCAAAATTGTATCGTTTATGCAAGTATTTGGATTATTCAAGTTAAACATACATTTAAACTCTTTAAAAAATCTTCTACAAGTGTCTGTTTCAGACAGGTTTTCTTTTTTTCAGGGATTAGTTAAGACAGATTTCACTAAATAAGATATGATGATATCAAACGATCCGGTTTCATATCGACAGTTTAAGTTGCTTCAAAACTCGAACGTCACAAACCTGTAAATCTACTGAAACGGCCTCTGCAGGGACGTCTAAGTCGAATTTCACAATACCATCAGCTGGTATATCAAGCAATAATACTGGCATTGGTACTCTCTTTGTTTTGGGATGGTTAAACCATGGTGGTTCAATAAGATCCGGAATTATCATCGGTTCCTCAAACAATGTTAGATTCATTTCTTCTGGTGGAACTTCCGGTTTGACTGTTGTTGTTGTTGTAGTTGTTGTGGTAGTTGTTGTTGTAGTCGCTACTTCGACGTCGTAGAAGGGTTCGACCTTGACACGGCTTGTTGGGTTAACGACTGGTGTTCCATCTGGTTGTGTGACTTTAACCTACAAGTGTAAGTAAACCACAAAATCATGGTCTGAAAGAAAGAAACCAAGAAACTTCATATCTAGGCTTAGGTAGGAGCGGCATTTTCACCTTATAAGCATATAAACAATTACATTGTACAGCAAACGTAGCTGATTGTGCTTACATGTAGTCTTATATTCCATAATTGAATACATTCAATAAATCACTTTAAAATTTATCACGATCAAAGGTAGAACCTTTTTGTTCACCTTTGAATGCTTGTCTTCCGCTTTTATAAATACTGTACCTTAACATTTAGTAGATAAACTGATTTTTTTTGAAGTAGCTTTCCATTTAAGAATCGCGCAGAATTTTATTAATTTAATGGGCAATGTTTGTACAGTATATTATATCGTTAAAATAAAACTAATAAAAAATAAAAAATAAAACGTTTTAGTAAAATCAGAGTTTTCTCACTTAATATGAAACTGCATTCGATTGAGTTTTTCTTGACCCTAAAAGAATGTCTATTTAAAATCAATGTTAAATTTCGGGTGCTTTGCCTTGATAATCCGATTTGTTAGATGGACTTTTTTTCTATTGCCCATTTTTTTCGATAATAATTCAATACTATAAAAAAAATAATTTACCAGTGCAGTATATGTTAACCCTGGTTTATAGTTGTTGGGTAACGATTCAACAAATTCTATCTTGACAGGGGAATCGTAGAATTTAATTTCATCTGATCCTTTCATTTTTAGGCCTGTAACTCCCTCTGTTACGTTAGCTTCCACTACAAATTCTGTGTAGGGCAAATGTTTCTGTAGTTTCTGGAGTTGAGCAGTTGTAAATGTGAACTTTGATTCTCCATCGATCTGAAAAAGTAAAATAAAAGAAATATCTAAATGAAATTCGTTTAAACACAAAATATTTTTGACTTACGGTTTCATTCTTTTTGGACGTTTCTTCCGGTTTTGGTCTCTTTTAATATCTATGATTGATTTGTGCGTATGGACGACTTCAGACTAAAAATGATTGCTTCAGATTTTTGTTTGTATGATGCAGTTATGGGCAATCTATTTCAAATATTGCGTTTGCAGGTTAAAAAAACTAGTGACCCTTTGCTTGCAAACCCACCAGTGCATTATGTAATACTGAAGAACCACGTATGAGAAAATTTATGTAAATTAACTGTCAAATGTAACCTTAAATTTTTTTATCAAAAATGTTTTGCATAATATTTTTTTTTTCTGTTTTGTTAACGTGATGGTGGAAAATTATTTTATGATCAATGAAGACGTCCTCTTGGTAAACAAACTATACGTGTAAATACATTGATACATGTAGAGATATTATATTTTATTTGTGTATTTACCGGAAATGATTGCTCTATGCTTTCTACAAATTCTACTTCCGGTTGCCTCCAGTTCCATGGTCTATAGTTATATTTCTTTTTTATTCTGATATCAGCATTTCCACTTACTGGTTTACCAAAGGTGTATCTGAAAAACCAAAAAGAACTTCGGTAAGTAATTATTAATCAGGAATACATACTTTATATATCATACTTTCGTTAAAAAAATTACTCAATAGCAGGCGCGTAGCTGCCGTTCGGCAAAAAGTATTTGCCTGCACTTAATTTTGCCATTTTTTTTTTGAGATAAAATAAATGATGCTCTAAAACGCTATCTCCGCGAAACTTCGGTGGGGGGGGGGCTCCCCCTGGACCTGCTGGTGTCCTTAAGCGGCCCCCAGACCCCCTGCCGTAATTTTGCCTACACTTCAATTTGGCCTCAGCTACGCGCCTGAATAGCATTTGAAATCGCTTCACTTGTAATATACCTACAGGTATACAGAAATAATAGTTTAAAATACTTTTTTCACGAATGAATCTATTGAATGCGTCGTTATCTGTCGCTGTAAAATCCAATACTTTTCAAAACAAGTACACAAAGTGAATAATTACTTATTCATTATCTTATCTTACTTTGCCCTAACGGTTCCATGGAAAACTGGTTCTGTGGATAGCCCATAGGACGGAAGCTCGACTGTAACTTCAAATTTAGGTAATACTGAAAATAAAATAAGAGCCATATAATATTGATTTAATATTGAAGGCCCTAAGAATACATAAATTTTGTGATATGAATTTCTCTAAAAAAAATCATATATACATGTAGCACTGCAGAATAACCTAAATAACTTTTAACGGCAGAGAAATCAGAACTCTGTTCATTA
The DNA here is from genome assembly GCA_037379345.1 of Perna viridis. Classification (NCBI taxonomy): domain Eukaryota; kingdom Metazoa; phylum Mollusca; class Bivalvia; order Mytilida; family Mytilidae; genus Perna; species Perna viridis. The sequence goes on from CM074520.1 coordinate 28,443,465, forward strand.
ATACATCGTAGAATATGAAATACATGTAGTTTTGATTGGGCAAAAAAGGTCAGAGAATAAAAATGAAATTGGCAATCACGAAAATATGATTTTTAGCTAAAGTCATCTAAATAAATGTTGAGTGTTTCAATCCCAAACCTAACGAAAAGGGGCTTTCTATATGCCATTTACCAAAAGTGTAAAGAGATTTTGACTAGTAATTTAAAATAGGTTCATAATATTTAAGATTTCAATGCATAGTCATAGTTGTGCCCCCTTTTAATAGTAAGAATAAGTAGTAAGAGATGGCAAGGTTTAAACAAGTCAAGAAGAATCTGAAAAGACATACACTTACCGTATTCATCTATGGTAAACTCCTTTTCTTCTGATGCACCCTATGAAATGAAGAAAAGTTAAAACATAAGATATCAAATAGTACAAAGTATGATAGAAAAAGAAACGGATAACAAAAAAAATTGCAAACTGTTCCCCAAGCTTATGGAAATGATAACTGTAATAAAATCTAGTGCAATCAAACAGAATGAAGCTATTGATTATAAATAATGGAACAGCTGATATACATGTACTCTAAGTTTACAATATATGTAGCACCCCCCCCCCTCCACCACCCCCCCCCATTGTTCCATGTTACCAACTCACTCCTTGTGTAACTTTGATTTTCCAGTCTCCCAATACAGGGTGGTCTGACATGACCAATCGGTCCGCAAAAACACCACTGTCTCCTTTCACCTGGTTCCATTGGGCTATTTTATTTCCTCTTGGGTCCTAATAATGTATTAAACTAAGTAAGGTTAATAAAGAAGTACTGGGATTATGCCCTGAATATGGCAATAAATATCTACTCTGTTGTACAAAGGAAAAATGTACATGTAACATATGTTCAGGATCAACGTGAAAAACAATTGAAAAAAAAACATATGTTTCTAACTAATAAATCAATTAAGCGAAATAGTGTTTGTAAATTTGCTTTTTTAAAAAGATATTGATAGGTCAAATTTAGTTGAAATGCTTTATGGAAAAAATGATAGGAAAATTTTCCTGCCCTTTACCCCTTACTCAAATATAAGCAGGCAAACAATAACTATGTCATAGATACTTCAGGGTGAATTCAATTAGTGTTTTTACTTGTATTCTAGGTGTATTGAATGTACAGTGTATTTGAGGCATAAGAGAAAACGTAACACTCATTGCCCGATTCTTACACAGAATGGACCAGTGGTCCCCTTCACAAAAAATCGTAAGAGTAAAATTAGTCGTAAGTTATGACGTCATAGTAAATAAAAGTATCGTGACGTCATAACTTACGATTAATTTTACTCTTACGAATTTTTGTGAAAAGGGCCACAGGTACTTAATGCATATTCCATTGTTGCATGCAAAGATATGTAAATAGAATTTGAAAAAAAAATATCTGGGAAAACGCATATACATGTACATGTTTCTACAGAGTTGACTGGTTTATTTTTCTACCAAGTTTACGAGGCTGTTTCATTTTAAAACTCGACTTGATGTGCCTTTTTGCAAATACTTCAAAACTATTGACGTTTTAGCAAAATTCATGTTGTCACAATCTTTGTATGATAAGTAAATTAACCATTTACGACCATTTTAGACCAGAAAGTTGAATTAATCATTTAAGTATAAGTTTTGTAAGAATCAGGCAAAATAAGAAAAATCTGAAACATGCATGTAAAAAAACACCGATCTGACAATATAGTGCTTCCTAAATTTGACAAGACCATTATTGATCTGTGCTAAGAAAGCTAGAAAAAAAACAGGTTTTTGACAGAGTTCTCTGTCCTTAAAATGATCATAGTCGGTGCATTTTAATGAAATTATATCTCAATTTACCAAAATAATATGGAAAATCTTGTTTGTTTTGTTTTCTTTGATTCTGATCGCGCAAATAAGCAAATTAAACTTCCAAAATGGTGTTTTTTCAAATACCAAAATTCACCTACTGCCTGATTCTTGCAGACACAGACACGTAAATAGCAGAACAAAGTTACATAATTTTATAAATTTATAATTATATAGTTTAAGTGGTGCGACAGACGCTTACGTAAATGTCTATGTCAACAGGTTCTGGTACAAGTGTTAAATCTGGGAACACAGACAGGACTCGGAATTGCACTGAAATTGAAACAAAAATATTAAAAATGTATAATAAAATCAAATCAAGTATAAGTCATTGACGTATTTCAAGAAGTGTTTAGTGTAATCCTATCTATTCTTTTTAGTTTTAGAATAAAATCTGCAGACATAGATACGCGTAACTGCACAGTAATGACTTCCTAAAAAAATGGTAAGGGTTAGACTTGATCTCCTAGACTCATCCCTATTTGCAAATTAAACGGATTCTATGTGTTGTCTGTAGAAAAACAAGACGTAATCAGTGGTAATGCTATTATGATTTAAACCCATACACATATGAACGTGAGGGCGACATGTCAATTATTTTGAAATAAAGAAAAAGATATTTATGCATGTACATACGTTTCAGGCATGTAAAATATCGCTGCATTAAAATTTATAATAAAAAAATATGCAATGATAGAGGAGATGACATGCATTGTTATTTCTTTACAAAAAACTGATATTATGTGGGAAATCGAACTCAGAATATGAGAAATTCTGTGGGTATAAGAAAGAAGTGATCATTTGCTACAAAATGTTATTTCGTAAACGTTTACCACGACAAAAACACGAATGAAACTTAACAAAAATAGCCATGGGTTTAACGGTTTGAAAAAAAATCATGATTTATACCCGTTAAACGATACAAGAAGTTATGTAGTTATGATGTTCACAAGTAGAAAATAATCATGATTTTTAACAGTTCAAAAATATCATGATTTCTACAAATTATTTAAAAATACTTTTACCAGTCTACAATTATCATGATTTTTACCAGTTAAAAATAATCATGATAAATACTGGTTTAATAATAATCATGAGTTTTACTTCATTGAAACTGATCATGAGATTTACCACTTTAAAAATTATCATGATTTTTTACACTTTTATAATAAGATATAATCATGAATTTTTCCAGTTTAAAAACATTATGATTTTACCGATTGCATATATAATCATGCTTTTTACAGGTTGTATGTAAAAAAAAATCATGGTTGTACCTGTTTGTCCTGGTTTGTAAATGGCCTTGTCAGTCTGGATTAGAATAGATGTACTTTTGGATTTAAAGTCCACTTTTGTCCAGTTTGCGAATTCCAAACCTCCCTTGCCCTCAACTTTTATACCATAACGTATACCACCAATTAGGTCAAAGGGAATCTGAAAATAATAAATACAAACTTAAAAGAGTAAGAGTTGTAATATGTATAGTTTTGATATCATAATATTTCAGGAAAAGCCTAGCCATTTAAAGATGATGAAGGGAAATCCGTTATTTACAAGAGATTGTAAAATTTCATGTTAAAAAATTCTAGTAGGTATACTGAACAAACGCTTCGACATGGTAAACATTGTCTGCTATGCTTACTTCACATGTCACCAAAAAAAAATCAGTACCTTTAGTTGCACAGTGTCGGGCATTCCTTTCTTAATTTCCTTTGAAGAAGTAATGACAGTGTTATTTTTGTCATCTTGTAACGTAGCAGTTACTGTAGTGGGACCATAGGCTTGTAGAATGTTGACGTAAACTTCAGTATCTAATCCAGGACGTATTGTCCTTGGGAACATCACAACATATGTACTGAAAAAATAAGAAAATAACTATCAGTGACAACAAGAATTTTCTTTGATAAATACTGTTAAACGTCTCTAAACCGACCACCCCTTTACAGAGGTGGCCTGTTTGGTGAAAAATATAAATGTATTCCATGAGTAGGCTCCCTTTATTGTTATTTTAAGGTATGTCGGCCGGGACTTTTGAAAAAGGCCGGTTTGAAGGGAAGACCGTATTTCTAGGGTCAGATTTGGAGAAGTTTCACTGTACATGTACATTGTACGCATACGAGACTAAGTTGCATAAATAAATGTAAAATATTTTTTGTATATTTTGAAATTGTTATGGCTACGACATATGTCGACTCCATTTCCTTTAAGGAAAAGCATACCTAATACTTTTAATTAGTAAATGGGTTTTCTTATATTTTCTAAAAAAAGACCTTGAACGAATATGCTGTGAAATTATAAGATACAAAAATAGGTCACCAAGCTTAGTTACGAGATAACTGAGCCTATACATTAGCGATTTTCACATTTTTTATAGATTCTGTAGCGATTTTTCACAGTTTCGCTACCATTAAAATTCGATAAAATTTCTCAACAATGTGTATTAAGAACATTTACACTGTATCTGACGTTATTTCATTTTTCGAAAAGAAAAACAAAATTTCTTTTCTTGTAATTAAACAAAAATCCCATGGCATCTTTATGCAGTGTATTTAGAACATTTTCCCGCCAATTATCTTCACTTAAAAGACGGTTTATAAAATCAATGTTTGTCATTTTACCGTATACGATGTATCGGTTTATGCAAAAAATGGGTTTTTTTAATAATTTAAAGGCACTTTTTTTCCGACGCTGTCGGTATAGTTTCGCTTTTTTTACCCTTTGACTTTAAGGACGCTCTTCTATGGAAACGCAAGTCACCTGATCGCAATTCTGTTTCCCGATTTGCCAAATACTGATGACTATGTGACGTTCGAAAAAAACTATATCGACAATTTAAATTGCGTGCCATGTGTTACTTTCTTAAGAACAAAATTTTACTGCTTCAGCTATCTTTTCAAACACTACATTTTGCAGTTGCTCATTGACAGTACATAAATCGGAATAATGATTTTGCAACTGCTCAGTGTAATAGGTTTGATCAAGGTTGTGTGCTGTTTTGAATACAGAACTGAATTGACTGACTATACTGTAGTTTCATTTTGAAATTTGTGCTTTTTTTCTTAGCCTCTAAAGAAACTTTTGCACTGCACGGACTATTTTGGTCGTCACTTTTTTTTTCTAACTTTTATAATTCGACAATGTTCTTTTATTTACTTCAATGGTTGACTTAAAAAAGTTCAGTGAACTTTTTGGATTATGGATTATCATTTATCTGATATAGGAATTAAAGTGTCATTTGTACATTTTATTATTTGTATGCTTATTTCTACATCGAAATGAAATCAGATATTACTAATGTCTGATATTTTTAATCAGCTCGAGGAAAAATAATCTTTCTTCGTCTGCTTGTTCTAAACTTTTTGGTCGTGTGAAACCGGAAGTCTGACTCATATTTGTTGTTTATCCAAAAGGAACCTAACCCAATATTTGTACAACTGGAGCCAACCGCATATTACCCAAACATGTAAATGTAATGACGCTTGATGCATGTTGCTAATCAATTTCACCTGCGGGTGTATAATTAATTTCAACTAAAATTCCGATTGGTCCATTACATCACGCATGTCAGTTCGCGGTTTATAACGTTTTGGTCGATGTCTTAATTGTTTAGAGTTCGGGTAAAGGTGTATATTTCAGTCAATTGTAATTTATTTCCAGGATTCGGGGGATTTTCTAATTTTCACTGATAAGAGGTCAAAAGACCAAAATCATGTATATCTGTTAGCTAAAGGGGAAATTATTATCTTGACTCCACGTGTGACAACGATTATTACTAACATCAATCTTAAGTTAGATAAAACAAAAACAAACAGGATGCAAAAAACGTTAGCGACCTTGATCTAAATGGTTTATACTAAGTGAACTTAATTGTACTGGTACCGCATAATTCCATTTTATTTAGTCATTTTATTAAATCAGCATTCATATCCTACCCATCGAGAAACCTGATACATTTAAATATTCATTTGGGATGGCAAGACAATGCGTTGAATAAAAAAAAACACATCCTTAAAATCTTTCATGTAAAATTACAGACATGTGCGTAAACATGTAGTAATATTTGAAATTAGGAAATTGTTCAAACAATTTTTTAGCTTTTGTTTTCCATGCACAGGTATACATTTCCACAACGTTACTTCACCTGAATTTATTTCAGTATTTTGCACATGAAGCAGTGGCGAATCCAGAGTGGGGTGCAGGGGGAAGCACCCCCTTTCTGGAAAGTTTGTCATTTTCATGTGAAAAATTGCCAATCAATGATAAAAATGTCCTAGCACCCCTCCTGTTCTAAGGAACCCCGGCTGGCACCCCTCATTTTCAAAGTGTCTGGATCCGCCCATGTAAGGAGAAGAATGTACATACATGTACGTACCAAGTTTGCATGAAGGAAAGGTTCATGCACTTATAGATTCGAAAAAAAAGTGAATTTGGTATCGATAATTATACAAGTCATGTATTCTTCTTAAATTTCAAATATAGCAAATATTTCCAAGGAAGCGCATTTTAGGGACATTCAAACTTTTTTTCAGTCCAAATTTCGACTTTTAAATACTCAAAACTTGTAGTTTAAACTCAAAATTTCGACATCTTACTCAAAATGTCGACCTCTATCTAAAGTTTTGGATGTACCTTATACGCTTCCTTTACATTTCATATGAAAATTATGTGAATCCTTTTCCTTAATCAAGAATTTAGCAACATGTAAGGCTTTATGTTTAATACAACAGGTATTATTTGTTTACGCATAAAGCATACATGTACGTAAAATGAGACTTTAAGTAGCATTTCACATTAGAATCATACAAAATATAATTCATGGTTGAAAAACATACATATTTTTATTTTTGAGTTTTTGTTTAAAATGTCATAGTAAACAGAAAGTAACATTAGGCTTTTAATATTACCCTCGTTCATAGGAGATAAAAAAATTAAAGAATGCACTGTCGAATTCAAAATTAAGGGAGATAACTATGTAAATGAAACTAAAACACAATAGAAACTATTGGATGTTCTATGTGAATTTTCTCCTAAGAGCAGACAGGTTGGAATGAATAATAAAAAAATCATCAAATAGAACTATAAAGAAATATAAGCCTTTAATTTATTTATGTATCACAATTTATAGAATTTGCATGATTCTTAAAAAAGACTGTCACTTAATAACATATTTGCCCCTTAGAACTTGGAATATTGCTCAGAGATTTCACTGTCGCAAAAATGATTTAGCCAAACATCATAGTACCATAAAATGATTAAAAATATTATTTATATGTACCAACTCGCTCTGAAAGTGGGCGAGACAAAAAGCCGGAAACTTACATAAATCTATCAAAAGCCTTAGGGAATACGTTTACCTTTGAATACATGCTAATCTTTGAAGCGTTTTTTCTTGTCTCATAAAAGCTTTGTTGCCAAAACAATCGGCAGACCTGTAGCAGAGGGGTAAGTTGTACATGTACATGTACTTTAAAACGAGATTTTGTTTTCAAGTTGTAAAAGTCATGCTGTGATTCGGCCCTTGTTTGGTGAATTTTTAACTTTGAAGGATTTATCAATCGTATTTGTCCGTATACATGTACAAATTTACGCGCATTCTCATTCTTTGTCGCTCTGTTTGTGCGTCATTTACCGTCTGTCCGTCTGCTAGTCGATCTGTAGCAAATATAAATTACATTGCAAGGTATGCGTTATATTACATAAATTTTAAAATTAACAGATGATAAATTATTCTAAAAAAAAATGAAAAGTTAACATTTTTTTTCTACTTCGAGTTGCTTTGCAAGGAGCATCCTTGCTTTCAAAGAGAACAGATTCATATATGTTTTAATGCATTCATAAAGTCATGATGTCTTAATGCACTCCTTAACACCAACTGGATTGATCTAGCTTTACCAAGACCAAGGGATTACATGCACAATATGTAAATTTGAAATAAAATAACGCTGCAATATTGGTAAACAAGCTATTACACTATTTACATGAAATTGCATTTCAATGTACTACAATTCATGACACACTGTAAATGTGCATGTAACGTGTGTTTAGAAATGTATATGCCTATCGCTTGGACTAGATTTGAACATAAAGGCCCAGCTAGTCACTGAGTTAAGATTTCTTTGAAACTTGACTTAAGATTTCTTTGAAACCTACCATGACAAACCTTTTATGTACACAATAGACCCTTTTGTGGTTAGTTGGTGAGCATGCTCTTTAAACACTTCCGCGAGGTAAGTCTTGAGTAGAATAAAAGAATTTTCCTCGCGGAAGTGTATATTGAGCATGCTCTGTACATGCTTACTGACTACCCGCAAGTTAGCACAAAAGGGTCTATTACATATTTTTGGCAACTTTGATTATACTATGACGGGTTTAGAGGTGGTGCAGGCATTAGAATGATCTTTTCTTTATAATATTTTCTTAATTTGATGCAAAATGTAGGTACAAATGAGCTAAATTTTAGATCGGATCCCCATCTATGAAATTGTATGGATGGGACCCCTCTAAATATTTCACAACTATACTGCTCAATGAGTACAGATATGATCATTTCTAACCTCTTACATGTAAGTGAATGGTCAAAAAGAGCCGGCTATAGGAAAGTTCTAAAGGTGTCATAGAACAGTTTAAGAGCCAACTCTTCTGATAGTTATTCCAGCAGAACCGGCTCCACTAGAACAGTTTTAATAGTAGAGTCAGCGCTATGACAACAGTCCTATTTGTAGAGCCGGCTCTGTTAGAATTGTCAGGTGAGCTGGCCCAAGAACTGTCCGAGAACTGTTCTAAATCTGTCATAGAACTGTTTTCCTGACAGTTCTGGGACAGTTTTGTGAGATTAGAACTGATCTCCTCTGTAGTTCTCACAGGTAAGTAATTTCTCGAACGCGAATTTAGTCCTCTCCAGTCAAACATGTTCTTGTCCATGCTATGAATATAGACTAACGATATTTTGCTTTGAAAATAATCTATCATACACATATACAAAGATTTCCATTGATAAATAAACTTTTGTTGCCAGAGCAGATTGGCGAGGATCCCTTCCGTCTCAAAAATGGCGAGATCTACATTACCCTCTAAAAAGTATACATGTTCATAAAATATAGTAAAACCTCTCTAAACCGAACCCCTCCAGATCATTTAATATAGGTTTGGTTTTGAAAAGTCTTCAAAGGTTTAGTAAGTTTAAGAAAATTCATTCAAACTGATATAAAGAGAGTAACTTTTCAAACTGTTTGGTTTGGACAGGTCTTACAAGTTTAAACAAGGTTAAAAATGCATTCAAACTGATATAAAGTGAGCAACTTTTCAAACTGTTTGGTTTGGACAAGTCTTCCAAGGTTTACCATGCAAGGTTAAAAAATGTATTGAAATTGATATAAAGAGAGTGATTTTCCAAACTGTTTGGTTTGGACAGGTCTTCCAAGGTTTTCCAAGGTTAAAAAATACATTGAAATAGATATAAAGAGAGCAATTTTCGAACTGTTTGGTTAAGACAGGTCTTCAGATTATTCAGAGTTTAGTTTAGATTGTTTTCATTGTATAAGAATGCACGTAGCCTACGTCATTTTCAAACGTTATACATCATTTTCAAACTAAACCGAGAACAAGAATGATGTATATCCCTGCGAGTGTTTAACATCAAAAATAAGGCTAAAAGAATGTGTACGAAGAGTAATTAAAATGACAGATTGAAATGACACGCTCATTCATCTAAATCTTAGCAAAGATACAAGTGACCCAGGGTCTTACGCTTATTACGTGCTTTAATTACATTAAGTGTCCGTCTCTGTAAGAATCAGGCAGTTGTTGAAACATGATATGAAAAAAAAACATTTTGAGTTTAATATGACTAATTGCACCATCAGAATCAAGGAAAAAAGATAAGATTTTCCATATCACTTTGGTAAATTGAGTTCTAATTTCATTGAAATGCACTGAAAATTAACTTTTCAAGGGCAGATAACCTTGTTAAAAATTTCATTTTTCTGACATTCTATTGTAAAACTTCTAAGCAATCGATAGATGCAGAGACCAAATACAAGTAATGGCCTTTTCAATCATCTTTTAGTAAAATTATGATATAAGTTCGTTGGGTTTTTTTATATGCATGTTTCTGATTTTTTTCCCAATTTTGCCTGATTCTTACAAAAAACTTACATTTAAATCCCTACGCAAGCAGTTTTCTTACACTTTCTTTACACTTATGGCTACTTGCCACCGCTATGGATATGATGAAAAATGACTAAGGAGAAAACTACCCATGTTTCATAACCATTCAGAAACAAAAAGTGCCCGCCTTACACTAAGCTGTCAACTGAACAATGTAATTGTGGCAGTGCTACATGTATTTTGTATTTCTTGCCACTTTCATTATGACGAGTACACAGTGAAAGTGTTAGGAGGAGAATAGTTATTCCAATTTTAAGAACTTTGACGAAATTACAAGGATCGTTCTTAGGTTTTCGCTGAATTCAAGACCACAGAAAATGTGACAAACCCCTTTACAAATGTAACAGCGTAACCTAATTGATGCATTTTTCGTTCTCATTTTTTGCTCACAGAATGTATACTCAATAGTCAAAATCTGATACACCAAAAAGTGACAGATTAATCGTTAATAAAAAAAAATCATGTAGATTGTGTATGAAATTGGCACCTTGCAAGCCTTATTGGCCATGGTTTGCTTAAATTTGTTTGATTTAAATACCAGTCCATTTAAAATTCAGACACTGCCTATGGTACAAGTGATTCATGGTGCGGGAAAACCCACGGTACAATGTATTTTCGATCTTCAGATGCTACATTTTAAGAGAACATAAGTCTTTTTTGTATTTATATCTGTATTTCCGGGGAAAATCATGCAGTTGTCTCCCGCTAAAACCAACCAAATCAATGCAAATCAAGAACGATAACTCTTGCAAAGTGCTAATTTAACGTACAATCTATATCAATTTTATCTCTAAAGCGCAATAGCCAATGAAAAACTAAAATTGGTTATGTAATCAGTAATTGTTTTTTTTTCTGAACAAGAAATAAAATTGAATTCAATGGATTTTTGACATGCATGAATCACCTTCTGTTTCATTTTTAGAAAAAAAACTGCTAATTAAGTAGGATACAATGTATGAATATATGGTTTTCTCAAAAATACAGATCTGAATTCAGAAAGGGCTATCGTTGCTTAAAAAATTAAAGTATGTGTAGACTAATAACGCATCATTTGTTTGGTGGGGTTTTTTAACACCATGAATCACCTCTACCATAGACTGCGTCGGAATTTTATATGGAATGGTACTTAAAAAAATTAAGACTCCTTTTACTGAATTAGGCTTCAAGAATATGTTACATGTACATGTAACCTACTACACGTAACTATGTGATTTCGTCTTAAATTTGATTTTAATTTATTTAATTTCAAAGTCTTAACTTATGTTGACGGACCAGTGATATATCATATATTTGTATTAAATTGATACATGCACATGTAACAAACATTGTGTCCAAAAGTCAGCAAAGGCCGCGCTGTTTCTCAATCGATGAAAACTTAAAGAGAAGACTAAAACAACTCTTCACAATACTGAAGCCAAAAGGTAAGCGTTTTGGAAAAAGTCTTCTCACTTACTTAACATTTCGAACACATGTACTGTTCGTCATACACATATGAGGGTGAGAATTTGATTTTCATTGGCAGCTACGAGAGTCCGGCGGTTCCCCCTTTTTTGTTTAAAACTTTTGTTCATTCGTGCAACTTTTTGTTTTGGCAAATATTGACCAATAATAGACTGGAATCACTTACCCTCTTTATTTTACTTTTCAAACACGCTGAACCCGAGCCTGCTTTTACAGGAAACAAACAAATTGATACGTTAAAGTGTATCCGCGATTGAAATAAAATACAGAGCTCCTTTTTCACGAAACGCATACGGAGCAAATAGAACTGACAATAAAAAAAAACAAACAGAAAGTTTAAGAAAAATCAAAGCACGTTTAGAAATAAATATCTAGTAGGTCATATATTTTGTAAGTACATGTAAATAAAATGTGCTCTATAGGTTGCATTTCCTTTCAATTTTAAGTACAGTAATTGTGTAAACAAGCCCTTAACGACACACAAAATTATCCATACATCTTGTACTCTTAGCACGATGAACACTGTTTACATTCATAACACAATTTCATTTCATGTCTAATTACAAATCGGTATGACATTTATTTCAGCTTGTTCAGTTATAAAATTTTGTCAATTTTCTAAAGTTTATAGGAAAAAAAGTAACGGAATAAAAAACTAATCTTTAATTTTATCGCACCTGAGAATCTCCAATCTGATTTTCTCTAACAGTGAACATGGCTTTGCGTTTATTAATTAGGCAAACATGAATTGAAATTGAATGTGACTTTGAGCATACGTTTTAAGAGAGAGTTTTCATCATCCGTATTTTTAAAGATAAATTTAAAGTACAGTATAATGTAGATTTACTTTTAAAGACCGTAAGCAAGTATTTTATGCCTACAAACAATGTATTCCAATGACAAGAAACTATATTTGAGGTACATGGGACTGATATTATCAAATGTTACTTTCGCAGTTACTGTAACGAATATGCAATGATTGTTTTTTCTACCAAAGTACTTACTTTTTTGCGCATGTTAAACTGATTACAGAAAACGCTATCACATAAATTATTCCCAAACGCTTCATTCTGTAGAGTAGAAAATATAAAATAGAATATTATCAAGGTAAACAGTTTTATACTTGTGTACATTTACATTTTAAGCTTAAGGCAATAATACGTCAAGAAAACAGGACTAACATTTATTTATGCAGGTGTTTACGGCTTAGGGGTCAAAGAAGCTCAATAATCGTCATTTTATGGTGCATTTTCCCATTAATATTTAATCTTGTCAAACGTCGGTTTTGAAATTTTAAAATATGACCACTCAATCATGCTGGTGACTGCTATAACAATACCAAAAACTAATAAAAAAAACATTCAGACAAAAGCTAAAAAAATGTACTATTTTATAAAATGTGCTTTGACAGTCTGTAGACCTTAAAACTTTATTAATTGCTCCTATTTTTTCCTATTTGAAGTATGTTTTGTTGCAATCAAAAAGAGTGAATTTCTAAAAGAAAAAGAAGTGCGTTTTTAATCCACTTTGATCCTTAAAATTGTACAGACCTTTTTAAAGATTCAATTCATAAGTTATCCTTAAACGTTGTTTTTGAAAATGAGGAATTACTTGTTTTCTCCGCATTTATATACATTTGTATTTTGTTTACGTCTATTACTCATGCGTGTCGTCATGTTTGTTTCTCACGTCAATCATTTTTGTCTGAAAAAGGGGAATTCTCAATGAAATTTCATTGGTCAACTACGTCATATTCTAAGATGGATCCAACATTTTGTTTCTATTTTTAGACAATATTAAATACCCTTGAGCCGCCGTGACTTAGCTACGCGCGAAAACATATTTTTTTTTACCGTGAACTATGTAGATAAACAAATTGATAACTTTATCTCTTCAAAAGGATTGTCCATTTTTTCACGATCGCCCCTGAAACGCTACAACTTACATTTGTATTGCAACAAAAAAAGTAACTTCGCAACAAAGTTAAAAGTGCACACGCGAAATTATACTATGTAAGTCTCTTACAAATCCGATGATCTTTTTTTTTTGTTTTGTTTTGTTTTGTTTTTTGTTTTGTTTTATTCTTTTGCTCGTTTAGGTTAAAGATCAGCTGCTGAAAAAGGTTGCCTTTTATTTCCTTTAGTTTTGCAACATATTACTATAGCAGAAGGGTGCGGGTGAATTATTCAACCTCAGCTAGTGCAGGGGGTTTGGGAAATTTTTGTTAATTTTATGCATAATATGGGCAAAAATAAGCAAAATATAATAGCTTAGAATTCCACCCAAACCTTTTTTTAAATTCATGGATAAGACCCCCTTTTTTCAGAATATTCTGAATCCGCCCCTGTCTTGTATTTCTTTAGAACTTTTTTTCCTAATTTTGTATGCAGAGAGTCTGGTTCATATAAGCAAAATTTAGCCTTCAAATCCTTTAAAAATGCACAAAGATATTAATTTGCTCTTGAATTTTTTGTTCAATTCGTCTTTTTACACCGAAAGATTGCGTTAATATTAATAGTGTATTGGCAAAAAATATCGAAGCATGACAAATAGGTCAATTCAATTCATGTACGTCATAATCAAAAAAACATTACCAGAACTTGAAAACAAAGACGGTAAAAGGGGAAATCTGGTGAAAGATGTTTCAAATTGCTTTTTGCACAGATTCAACTGGATACATGTACAAATGTGTTTCACAAGTGCATTTTTGTTACGCGTAAGATGATTTAACGATGTGTACATCCCGTTTTCATACGATCTTGATAGGTCTAACAGTGTAACACTAATCCGTTAATAATACAATTGATGTACAATGTACATTTCATGAATACTCGTATAGTATCCCGGATACAATGGAACATTGGAAGTTATGCATTTTGATTATTATTTAAGATCCGTGTTATAACACTATATTACAACACGATGTGACAATTAAATAAGTGCTCAGCCATTTATTTAACAAATAAAATGTTGCTTGTATTATATTTAAACATTATCAATAATTGCAATTACACTTCTTGAGACGTTTAGGATTCCCACACGAACGACACCCAAACGCACGATGAACGAATGCTCCTAGCGTGCGTTTAAACGCACGATAAACGAACGCTCCTAGCGTGCGTTTAAATGCACGATAAACGAACGCTCAAATCGTGCGTTTAAACGTTAAACGCACGATAGACGAACGACAAAAAATATTAATATTGACATATAATGAAGACAGAGATAAATAGAAAATGAAATTATATAAAATAATAGTAGCTAATCATAGTACAAAAATAAACGAACGCTTCTATCGTGTGTATTAAAGTCAATCAGTCAATATAGTTATGTGATATCTTTTGCAATGATTGTATATTTTGAAGGTGAATTAAGGGTTATCCTTATTCTGTTTCACTTTTTCAAGCAGTACCTATTATCTAGGTCAGGTCAATGCAAAGGAAAAATATATTTCGTCATCTTTTTTTTAGTGTGAATGCATCTTACTGTTGATTGGAGAGCTAGGCGTTGATTCCACATGTAAGAGGGGGACCCAGCGTATGCCCCCTCCTAAAATTGAGATTTTTTAGCATGAAATCTTAGTTCATATTTATTCAAGTATATAAGCGCAAGCAAATACACTATACACATTTACATACAAACTCAAGGTAGGATTCGGAGAGAAGCCAGATACATGTAGCTGATACAAAGATCCGTGTCCTTAAGAGCAAACTTGTAAGAATATTGCATGTGGAATGATTTTCTTAATTGACTAGTAAATAAGACAAACGAATAGAAAAACAAAACATGGAATTACAAAATTAGCGAAGAGATGCAGTACATGGAAGTCAAGCATTTATAAACCTTTTACTTTTGAATAAAAATATTCCGGAGCCACGCGAGGTTGTGCTTCTTTTCTTATTCTTTCTTTTGGTTTGGTTTTAGTATTTGGATGTTTTACCTTTTTGTTAGTCTTATTTTGTCTCTATACGCCATACTGAAATTTCTTCCGTCGTCGTATATGTGTAGCTTCATGCTTCCATAGACAATAAAGTTTTATCGATGTGTCATCTACATTCTCATCAGCCAGGCCCATTCTTCAGCCAGAGTTGTCTTTCTTTTTATTTGTTATGCGCACTTCTTACGCAACATTATAGATATATTTTGTGTGCACAGTATAATATGACATGCGTGCCGAATTTATATATCTACATGTATTCATTATGTTTTACGCGCACAAATTATATTTTGCTCGTCTCTTTCAGGGCTCATAACAGTCACTTACAATCAAAAAGGGGATCACTATTGTGTCAAAGCGATACATAATTGTTAACAAAAAATTGTAATGTAGTGTAAAATTAGCGAGAAATTAAAGTTTCAACTAAAAACCGCGTAAATCTGCCAATGACAACCCATGCTTTGCAAATTTTAGGGGGGGGGCGCACGCCCGCCTCGCCGCCGCCTGAATCAGTAATTTACTGCCAACGTAACGGGGTGGGGCTGTGCTATACATGTAAATCAATGATCGGTTTTGTGATATTTATACTAGGTTTTCAGTCAAATAATTAGAATATAGAATATATTTCAGATCTACCTAACTTGTAAAAATGCTATCACTAGCCATGCGAGCCTTAAAGCATATTTCTAAATAGCTCAAATACAGTTTTCTATTCATTGAACTATAAATTAAAATTTAATGAATAATTTGCATATTAAATACAATCGGTGTAAAATTCTAGCTGTGCAACCCAAGACGGAGAAAATTGCATAAGACTTAAAATTAAAACATAAGTATTTGGATACTTTTACTAATTTATTTCGAACCATTTAGCTATAGCTTACCGAAGTAAAAATTGTTTATGCTTCTAAGAAAAAATATTTACTGTTCTTGCTTTTTCTTCCTGAGACAGCCAACCAGGTTGTCGTGTGTTGGTGGTTTACGTCCCTTTAAAAAACTTGCTAAAATGGCTTAGATTTTGTGAAAATGAAAAGCGTATCGTGTTTTGCAGTAATACTTGAACATGTGCATATAATTTGTAGGTCCGGGCTCTAATTTTGTAGTGACCAATAGAGCTATTTTCTTCAAAAATCTCGGACTTTTTCACCACATGCATATGCTACAAATGTACGTCCGTCTGCTTTTTCGATTTCTTGTTTTCTCCCATTAAAATTAAAACATGATCCTGCGGAGAGGTTTTGTGATCAGTAACTGTTCCTGAACAAGAAGTAAAACTGAATTCAGTGGGTTTTTGATATGCATGAAACACGTTCCGTCAGATTTTTAGAAAGTTTGCTACTTAAATAATATTACAATGTATAAAAGAACCAACTGTGAAGGCCACTAGTATATAAAAAACTTGAAAACAAAGGAACAAAGATCATTCATGGTATAAAAAATTAGACATACATGTATATGCACAATCTAAATTACAACATTGTATGAAGTCAATTGCAACTACATGTTACTAAACTGTTGATGCCAAAAGTATTGTCTAAAATCTCACATTTGTTGTAATTTTTAAGGTACAAACTAACTGTTACCGTCAAATGCTGGTTTGTGCGAACAATGTGACGCCTCGTGCGAAAAAGGTACAGTCACGAAATGCATACACGCTATAACTAATCATATTACACGTACATGTAATATACATATAGAGAAGATTTACAAATACATGTACATGAGACCTAGGATCCTTAAGGATATAAGTCTTTTTCATATCCCATAAACTGAAAACTCCCATCATACATTTTTACATTTCACGAAGATCACTTTATTACATTTTCTTAAATGAAAAAAAAAAAACGATGCACTTGTGCAAAATGAACATACAACCAACTGTCAGACAGACAACATACTATGTACTATCCTATCTATCTTTTTACAATACAATAATTTTTGCAGGACTAAAATGTTTTATTTAAAGCAAATCAGATTTAGACGTTGCATAGTTACTGTATTACATGTACTGTAACTATGAAACATATTTTGCAGTGTCCTGTCCGAGTTTACCAATTGTTCCATGTTTGGTGATGATCCAATCAAATCCCACAACTGAGTCTGGAGACAATGTTACATACGTTTGCAACGCCGGTTATAAGCTCACTTCCGGAAATCTTTACCGCTCATGTCAACAAGATGGAAAATGAAGGGGCACAACTGCAGTTGGCGGTATGTCTTCTTTTTGAACTCACGAAGTATACATTCATATATTCGTTTCTCTCACCTTTCTCATTCGATAATTGTTCTTTTAATAAGTTGTGTGGACTGAGTTTTTTATGAGCAATGCTGGCTTTAGACGTATGGAACATGTTTCAATTTCGTCAAAATTTGTTTTAACATGGCTAGTGCTATCTAATCATGAGTTGGCAATGACGTACGGCCCAGTCAGATTACAGTCATAAAATATATAGAATACTAACTTAATCAGATGACTTCGAAAAGTATAACCTTACTTGCATACTGCTATTTTTCAAAATCTATTCTTCGGGATGAAGTTGAGAAGACAACATAACTCATTTACATAATAATTTATCCATTAAAAAAAATGTCATGAACTTCCCGGGTTAGTAGCCAGTCTGTCCAAAATTACAGTTGGTGTAAGTTGCGGTTTGCCTGCTACAATACAGTTTACGATCTCCGTCAAGTCCGAGATATCGTACGGTAATACTGTTAAATACACATGTCAGGAAGAATATATTGTTACCAAGTCAAATTCATTTAAATTTCACTACTTTTAATTATCCAACTTCTATGACAAATTAGGTAATAAAATTTAGCATATTAAAATAAAAAGATGTTTCCTCTCCAAGCACAAACTCTAAAACTAATTATAAAAATATAGAATGCAGCATGAAGTTACATCCTTTCTTAACTAACCCTCATAATGAACCCATTAATTGACAGTTAAATTCAAAATGTCACTTTGGAAACACGAACTCAAGATAGCAACCAAAACTGCAAAAGACTGTCAACGTTTATAATTTCAATATTAATCATAGTGTAAACTTTAACTTAATGACTTTGTAAAGATATATATTTCATCAGTGCAAGTTATCACAAATTTAACAAAAAAGTACTTTTAACATATATCCACACAAGTGGTACACTTAAAAGAACATGTGAGACTGACAGGACTTGGAGTGGATCACTGCCTGTCTGTGGTACATGTAAGACTAAGATAGATGCAAAATCATTACGTTCATATCTTAAGTGGAGTAATAGACTTCCGTCCATAAGTTTTTCCGTCTTCCTATCCATAATTTGTTTCATGCATATAACTTAAGTTAGCCTTAATGGATTTCAATGACATTTGCATACGTTGATGCTTTAATTTAAAATAAAAGAAAACATTTTTGTTTGGAATCAGCAGTAAACTTTGATAAAAATAACTGTGCAAGGGGGATATGGGACCAAATCATGCTCTTGCTTTTTTAGAGTACCTGATTTTACTTAGTAAGGAGACAGCAGTGATTTTAACATGGTTTTTACTTATAAAGTTTTGTATTCTGTAAAAATCAGGCAGTGGGTGAATCATGGGAAAAAAACCACACCAGTTCTCCGAAGAAATCTTATTCTTATTTCTTTTTTTTTTAGATGTCAGTTAGTCGAGGTATAAATTCATTGGATGTTCATTTATTGAAATGAATTGCAAATTATCATCAAAGGATGATAACTCACTTTTCCCTTATCATTCTATTGATATTTTGAGCCTCCTTTCCTTCAACCTCAGATACTAGAACTTCTAGGACGAAACAACTGTCAATTCGTCTTAAACAGACCATATACTATCAGCATATATTGTCAAATTTAAGTGTGTGTGTGTGTGTGTGTGTTTTTTTTTTTTTTTCAGAGAAGGTTTCATCATTTTTCAATTTTACCTGATTCTTATAGATACCAGTACTTAATACAATTTCTTTGTTTTTATTAACAGACAAAACGAAATAGAAAAGAAGTTTGCCAAATTTTTTAAGCAAAATGAAGCAAAATTAACTAATATATATGCTTCACTGAAATGCACTTCAAATGAAAATTTAAGGGCATTAACCACTGCTTATTGAAGTACAAAATCATTAAATTCTTCTCTTGTTTCAATATTTCCAAAATATTTATATCGTAGAGACCAGATATACATGTTTGTAGGGGAATTGGAAACAGAATGTTGTATTTTAGATATTCCACTACCAAAATCAGCATCATATGCCATATTAACCCAAGACTCCCGGCCACCGGTCCCTGGGGGATACAGCATTTGATACAGATTTTGACATGCCATATATTTTAACTTTACTTCAAGTTTGTTCCGAAAATTATTTGTTTGTGTTTATGATGTTGAAAGTGAATACGCTATTGAATGATACCACAATTAAAACGTTTGGTTGAGCAATTATTTGTAGAGTTGAATTTATGCGACATTTTATGGGAAAACTGAAAATCAATTTCTTTTTTAGAATTTAAAAAAAAATAAATTCTGACATTGAAAATCACCACAGATTATCAAAAGAACCCTAGAAGTACATGTGTTAATGGACCCTTTTATCTCATGGACAACAAGCTTAATACAGTGTCGCCCAAGATAGGGAACTTCTCCGGAAAAGAAAGTAAACATACGCCTGTCATTGCTTGGTGCTTGGTTAATATGATTTCTAATTATTTAGTTAATATGCCTCTGTTTCTGTTTCAAATGAGTCAGTGGCAATGTCTTATCAATAATGTGTTCCAAACCAAAAAATATATAATGTTTTATAAATACAATTGCAATTCATGTGAAAAAATTGCAATATGTTTAGAAAATCATTTGTTCTAAAACCAACATGGAAACACCTTTTTAGGATAAATATAACTTTTGATGGTTTTGTGCATTTAAAAACCATTCAGATCTATATTTTTGAGAAAATCATGCATTCATCTGCAACAAAATTTGATCAAACCAGTTCCAACAACTCTTGCAGTGCTATTTTCGTACGCAATCTGTATACCGAGCTTCGCATACGAGGCAAACATAGAAGTTCAGTCAAACCGGAATAGATATCAGACAGACCAGCAGGAAAGGGCTAGGGAAGTGAATACAAAGTGAAAGTAGTCTTTTAATATATTCAAAAATAAAAGAAAGAATAAATAGATAAAAAAAAATTTACATTATCTAGATCCGGTTCGCTTAACTATTTCAAAAAATGGGCAACAGTTTACATATCCTATCTCGCCCATTTCAGCCTACATCCCTTTTTCAATGCCTTATCAAACGTAACAAAATGTATAAGTGCAATTCTCGGTTGTGGGCTGCATCTAACTTATATTAACTAACAACTAAATAACAAACAAAGAAGTGGTTTCTATATGTTTGGGTTTACTGGGTGTTTTTTGCATAAATCAAAACCTGTCTGATAATTATAAAGCTTGTTCTTTGTCTTGGGTATTATGTAAACCACTGGTACAGAGTAGTTACTTGTTCTCTTGTTAAAATAAGTGAACTTTATGTAAATAAACAAATCGAAAAATATTAGTCATGCAGCATATGAATAGTATATTAGATAATTTATCAGCGCGGATGAGATTTAGAATATGAGTGTTACTGCAGATAATTTTTATCACTTTTGTGCAGAAAAAAAAAGATAAAAGATGCATTGAAAGTGTCATGTTACATGTAGTTTTAAAGAACAACTTTGTAACAAAATAATGTTGGTATTACATGTATATCTTTGGAAAACACAGCACAATGCACCATATTATCGTGCTTTGAATGTATCACATTTTAGTAAAATGCTATTGAAAACAGGTTTGTACGTGCAGAAATGTTTGCCAAATAAAACATACTTCGTTCAGTTTAAAGAATGCATACATTGAGTAGAAAATCACGAAGTAAAGTTGTAATAAGAAGAAGTTCTGTTTATATGTTCCCACGTGGCTTTAAAATTATAAGTCTAATCATACGAACAAAATACGCATTTTCATTCAACATCACTTTGTAGTTTTGTTCAGTTTACAAAATGGAACGTCTTAAATTTTGTCTTTTCTGTGTTGCTGTTGTTGGAACTAAGTCAATCTCCAAACAGAATGGTACCTTTGATGAAAGTAAATTCGTTACAATTGACATGTTCGATTCTCTGAGGAAAAACCTAACAGATATAATCACAGATATTTCAAGCAAATGAAAGTTGAAAGTAAACAACCTGACATTATGTCAGAAAGGCACAAACCAGACGGTAAGTTGTTTGGATTGATAATCACAAACATGATGGTCAGGTAGACAGTTGACCATAAGTCATTCAAGAAGTTTTTAACTTAACAGATATAATCACAGATATTTCAAGCAAATGTAAGTTGAAAGTAAACAACCTGACATTATGTCAGAAAGGCACAAACCAGACGGTAAGTTGTTTGGATTGATAATCACAAACATGATGGTCAGGTAGACAGTTGACCATAAGTCATTCAAGAAGTTTTTAACTTAATGATTATTTCAATAAATCATAAACCCTTCAATAAGTTGAACAATAAGACACAAAACTGACGGTAAGTTGGTTGGATTGATAATCACAAACATGATGGTCAGGTAGACAGTTGACCATAAGTCATTCAAGAAGTTTTTAACTTAATGATTTTTTCAATAAATCATAAACCCTTCAATAAGTTGAACAATAAGACACAAACCAGACGGTAAGTTGTTTGGATTGATAATCACAAACATGATGGTCAGGTAGACAGTTGACCACAAGTCATTCAAGAAGTTTTTAACTTAATGATTATTTCAATAAATCATAAACCCTTCAATAAGTTGAACAATAAGACACAAAACTGACGGTAAGTTGGTTGGATTGATAATCACAAACATGATGGTCAGGTAGACAGTTGACCATAAGGCATTCAAGAAGTTTTTAACGTAATGATTATTTCAATAAATCATAAACCCTTCAATAAGTTGAACAATAAGACACAAAACTGACGGTAAGTTGGTTTGATTGATAATCACAAACATGATGGTCTGGTAGACAGTTGACCACAAGTCATTCAAGAAGTTTTTAACTTAACAGATATAATCACAGATATTTCAAGCAAATGTAAGTTGAAAGTAAACAACCTGACATTATGTCAGAAAGGCACAAACCAGACGGTAAGTTGTTTGGATTGATAATCACAAACATGATGGTCAGGTAGACAGTTGACCATAAGTCATTCAAGAAGTTTTTAACTTAACAGATATAATCACAGATATTTCAAGCAAATGTAAGTTGAAAGTAAACAACCTGACATTATGTCAGAAAGGCACAAACCAGACGGTAAGTTGTTTGGATTGATAATCACAAACATGATGGTCAGGTAGACAGTTGACCATAAGTCATTCAAGAAGTTTTTAACTTACTGATTATTTCAATAAATCATAAACCCTTCAATAAGTTGAACAATAAGACACAAAACTGACGGTAAGTTGGTTGGATTGATAATCACAAACATGATGGTCAGGTAGACAGTTGACCATAAGTCATTCAAGAAGTTTTTAACGTAATGATTATTTCAATAAATCATAAACCCTTCAATAAGTTGAACAATAAGACACAAAACTGACGGTAAGTTGGTTGGATTGATAATCACAAACATGATGGTCAGGTAGACAGTTGACCATAAGTCATTCAAGAAGTTTTTAACTTAATGATTTTTTCAATAAATCATAAACCCTTCAATAAGTTGAACAATAAGACACAAACCAGACGGTAAGTTGTTTGGATTGATAATCACAAACATGATGGTCAGGTAGACAGTTGACCACAAGTCATTCAAGAAGTTTTTAACTTAATGATTATTTCAATAAATCATAAACCCTTCAATAAGTTGAACAATAAGACACAAAACTGACGGTAAGTTGGTTGGATTGATAATCACAAACATGATGGTCAGGTAGACAGTTGACCATAAGTCATTCAAGAAGTTTTTAACGTAATGATTATTTCAATAAATCATAAACCCTTCAATAAGTTGAACAATAAGACACAAAACTGACGGTAAGTTGGTTTGATTGATAATCACAAACATGATGGTCTGGTAGACAGTTGACCACAAGTCATTCAAGAAGTTTTTAACTTAACAGATATAATCACAGATATTTCAAGCAAATGTAAGTTGAAAGTAAACAACCTGACATTATGTCAGAAAGGCACAAACCAGACGGTAAGTTGTTTGGATTGATAATCACAAACATGATGGTCAGGTAGACAGTTGACCATAAGTCATTCAAGAAGTTTTTAACTTAACAGATATAATCACAGATATTTCAAGCAAATGTAAGTTGAAAGTAAACAACCTGACATTATGTCAGAAAGGCACAAACCAGACGGTAAGTTGTTTGGATTGATAATCACAAACATGATGGTCAGGTAGACAGTTGACCATAAGTCATTCAAGAAGTTTTTAACTTACTGATTATTTCAATAAATCATAAACCCTTCAATAAGTTGAACAATAAGACACAAAACTGACGGTAAGTTGGTTGGATTGATAATCACAAACATGATGGTCAGGTAGGCAGTTGACCATAAGTCATTCAAGAAGTTTTTAACTTAATGATTTTTTCAATGAATCAACACCCGTCAATAAGTTGAACAATATGGCGGTAAATTAGACAAAACAGCACAAACCTGGTAAATAAAACAAAAAAGGCTTACACATGATGACGGGTAGTGTGAAGAAGTCAGAAAGTTGACAATTCTCAAAATTTTACTATGTGTTAGTAAAGTCTCAAATATGTCGTAAAGTTTAATGAAGATAAAATTGCACAAACCTTAGAAATAGTTTGTAAAATTACAAAACTGTTGGTTCGTTACATGTGGTCAGAAATTAAATCTATCACTGCGGTTACATGTATTTATTCGAAACTCTAACGGTAGGTTTGTCTGAAAGTCCGGACATTCTTATGTTGATAAAAATATCATGTCAAGCGTAATTTCTTCCATGATGACATATATTGGATGTAGTATTGATGTTAAATTTTAATAAGTGTGTCAATATATACATCAATATCAGAATAAAATATACTCTAGAAAAGCAGAGGACGCTTACCCTACCGGTGCACCTGGTCCATGCTCCCAGTTTTTAGTGGAGTCCGAGTTGCTCATTCACTTTTGTTACTTGGTATGTATAATTTTATTTACTTTATGTTGTTTGTTGTTTGTGTCTGTTTTCCATGTCTGATATTTGTCCCTGGATTATATTCTTTTGATTACCGCTATAACCTTGGTTCCCTCGATTACTCTTATACACTAAAGCAAAAGTGTTTTTTTCGGTTGTTAAAAATATTAAAAAAAACACTGTTTCAAATTACATTTACAACAATAAAAACACAGAAAGATATATGATTTTTAAGAGTAAATCGCTTTAACTACATGTTTCTTTTCAGTGCCAAACAAGGGGAGAGAACTTGTATATTTCTACGTAGAGCTGAGATTCTATAAGATATACAATTACAATTCTATTGTACGATTCAACCATGTCATATACAATGAAGGAAACCATTTCCATACCGGCGATAGTGTTTTCGTTGCGCCATCAACCGGTGTGTATCTTTTTTCGTGGACAACACAAACATTTAGTGGTAAATATACTAATACGGAACTCCGAGTAGAAAATACCGTGAAGGGAACTCTGCACATTTCTCTCGACTCATCCACTGGTTATTTTTCATCCACCCGGGTCATTATTTGCACTGCTACCAAAGATGACCATGTTTGGATACAAACCAGTACTAAGAAGGGCGTAGAACATTACTTCAGTGACAATTATAATTCGCGAAGTTCTTTCATGGGCGTTCTACTTTTCAAAGAGAAGTGAAATTATGGACGATACCCTTAATCTCGTGTGTTGTGTATAAATGTATTTTTTTTTTTTTTGTTGAGTTACCCATATCGTATACAGATAAAAAGACTATTGATGTACATTTATAAATACAAAGTATTTTTTAACAAACGATCGGCGCTCAATGTATTTATTGCAAACTATTGACCAAACTTTTCGACAAACGTGATGACTTCTCATTCAGAATTGTCAACATTCCTTTCATCTGTGGCAACATCCCTTCAGCACAGTTCATATCACCACTCATACGTTATGCCTGAGCTTGCCGAAACTACGCAGACTTTGTATCGCGCTAGAATTCTAACAAACAGGATTGTGGAACAGGGTTATGTTGCTACAAGATTAAAGTCATCTCTACAGAAGTTTTATGGTCATCATGAACTCGTGAATCGTTACGGTGTATCCATCTGCACCATGAAAACTGATTTGTTTAACATGTCATAGTTTACTCTTTCGTCTACCCCCGACTTGACTTTTTACGAGCAACTCGGCGGGTGTTTCTAGAAAAGCAGAGGACGCTTATCCTACCGGTACAGCTGGTCCATGCTCCCATATTTTAGTGGAGTCCGAGTTGCTCATTTGCTTTTGTTACTTTATGTTCTTTGTTTTGAACATCTGTTTTCCATGCCTGGTCTTTGTCTCTGGATTATATTCTTTTGATTACTGCTATGACCTTGGTTCCCTTGATTACTCTTGCATCCAATTACTTTTTATGCAAGTAAAATACTACAACGGTACGTACTAGGAGTATTTACACATTTATATTTTGCATATCGTTATGTTTTTACTAAAATATCATTTAAATAAGCAATGGAGACATGAAGAACAAGGTTTCGGGAAAGATCAGCCCTTTGTTCAAATTTAATTTGCAGTCGTGACATAAATAGTGTGCTTGGAAAATTATTAATGTAAGGTGAAAATTTTGAAGAATATTAAAACCAAATAAAAAACTTTATCATGAGTTGATAAATAAAAGTAAGAATTGTAGTACCCACCACATCGCCCATAAATGTGTTTTCGTCAGTAAAAAAAAAATAATATAGACATATTTTGGGATGGGATGCGCACGGGTACAAATAGTAAATAGAAAATAGACGAATGCATCAAATATTTCAGGTTGGATATTTGGTAAAAAATCCTAGCAAAGCAAGTCAGTAACATTTTTGGGATACATGTACCATTTATAATTAATCATCAAATGCAAAGGTATTGTCTCGATAACCCCACTTTAAGGCAGGCGTAAATACAGTACATCCTACTTTGGATACAAGCATGAATTATCGTTTTTAAGTCCAGAATACCATCGATATGACCATGTGATCTTATTTACATTTGTTTACATGAAGTAAAAGAAAAGCCATCATGCACATACATGCGTTCTTTTCATAACAGTCTTTAAAACATATATATGTCAGGGCTTTAAAAACTTTGAAAGCATATGTTGCATTTTTTATGTATCTTTAATGTACATTAATGTTCTACATGTACGTCAGTCATGCAAAAACCTAATTATCGGGGATTTTTGGATATTTGTCGCACAAACATATTTCGAGTGGAAACCCCAGAGAATGTCTGATAGACAAAATTGTGAAAAAAAAATGGAAGTGTCAGTTGAAGTTGGGTTGAGTAAATGTGTACTATATTGTGCACGTACAACATTGCCTGGAAAACAAGTGAAAGATCACGGGGTTGAATGGGTTCAATAAGTACATCTAGGCTTCTTACACTTAAGATATAGAATAATAGCCTTCTAAATAACAGCAATAAAATCGTGATTAGATCTAGGAACAGCATATTCATAATCAGCACAAAAAGACTAGACCATACAAGACTAGATAAAGCATCGTAAATATTAACAGAAATAAAGATCATAATAGTTGGAGATCTTGTGCTCTACTAAAATCTGGCTAATGGACCAGGTGCACCTGTAGAGTAAAGGTTAAGTTCTTTACGTTTCAAGAAACACAACATGATGTCAAGATCATACTTATAACATTAAGTTGTACGCACTGTTGTGTTAAGCTTACCCCAACTTTATATAAATAATAAATAATATAAAGCCATGAACCAATTTTGCAATTAGTCAATCTATTGAGGTTTAAGATTTTTGAGTCGAACATTTCTGGCAGACGGGCAGAATGACAGAGGACAAAGTGATTTCAAAATACCAACATCACGTTGAGTTGGGTATAATTATTTACATTCATTGACCGAACAAGATAATTTATATACACTTCACATTCCCATTAAACTCACTCTTCATGCATATACATAATTATGTACATGTAAATACTTTATAAAACACATTAAAACTTTATATTCAACATATTTTATTTGCTAAACACATTAAAATCTACGTATCTTTTAAAAACAATACATGGACGCGTCACAATCAGAACGCAGAAAAAGTGCTGGTGCGTACACATAAATATTGATCAAAATCAAAAAGAAGATATGATGAATACATGCAAGACATAAACAAAGAAAACAGTTTAAAGAAAAAAATCATGAAACGAAATGCAATCAAAAAAAAATTTTTTTTATTTAATAGTTGTAAAATACATGGCCGAGCAGGCCCAGAACACACCTCTCTCTTTAATATTGTATTCTGTAACTAATGCAAACTACACTTGGCGTCACATATATAACATACTATTAAAATTTGAATAAAAATATTTTCTACAACTTTATTAACACCTACCGTCGTTTAAATTGTCTTAAATGAGTTGCTCATTCGTTTAGCCAAACGACTTCTCCCTAAACGAGTCGCTTATTAGCTTAAATCATGCGTAACAAATCCTTACGGGAAAATCCCATACTAATATCCGCCATGTTGGTTTCTACGGGAATTCGTAAGTTCCCGTCGAACTCCGGTGACAATCGTCTGCTTCATCAACTTCTCGGTATTGTACGTTGTTGGCGTAAAATAAATCCGAGATATCCGAAATAACGCCGAAATGCATTCTGGGTTCTTCGGTTTTTGGACAAACCATTTAAACGTAAACAACATCTCCTAGCAACCCGATCACTGTAAACATGACCGACTTTTTACAATGTAAATATTGGCCCCAAGAATTAAAATCTGACCGGAATTTAACGATTCAATGTTTAGGGAGAAGCCGTTTGGCTAAACGAACGAGCAAGTCATTTAAGACAATTTAAACGACGGTAGGTGTCAATAAAGTCGTAGAAAATATTTTTATTCAAATTTTAACAGTATGTTATTTATGTGACGCCGAGTATAATTATCATTGATGAGAAAAAGTCTATTGCAAATTTTACTTCCGCATCAAAGACGAATGGAAGGGGATCCGGGGGTTAGCAAGTAAGGAAGTAAGTAATCTTTATTTAGAATCGGAATATACATGCAATCGACATTACAATCATGAGCACTGATGAGCTCTTTTACATAAAACTACACAATAAACATACAAGCATGCAGAAACTTACACCAGTACATAAAGTAATATGACGAGAACATGAAACAAAATGAAACATAAAAACAAATAAACAATAAAAGTGAAAAGAGCATGACAAGAAAGCACATATAACATGAAACAAGCAAACGCAAGAAATTTCCTCAGACATGAGATAGCACAGGTTGATACTTACAAGCATTACAGTGACATTTTTGCCCCACACATCAAACATAATCTCTAGACTGATCGGAGGTGGTCAGAGTTCTGGCCTCATTTGAAAGCGAATTCCATATATGAGCTGCTTTATATCTAAAAATTACTTACCGTAGGTCGGAACTACCCTATGGTGGAACCTTTCTGGACATGCTCCTTTTTTCAATATTCCTGGATCGGCTTCTAAATATTTGTCGGTAGTTTGTAGATTAACAGAAGACATAAAATATGATGTGCTTAAGAAGCTATGGGCAACAATTTACCTCTTATAGTTTGTTTTGTGTTCAAGGAACAGTACAGTGTATGTCGTAGTTTGTCATAATTTTTATTACATGATATATTTTCGCAATTTCCTAACTAGTTTTTCTCAGTTTTGTCCTCTCCCCATTAAATAAACTATTTCATTGACATTGGACACGATCGATCATTGATTGCAGTGAGCGCGGGTTTTGTCTTTTTTTAGGAAGAGGGGGGTAGGTGCAAACCTCCCTAACGTACTTAGTTAAAACTAACTAAACCTAATTTTTGTTTTTTCAACAAAAAATACAAAGCCTTTAGTTATTATCATCTCTTCGTTTAAAAAAAAGCCGAGTGTTTCGAAGTAGATTTTCATATCACGCCTCTAACACCACTGAACACAATTAGGATCAAGTATAGCTAATTGACTTCAATGTTGACGTATAGAGGAAGATCCTTTCGTATTTTTGGGGCGTTTTGTATTATTTAAATCCGATGAATTTTATTTTTGTCGGCGTAGTTTCCTACAGGAGAACCCATCGGTTGCTTAATGGAGGACGATGTTCTTTGTTAAATGCAACTTTCTAAATACATATGTGCAGTAGGTTCGAAGATTTTTTAAATGCCATCCGAAAAAAAGAATATCATTTATGTAGAAATTCGCATGAAACATGAGTAGAAAAAAAACAATCATTCGATATATATCATACAAACCTGCATGTACATGATTATTACTTACTTTTTTGTGAAACATGTAATAATTGATCCTGAAGTGCAGTTTAGCGACCATGAGATATGATAATTTCATCTTTTAAGTGCACATGATGTTGACTAGCTATTCTATACGCTCTGCAAAAGGGTAATCTATTTTGTTTGTCCTAACTACGCCGTAGAAAGCAAAGCAAAAATTATTCTACTGTTTTCATTCGACATAAATATACTACAATTCAATATTAACCATCTGCATAGAGTATAAAATATGCCTGCTATATGCAATTTGACAATAAAAACGAATAGCTCAGTAACCTCAATACATATATCAACAAAACAAGCCAGTTCTTTTCTTTTTATCTCAAAAGTTCGCAGTCAGTTCTTTATCATTACCATAACTAGACACAAATAAGCTTAGAATATAGCTGAAATATTGCTGCTCGGACGTTAAACCCCAACAAACAAACAAACAAACTTAAATTGTTATCTGTCTCTCACAAAAAAAAAACACGTTTTAAGAGATGAATTTTGTGTGTAAAACATTTTTCAGCAATAAACTCATAGTAAATTGTTCAATTCTAACTATATTATGCAATCAAAATATTGATGCTGCATTAAGTTAATTTGTCAATTAATTAGAGTGAGCGCAACCTCTAAAACTCATTTTTAGGAATATGTGCAACGGGAAAAAAACTAAAAATGACGTTTTGAATGGAAGTGTACATGTACAAAATAGTTATATTGTTTAAGTAGATAGAATGTCACTCGCGTCGAATTTCAGTTTGGCAAAACAATATTGCGAGTTCCAGTATAATGACAAACGGCAGTTGAATTATTATTATTTAAGAAAAGATTTGATAAACGGCTCAAAAACGAGAAAATGCTCCGTCAAACCTCGCTTTTGCCAGGCACTGAAATAGTCATTTAAAAAGATAAGCTTTTTTATTAGGGCTTATTACTTGCGTTTTGTTTGAAATAACTGGTACTGAATAGTTGCTCTTCTTGTTCTCATGTTTATTTTGACAAATACGAATTACATGTTAATTAATCAAACAGAGGTGTAAGCGCGGCAAATATACAGTATATTAAACCTTATTTGTGAAGTTTGGAATATGAGTTTAACCTCAGGTAATACTATATCAAGTTTGTCTTGAAGATGAAAGAAGCATTGAATGTTTTATATAAATTGTAAAGTAGAAAATTGAAGCAAAATAATGTGGGTATATTTGAAATTCATGATAAAGTTATCAAAAGAACCAAGATTCTAGCAAAAAACAAAAAACGCAAGAGTAATCAAGGGAACCAAGGTTATAGCGGTAATCAAAAGAATCTAATCCAGGGACAAAGACCAGACATGGAAAACAGACACACACAACAAAGAACATAAAATATCTAAAATTATACAAAAAAGTAACAAAAGCAAATAGGCAACTCGGACTCCACTAAAAACCTTGGAGCATGGACCAAGTGCACTGGTAAGGTAAGCGTCCTCTGCTTTTCTAGAAACACCCACCGAGTTGCTCATAAAAAGTCAAGTCCGGTGTAGACGAAAGCGGAAAGGAAAACTATGACCCGTTGAACAAATCAGTTTTGGATGGATACACCGTAGCGATCCACGAGTTCATGATGACGACCATAAAACTTCTGTAGGGATGACTTCAATCTTGTAGCAACATAACGCTGTTCCAGAAGCCTATTTGGTAGAATTCTAGCGCGATACAAAAAGTCTGCGTAGTTTCGGCAAGCTCTGGAATAACGTATGAGTTGTGATATGAACACTCCATACGCAGGTTCCGAGTAGTTTTCTTATACCATCGATTTCTATGTGTAAGTCAAGATATGAGACTGACTTCACAGTATCTGTAGTATACGTTTTCTCAAGTTCTTTGTGGTAAATGCAATGCATCAAATCTCCGAAATTAGGATTATCCAAAGACAATACGTCATCTATATAGCGGAAACTGAGATTAAAGGATCTAGCTACAGATATCCTTTCTTTCGGATTAGAGTGAAGGGATAGGTCAGCAAGTAGCACTCCAGAGACAAAGACCCGACTTAGAAAACAGACATACACAACAAAGAACATAAAATACATACAAAGTAATAGAAGTAAATGAGCAACTCGGACCCCACAAAAAAAAACTGGGAACATGGAACAGGTAAACATCCCCCGCCGAGTTGCTCATTAAAAGTCAAGTCAAGGGTAGTCGAAAGATGAAAGGAAGACTAAGACACGTTGAACAAATCAGTTTTCATGGTGCAGATAGATACACCGTAAGAATTCACGAGTTCATGATGACGACCATAAAACGAAAACTATAGAACAATACACAATGCTATACATATGTATCCGTAATGAAACTATAGAACGATAGACAATGCTATGCATGTATCATGGTTTGAAAATATCACTGTTTAGTAATATGAACTGTTGTTGAAAACCTGTTTGTAAGTGCGTTCCAAATCTAACACGTTTTGTTACATTCCTCGTTATTCAGAAAGTCATAAATATACCGATACGCCGCTGAATTAAATATATGAAGATAGTTTCGATTTCCCTATAGAAACTTGACGGTATGAACACAGAAAATTCCTACAAATTTATAGAGTAATCAAACCGAGATATATCTATGAAAAGAGACAAAAACCTAAAGTTGGATCGAAAGTCACACGCTAACCTGACGGTAAGTTAAAGAAAAAGTCACAAAGCCGACGATAATGTGGAGAGAAAGATACAAACCTCTGAAAGTTATTCTGAAAGTTTTAAATTTTGTGATACTTTATTAAATCTCAAACTCGACAATAAGTCATAAATGTGAAAGTAACTCTACTTCCTTGCGATATGTTAGTAAAGTAACAAACATTGCAGAAATTACTCAGAAAATTACAGTTTGTGTAAGAAGTTTTTAGAATTACAAAATTGGCAGTTAGTTAGATTCAGAAAGTCACATCTTTCGCGATGTGTTTTCAATCGAAAATCTAACGGACTTCAAGTAAAGACACAAATCCGATGTTCAGATGATAATCACAAAGTCGGATGTTAGTGAAACTCATGAGCCTAGTGGAAAGTTACATGCACCCGTAGTTGAACAAAAAACAAACTACTGGTAGGTTAATTAGAAAGTCACAATCCTTGATAGAATGATAAAACCAAATCTAACGAAAAATTGATACGAAGGATTCAATCGCGGCGGTTTCAAAGCAAGTCACAAACTTGGCGGTATATGTACATTAGTTAAGTCACCAACCTGACATAATAACGCAAAAATTGATAAATGCATGAAATATATCAAGTCGAATTATTTGAATCGAGAAAATAAATTTTATCTAAGTGAGCATTTATACGTTTTTCAATGCACCCTGACTGCAATACCTTGTAACACCAATTAGCTTTTTCGTTTATCCAAACTAATGAAAAAAATACATATTACAAATTTCATTCACACAGAAAAAATCAGAATTATAGTGTAACTGAGGAAACACTTAACAAGGTAAGTGACATTTATTCTATGCTTTAACTTGTATATTTTTACGAAACCTTGATGTTTGATACGACAGACGATTGCAACTCAGTTGTACGATTTAACAACTTCATTTACAACCAGTGAAATCATTTCAATACCGGTGATAGTGTTTTTGTTGTGTCGCCTTCCGGCGTCTAAATTTTTCGTGGACAACACAAACTTATACGAAACCGGGTTTCGCCATGCCATAGCTACATACAAAATCGGGTCCTCAGAATTTTTGTTTTTATGTGGGAAAAACGCAAACTGTGAACTGTAAAAAGTGGAATCGTCATGAATGTGAGGTGAGCAGCGTGATCATCAGTTGACCACCGACAATTCCTTTGAATTATCCCTCCATCAACATGAAATAGGAAAAAATTATCAATCCAACACCAGAACTGTTTATGGTTAACTTTATTTTCTAATTATTTTACATAAACACTATAGATTAAAAGAAAAATCTTACATTTCAGTCGGCCCCGTGCAGGTCCGGATGTTAAAAGAATAGACCTGCAGCAACGCTAAGCTTGTTGTAAAAGGCGACTAAATATTGCTCAGGAACCTAGCCGGCGGCTAGGCGCTCTGCCCACAGAGCAACTGGAATGTGTGCACCAGATGGTGGAATGGGGTACCCCTGGCGTGTTACATGCTGGGGTTGTCAGGCTACAATACGGAAAACCTGACCGCAAACCATAGTGGTGCACCGTGTTGGGAAAAATGACACGTTCCTTGCACGTTAAAGAACCCTGCTGTGGTATTCGATAGTAGGAACCTTTGCGCTCCGCCACAGGAGGCTAAATTGCCCAACCTTACCCATCCCTCCCTTTTTCTAGTGGCAATCACAATTTTTTTACCCTATTTTCCTTGTGTCCCATCCTTTTTTTTTTCATTTCATCATCATTTCATATTCATTTTATCATCCATTTCATGTTCATTGTCTCAATACAGCTGAAATATTGCTGCTCGGACGTTAAACCCTAACAATCAATCAATCAATCAATCAATAACCTTTCAGTCGATCTATAATGTCCGACTCCGGTCTGCATCCGAACTGCGTAAAATGTTGAGACACAGTGTTGTAGCTGAAAATACGATAATGCTCAGCTTCGAGTAGCAAATACCGTGATGGATTAATGAAGGGAAGTCAAAAGAATGTAATCCAGGGACAAAAAAAGATCATAAAATAACCAAAATAATCCATACAAAGTAACATAATTAAATGAGCAACTCGGACTCCACTAAAAACTGGAAGCATGGACCAGGTGCATCGCGGGTAGAGAGATACTGCACATGAATATGATGGCTTTCACTAGAAATTTTCGTTAACTGGAGTTGTTTTCTGCACTGCTACCAAAAATAATCAGGTGAGGATACAAACCAGTTTACATTACGGTGCAGAATATTTTTTTCTTGTTTTGTATGACTATTTCTTTCATTGGCGTTCTTCTTTTTAACGGAAAGCAAAATCTGAAAGAATATAGTAATATCCATGCACTGATTGTTTACTCAAGTTCTATTGAGCTACATTGTATTTATATCCTTCTTGAAATTAATAGAAAAAAACTATGGTCTGAAGTACTCCGTATTTATTCAAAGTCATGTGGATTTTGTATCTTGTCACTACATACTAGTTCCATAAATCCTATGACTAAAGTAAAATATAACATTGAGAACGATGATTTGAAAAGTATAGCTCTTTGCTATAATTCAACAAACGGTAAGGAAATAAAAAAAATTGTTGTTTAATTTGTTATATTAAAGCAACAACCTTGCAATATATCTAAACTACAGCTTTTTATTTTTTTATTTTAAAAGAGTATGCGTTAGTATAATTGAGTGGCACTAACGGTGTCGTGTTGGAAGACTTGATATTTGTGTGAAAGTATGAATATTAGTTAGCTGATAGTTATACACTTTTATAGGAAGGTTTTAACAAACACGAGAAATACGGGTCAAAAAAGGGTTTTTGTATGTGTTTTCTTAATATTTTATATTCTGTTTCATATGTGTTTATTTTCATTGTTTAATTGGAAATTGTCATTTTGTTTAACAATTTAATCATAGTTCATGTGATTTCAAAATAGGTTTAATTTGTGAAAAATGAGCACAATAAGATTCTTAGGGTCATTATCGGTCCGAATTTCCCTGCTGTTCACTTTTGAAATTTCTTTTTCGCTACATGAGTACCCAAGTCAATGCATTTTGTTCGACATATTTATGATTTGTCACAATATTCACAATAAAAAAAAGAAAAGAATGCATATTACGTGCAATTAAGTACCAATCCAAAATTCAGATACTGCGTATAGTACATGGGAATCATGGTGAATATAAACCAATCGAACATACACTGCATTTTTGGTCTACATGTGCTATATTTTTACTATAGTCCTGGCTGTATATACATATTTTAGACATACTTACATGCATTATGTCTGATTTTTTTTTTAGCTAATTAGTTATTTTCTTTCTACCCTTGTAGTCTTGAGTTAATATCGTAAAATGTCAACAATATACAGTTATAAGACTTACAATTTGTGACGAAAAGACACATTGCCATGTATTTGAAAATACAAAAAGAAGTCGTTTAGCGTTCTCTTGTATACAAAGCATTGAAATTGACTAATTCAATTTAAGTACCTAGTTCTTTTCTATTACTTCGTAAATGACTCCAACATAATGCTACAGCAGAAGAATCAATGATTTATAGCGAGTGCAAATTTAATCAGAATATGTGCAAAGGGAAATTACTACAAAAATAATGTTTTGAACACAATTGCACAGAGAAAAGTTCATTATGCAAACATAGTCTTGGTTCCTGCTACCTGCAAGATAACAAGGGTATATAGGTTGGGAAATTATTTTATTTAAAAAACAGTTTTAATGTGGAAGTAATCTAGACTTGGAAGGTGCTTGAGCAACAAATACTATCAAATGTTGAGGGTAAGCACAAAGAAGGATATGCAGAATCGCAGGATTGATTGAGACATATCATTTAATTTGGCCTGAGACATTGTCTCTAGAAAGTTATTTTATCTATTTAAGTATCTACTTATGCTGAAAAATACATGTTCAACCCTAACCATCTGCATTTATAAAGGGTAGTAAAAGTATAACATAAATTGCAGACTAAGGTTTCGGGTACCTAAAACATTTTCAATTATTCTCATGCTCTTTCACCTCTATAAAGGATTTTATTACCAAATCAATCATAGAAAATACTATCAGCGCACCCCAATTTATTTTGGAGGGGGAAGACGTCGCACAATGCAAAAAGCACCCTTTATAGAAGTTAACAGAATGCCGTCTTATTTATTTCTTACAATGTAATAATAAAAAAAAGCCTATGGAAAAGGACAAACTCATTGAATACATGTAACTTTATTGAACGGTAAAAAATACCTATAGCTATACGTGTACATATATGCACAACCATTTCTTAAGATAAAATTTCTCTTTAGAAAAAAAAGCAGATGTACCTTGAATTGACTGACTCAATTCTAATACAATTACAACAAAAATATCACATATCAATTTAAACCTCAATACATACACCAAACCAAAATATCAACCAGTCCCTCCAACAAGCTTATTTTGGAGAATATAATTCAAAACTACACAAGGTAGGAATCTACTTGGCGTTTCATCTAATAACCTTGTAAAAGCTGTAAAAGCAAGCCCTTCTATACAGTTCAATTTACATGTAGCTTGCTATAGCTACTATCTTGAATGGATGTAACAAAAAATTAGGAATTAATCGTCAATATAATTCGTTATTATTTTAAATGAGACACTATTGATTTCTTCAAGTAGCAATACACGACAAGCTCTTTGTGCAACTAGCGAATTCATGCGATGATACTGCTAAAGATTTTCAATTAAAACGAAGAAGGCATTATTTGAATGAACCACAGTCTTATTTTAACCCGGATCGTGTAAACGTACCACTTGTTTACAATACACGATAAACGGTTTACATGTACGAAACACAGTATACGATGTGCATCACTTGATATACGATGTGCGAGACAAGCTTTAATTACCAATAATGCAAGTTTTGTTTTCAAATTAAGCTGGAAATTTATAACTCGAATTTTGTTGAAAGCGATTTAAAAAAATAAAACCCTTTGACAGTTGTACTTTTCGTATTAAATACCTTTTCTTTTAATATTACTGTGTCAATCTATCAATTGCATATGAATTAATCAGAATTTAACCCAAAATGAATTCAAATTTAAAAAACAAAAACAAAAAACAAAAACAAAAAACAAAACAAAACAAAAAAAACCAGAGCAATTGCAGTTTCGTATGAAATAAAATAGCCCAAAAGTCACAGATAGACCTAATATCATTAGATTTTAATACAGGCCTATGCTATAAGGGCTGCTATTGAGTGATTAAAAATATATATATTTAATTATATATATATATTTTTTTTAAATCACTCAATAGCAGCCCTTATAGCATAGGCCTGTATTAAAATTTATATATATATAATTTTTAATGGAGATCAGTGGATGAATAGGATGATTCATGATAAATGAAAAAAATAAAAAAATGCATGTTTTGGCTTAAAATTGGCAATTTTCATTATTCATGTTGCATTAATTGCAGACATGAGTTCTTAGTTCATTGGCTGGAAAATGGTATATTTCTCAACATTCAGGTGGAAAATTGGCCTATTTAAAAACAATGTATTGCAGGAGGTTGCGAAAAATCCTAGTAAGTCTAAACATCGAAAATATATGTTTTAGTCCAAAAAATGTCAATTTTCTCTACACCCAGATTATCGCAAACAGTTTTTCTCGATTGAAATTTATCAAAACAACAAAATATCTAAAAATATTTTAAGAAAACTTATCACATCAGAAAGAAAGTACATTGTAGTACTTCAAATGAATGTGATTACTCTTCTAAAGATCCAAAATATATGTTTAAGTCTCAAATTTGTCAACTTTTACTTGAAAGAGAATATTGTGATAAGTAATTTGCAATTAGAGATAATCAGTACAACACAATTTCTCAATTTTTGATATGAACGTAATATATTTGGAAAAATGTAGTACTTAAGGTAGATGCAATGTCTCTCAATACGTCTAAAACTCCAAAATATATGTTATCATCTGAACAAAAAGTCCGATAAAACCTGAGTTAGAGATATAAATAAATTTAGCGGTTTTATGACGTGCATAAATCATATCCACTCTGCAAGATGATTTATTTGTATCTCAAAAAAAAACATCCTTACCAAATAGTTACTTTACTTGTTGCTTTGTTTTTCTACCAAAACGAAATACATGTAAATAAATCGATCAGAGGCGTAGGTCACACAGAATATTAATTATACCAATAATAAAAGAACAAATAACAATGCTATCATGGTTTGAATGCATCACTGTGTAGTTTAGAACTGTTGTTGAAAACCGGCTTGTGCGTGCATGTTTTGTTCTGTTCCAAGAATGCATACATTTTATAGCAATTAACGAAGTAAATTGTATTAAGAATTTTCTGTTCTTAGTTCTGTTTATATGTTCCCACGTGGCTTTGAAAGCATAACTGTATTCATACGAAAACGAAAAAAATCGCATTTTCATTCAACATCACATTATAGTTTTGTTCAGTTTACAAAATGGAGTATCTTAAAATTGTATTTTTCTGTGCTGCTGTTGTTAGAACTAAGTCAATGTCCTTACAGAATGGTACCTTTGGTGAAAATAAATTCGTTACAACTGAAATGTTCGATTCTCTTAGGGATAACATGACATATATGATCACGGATATATCAAACAAATGTAAATTAAAGTTCAGTAAACCTGACTAAATGTTAATCTTAAAACGATAATTAACTGAATAAATAGAAATAAAGACCCAAACCTCATGGAAACTTATTTAGAAAGTCACAAATATACATGTAGCGATACGATAACGATGACGATAATTTCGATACTCTGACGGATATGATCACTGATAATTCTTACAAATGTACGTTTAGAGTAACATAAAAGCAACAATAGGTTAGTAAAAGAGACCAAAAAACTAAGGGTAAGTTATACAGAAAGTCACACCCAAACCTAACGGTACAATTTTTATTTATAAGCTAGAAGGAAAGTCAAAAGCCTGGTGATAATGTGGAGAGACATACACAAAACTCACAGCAATTCATTCGGAAAGTTACAAACCTGGTCAGAAACTCGATGATAAGTAGAACAGAAAGTCATCAAACTAACAGTGAGTTAAAGGTACCAGGATCGCATGGTATGTCCCTGAGTGGGTGTACCGTAACGTCAAAATATGGATGCTATAAAAAATATAGTGCATTTTCTTTTTGCATCTCTACAAAACTAATGTTTTGTCAAAAGATGACAAACTTTTTAAATCTAACATAATAACATAAAAATGCTCCACTGAAAAGGTTGGTTTGATGACTGCAAAACGAAAGTGAAAGTAGAGAAAATTGCTATTTATAGTTAAATACTACTTTTCTATCTGATCTTCGTAGACTCACCCTATTTGCTTTGCGGAAATTGTTTTGGACATGTCCTTAGAAATGCTACAAAAGTGTAAGTATTATTGAAACAATTTACATATATTTTTTTAAATCCTAAAAATATGCACTTCAATATAGAAGTCTATGGGAAAATTAATACAATACTGAGACCTAGTAAGGATGTTTTTTTTTTCAAGTAAAGTTGGATATTTAGCAAGTGGTCTTAACCAGCTGAAAAAGTAGTACCCCAATGCAGGTAACACTTTTAAGATGAATTAGACAACTTTTGAACCTGATTTTTTTATGTTAGCTCTGTTTTTTGCAAACATCAAACTATGAGATGACGAACTTTTTATAACATAATAACATAAAAATGTTTCACTGAAAAGGTTGGTTTGATGAGTGCAAAAACGAAAATGAAAGTAGAGAAAATTGTTATTTATAGTTCAAGACTACTTTTCTGTCCGATCTTCGTGGACTCACCCTATTTTCTTTGCGGGAAATTATTTTTTGACATATCCTCAGAAATGCTACATAAGTTAAAGTTTTATTGAATCAATTTACGTATTTTTTTTAAAAAGTCCTAAAAAATATGCACTTCACTATAGGAATCTACGGGAAAATTAATACGATACTGAGACTTAAAAAGAAAGGTATAAACCTGACAAATGAGATGCTAACTAAAATACGTGGTGATATGTTAGTAAAGTCACAAAATGGAGGAATTTCTTCAGAAAGTAACAATTTTTGGCAATTATTTTTTTTATTATAAATTACAAAATTTGCTGTTAGGTTAATCATATTCAGAAAGTCACATCTTTCGCTTTGTGCTTTAAGTCGAAACTCTAACAGTAAAGACACAAACCTGGTGTTCAGATCAACATCACAAATCTGGAAGTCAGTCATTAAAACTCACAAATCTAGCGAAAAGTTACATGTCCCCATGGTACATTAGTCAGAAAGTCACAATCCTGTCAATACATTAATTAAGATAAAATCTAACGAAAAGTCAATATGAAAAATACAATAGAAGCGGTTATGAAGCAAGTTTCAAAATTTGCAGTACATTAGTAAAGTCACCAACATGACATACATGTCCATAGACACTAAAATTGATACATTGTATTAATTGTATAGCTAGTACAATTTCTCGTATCGAGAAAATTAATAATATATACATGTGCATGTAGTATTTCTAAGTGGGTATTGAGAAATTTGTCAATGCATCGTGTCAGAATAAACAAAACTGAAAGTCACATGATAGATTTTCAAGCAATTTAAAATAATGAAAAAAAAATTACATCATTACAAATTACAATAAAAAAATAAGAAAACTATAACCGAATACAACACTGTACAAGGCAAGTAACAGTAATTGTATGCTTTCTTTCAGTGCAAAACAACGGAAAGAAACTTGTTTTTTTTTACGTAACCCTGACAACTGATAGGTCATATAACCACAACTCGATTGTACAATTCAACAAAATCTTATACAACGAAGGAAATTATTTCAATACAGGTGATGTTATTTTTGTGGCGCCATCTACCGGCGTCTACCCGTTTTCGTGGACAACACAAACTCATACTGGTAAATACGTTAATACGCGGCTTAGTGTAGCAAATATCGTGAAAGAAACAATGCACATGAACCTGGATTCGTCCACTGGAAGATTTTCGTCCACTC
This sequence comes from Perna viridis, assembly GCA_037379345.1. Lineage (NCBI taxonomy): Eukaryota > Metazoa > Mollusca > Bivalvia > Mytilida > Mytilidae > Perna > Perna viridis. Next base: position 28,485,028 of record CM074520.1, read on the forward strand.
GAATCGTTATCTGTACTTTCATCAAAGATGACTATGTATGGATACAAACCAGTACAAATTTCGGTACAGAATATCATTTTGACGACCAGTATGATTCCCGAAGTTCTGTCATGGGCGTTCTTTTTTTAAAGGGAAGTGAAAATATGAAGAAATACGGTTACATATTCGCGCTGGGTTTGTATTCACATTTTTTTCAGCTAAATAGCCTTCATGGAAATAAAAGTGTACTATCTGAAGTACATTGTACTTTCTAAAAGCTATGTGGATTTTGTTTTTGACAAAGTTTGCATATTATGTATGAACTGTATATTACATCGGTCGTTAATACTATAAAATCATATGATTGAAGTATAATAAGAAAGCATAAAGAACATTAAGAATATATCAGCTCTTTGCTGAATTCAACTAACGGTAGGGAAATCGAAAGTGTAAAATTGTTAAAATAAGGCAAAAAAAACTTGAAACATATCGAAACTAAAGCTTTTTATACGACCTTGTTTATCTAACTACATGGTACTGTCGGTGTTGTCTCTGAAGAATTGGTTTTTGTGTGAAAGAGGAATCAAGAGAACCAAGATTATAGTTATAGCGGAATTCAAAAGAATGTAATATAGGGACAAAAACCAGACATGGAAAACAAATAGACACAACAAAGAACATTTAATAACAAAAATAGCACGTACGAAGCAACAGCAGTAAATGAGTAAAACTCGGACTCAACTAAAAACCCGGAACAATTGACGGGGTGCATCGGTAAGGTAAGCTACCTCTGCTTTTCCAGAGACACCCACCGAGCTGCCCTTAAAAAGTCTAGTCAAGTGTAGACGAAAGAGGACAAGACAGCTATGACACGTTGAATATTAGTAAGCTTATGTTTATAAACTTTTATAAAAAGGTTTCAACCAACAAGAGAAATGTATTCATTTTGGGGTTATGACTTTAGTCGTTTTGGAAATAACGGCTTAAAGGAAACAAATACTTTTCTTCGAAATTACTTTTTAACTATAGAAAATGAAATCAATGTATATGGCATTGCTTCACAATTTTCTATACCACAAATGCCAGGCTGTGATTGATTTTTTTTTTTTTTGGGGGGGGGGAGGGGGGTTGGGGTTTGGACTTGATCCACTCAGAAATGAGGGACCAAAAAGTGGCAAGACATACATGTAAGCATTTCCCTTATTTCAAACAATAACTTAAGTATATGTAATTGGGTCTTTTTAAAATTATTCTAGAAAGTCCGGTGCCATCGAAAGAAAGCTTTGATCAATTGAAAAGCTATGACATGGGACAATAAAGAATTAGGGGCAAAAATTGGACGAGCAACTAGCATTTTCCTGATAACCAGACAAGCGAATTGATTTCTTTTAAATTGCACTAACAATGTGTTATACTTCAAAAAGAGACTGAGATTTTTGGGACTGAAACTGGAACCAATTAGGAATAAAGGGCCACAGAGGGGTAGAACAAGATTTTTACTGATTTCTGGATAAGCAATTATAATCGAAATCCAACTACCTAAACAAACAACATAATGGCCTTTACTGTGATACCATTACGAGTTGGCGTGTGGAATCGCCAAGTAAATGGTCTGGGCATTTGCGTATAGTCGACACTCAAATATGTGCTGGTTCTTCATATCTGCAGATATCATCTGCTCAAAACATCTCTCACTTCTTTGCCTTACGTTTTTTATTTTTTTTTTTTTTTTTATTTTTTTTTTTATTTTTACTCAAAATTCTCTTGACGACATGTAAATGAGCTCTCACAGTGAAATGTGCATATGTGCAACATTAGTTTAACTTTAAAAAAAATATTTCGAACATCCAGTGTTGGGATGAACCGAACCAGGCAAAAAACGATTTGTGCTTTTTTCTGTATATATCTGGTGCGGGAAACCCCTATCTAAGTGAATATTATACAAGTCGATAGATAATGATCAATTCTGAAGGACAAAAACTTACGTGCAAAGACGTACATGTAGTTGAGTTAGATAAATTTTGGCTAATGTTTTGCAAACGCGATATATACATGTAGTATAAAAATATATAAGAAATTTCAAATCATTGCATGCTTCCAGGTTTCTTCAAATCAAAGCTATTTGGACTCCTTTTCATAGATTAAAACAAACAAAAAAACAAGAAACAAATAAAAACAAAAAAGAAAACAAAAAACAGAAAACAAATACACATTCGCAAATTAACGTGACAGTACATCCGGACCCGTATAACGCGGAATTTCTTTTTTGGTCTACGAAAATAATCCCAATGGCTTTTCGTCATTTTCTGTAAGGGAAAATTATACTTCTTTGTACAATGGTGGACAGGTTTCATAAACAGATTAACCGATATCATCAGACAAAACTTTAAGTTTCGTTGTTAGGGCAGAGAGAAAGGCCGTCGACAATAAAACGTTCACGTTTCCCATGTTTTCGTTCGTGCATCGTTGATCGTGCGTTTACACATCGTTTTGCAAGGAGGTCTGTTTAAACGCACGATAGAAGCGTTCGTTTATTTTTATGTTTTGATTATTTTCTTGAATTAACTGTTATTATTTATATTTTTTGTTATTATTAATTTACATTTGTATATAATTTCATTAACTCTGTTTTCTTTTTTTCCGTCTTTATTATATGTTAATATTATTACTTTTCGTCGTTCGTCTATCGATTTGAGAGTTCGTTTATCGTGCATTTAAATGCACGCTAGGAGCGTTCGTTTATCGTGCGTTTAAACGTACGCTGGGAACGTTCGTTTATCGTGTGTTTAAACGCACGATAGGAGCGTTCGTTTATCGTGCATTTAAACGCACATTAGGAGCGTTCGTTTATCGTGCGTGCGGGACACCTAAACGTCTCAAGGAGGGTACTAATTTGTTATTCATGTTTTATGTTTATGAAAAAAGAAACCATTTAAATGAAATTTCATTGAAACATATTATATTGTAATATATCACATATGTATACAAAAAGAAAACACCAATAAAATGAAAATCAAACATCAGAAAACAAACGATAGTTAACGATAGACTTGTCAACAGAAAAAAAAATTACGAACAAACGAAAAACGACACAATGGGTTTTTGATATTCGTGAATTACTTCAAATCTGATATTTATACGCTCCCGAAGAGAGTGTTAATGGTTGAATTATCATTTGGGTTCTGTATACTTACTGCAAGAAAAAAACATTAATTTCCGTTTTGAACCTTCAGTATCAGAAGCTTGAAAATAGCACCATAGCAGCTTCATTTTCGTATACTTTTTAAATGCAATTGAGAACCAAACCAGTCTCGGAAAGTATTCGCTAATTTCGATGATTAAATACAAATCGAATCATAGGTTTTCCAAGATAAGGTTGGCCCAATCGTAACATCTCAGCCTTTCTAGTTACACAAGCCCCGTGCAGGTCCGGGTGTTAAAAGAATAGGCCTGCAGCAGCGCTAAGCTTGTCGTATAAGGCGACTAAATAGTGCTCAGAAACCTAGCCGGGGGCTACGCGCTCGGCCCACAGAGCAACTGGGATGTGTGCCCCAGGTGGTGGAATGGGGTACCCCTGGCGTGTTACATGCTGGGGTTGTCAGGCTATAATACGGAAAACTTGACCGCAAACCATAGTGGTGCACCGTGTTGGGAAAGATACCACGTTCCTAGCACGTTAAAGAACCCTGCTGTGGTATTCGATAGGAGTAGGAACCTTTGCGCTCCGCCACAGGAGGCTAAATTGCCCAACCTTACCCATTCCCCCTTTTTCTAGTGGCAATCAAAATTTGTCGACCCTATTATCCTTGTTACCCATCCTTTTTTTTCATTTCATGTTCATTTTATCATCCATTTCATGTTCATTGTCTGAATATAGCTGAAATATTGCTGCTCGGACGTTAAACCCCAACAAACAAACAAACAAACTAGTTACACAAAAGAAAAACCTCAGAGGCACTAGGCGGATGGATCTGTCCGGAAATTTGACCGATCCGATTCTAAAATTATAGTATAACTGGTTGAAATTTTTACCGTTTAGTTCCGATTGAGGGTTGGTCATATAACAGTCTGCAGTATGGCACTCAGATGTTAACAAAGCGAAACAAAGAAAATCGATAAAAAGAGAATGGAAACGAAACATAACGAAAAAGAATGAATCAAAACGAAATAAAAACATGTCAAAAAAAAAACGAAACACGAAAATCGATAAAAAGAGAATGGAAACGAAACAATACGGAAAAAAATGAATCAAAACGAAATAAAAACATGTCAAAATAAATCAATACAAATCAAAACAGAATGAAACGAAACTAAATGAAATAAAAGAAATCTTTAAAGACGTTTAGAAAATCGATAAAAAGAGAATGGAAACGAAACAATACGAAAAAGAATGAATCAAAACGAAATAAAAGCATGTCAAAATAAATCAATACAAATCGAAACAGAATGAAACGAAACTAAATGAAATAAAAGAAATCTTTAAAGACGTTTAGAAAATCGATTTAAAGAGAATGGAAACGAAACAATACGAAACAGAATGAATCAAAACGAAATAAAAACATGTCAAAATAAATCAATACAAATCGAAACAGAATGAAACGAAACTAAATGAAATAAAAGAAATCTATTAAGACGTTTGACAGTTTATAGGAAACATATTTTTTTTACCTATGCCAGACAATTCGACCTAAAGACATTCCGGTCTATGACAATTCATAATTCTTTTCGAACGCCCGACATTTTGGCCCATTGACATTTCAGACCATGACAATTAGGATAATGTATTACGACAATTAAAACCGTATATCAATACAAAATTTTCGACATCGGAAGATTATAAGTATAATATATGAAATCAGAGCTGACAAAAATTTCTAAGGTGTTTTTAGTTAATGTTTCCTCGGGGGGCGGGGTGGGGGGGGGGGCGTTAAAAGGTTTCTCCTTCCCAATATCAAAGAATGTTACTATTGCTTGATGGGTATTGTTATGAGGAAGGCAGTGGCCTTTCGTGCGAGCGAAGCAAAAGTAACGGGTATCCTTTTCAATGTCTAAACATTTAAGAGCGAGCTTCGCTTGCTTATGAGACAGGTGTAACCTGTAAGCGGATGAAGTTGAGTATGTAGATTATTGTCACTTCTTGACGCTTCTTGACACTGTTGTCGCTAATTTGTTAAGACCGGTATAACCGATTAACGCCAAAAAGACCCACTCTTACGGCATGTCGGAAACGAAAATAAATTTTAATTTGAATGATTATTTAACACCATATAACAAACGGTTTTCAGTGAAGGTACGAAAATACCGAAATTAGTATGGGAAGCTCCGAAAGGCACGACTTCCTGTCAGACTGAATCGGCGCTTTTGGACTATTAATCGCCTTCTGTTCTACAGCAAAGAAACCATGATTAGGAGGAACAACAGTACATTCACAATCTTGGACAATGACAATAAAACAGACAAAACAGTAATAATAAATAGTATTATAATCTAGCAAAAATAAAAGTTGGGCAATGCAGACTTAAAAATCTGGTTGCAACAGTTGCACCGGTAAGATATTAAGTAAAAATGCTTTAATTACTAGAAACACAACACCAACCCAGTTGCTTATACATATACTTGTACAATTGTACAAAAGTAGTTTTTAGTACTCTAAATTACCATGACAACCATCAGAAAAATATGATGAACAGATAAATGAACAAGTCAGTGATACTGTCGAAGGAGACAGCGACTTTGACATTAAATGACGCTACATTTAATTAAGAATCTAGTGAAGACGATCATTTTATTTTCTAGAACCGTCCAATAGTGACACTATTGAATATATAACTCAAAACAATTGTTGGTGTAAAGAGTTTTATGATGGTACAAGGTAAGCCCTGCAGTAAATTTTATTGACTTTGATACTATTAGTGTCATAGAATTTCGTAAACATTGTAGAGAATTGTCTAGAGAGGAAGTGGATATTGTTGTCACGTTTTTCTCATATACGAACTGGATCCCGGTATACGAAAGAAAAAAAACAACAGAAAACCAAAGCAAAACAGAGTCCATATCACTAGACATTATTTTTTTTTTGCTTCAATTGCAATAGGGTATGTCAGGCTACATATTCTGTTTCATACACGGCATCGGGAGAAAAAAAGTTCCAAGCTATTGCACAATCACTGGATGAGGACGGATTATCAGAAAGGGTTCATGAATCAGTTGGCAAACCAAATAAAGATGCACTGAACTGCAATACCAGAGAAAGAATTCAGAAATTCTTGACAAGAATGCCTGCAATACTATCAGGTGCAGGACTGGATAAAGCCAGGCAGTGCTTCCTTTATGAATACATACGTATATTTGTATATACAGATGATTTCAAAGATCAAGTTTGTCCTAAGCCTGTTGTGCCAAAGAAAGAAGTAGACTTGACTCGGGAGTACAGTCAACAGTTAACACTCAAGCCTGTAATGCTACCAACAAAGGCACTTCAGAATGTTTACAAGTTACAATCCTGAATTCTAGTATCGTGTTGCTTTAGCAACAACAGAATACACTTATGGATTCAAGTTACCATGGATAAGAATAAAATAATAGAAATACAAGTTTGTGACCTGGTAACAAATAACACACGAAGAAAACATCTTGAAATACAGCATACATGTACATGTAGTTCACAAAACAAAATGTCACCATTACAAAGAAAATAAGAGCCATTTCATGAATCTGTTGTGTAAGTCACAATAACGAAATGGCCCATATCTCAGAAATTGCATGGAGTTGGAAAAAGATATTTTCAGGAAATGTTATTCGATTTATACATGTATGCATGTACATAATAAAAATGGACTTGTAACACTATTCACAAAAATCTAATCTTGCCCCATTTTTCCTGTCACGATCAAAATATGTATCCGAGTTATTCAATTTTTGTCGGTGTTACATGTATATTTTGCACAGACGGACCTGACTTTATTAATAAAAGGAGGAAAATGTTAATTGTTGAATGCCAATTATAACATGCATATTTATAGAAGTTAGTAGATGCCAAGATTTTGAAATGCCCGGAGATGTTCTGAAAAGAGAATGCTGTGACATGTAGAAATTAGCAAGAAACTTCACGAAAAGGTCAAAATCAATTAAATATATATATATATATGATACATACGGTTACATGCATGTACATACATTGTACAATGTACCAACTTATGATAATGTATATTACATGTATTGTTCGACATATTTTTTTAAATATTATTATTATTATTATATTATATTATGAAAATAAGTTTTTTCTCAAAACATAATAGATCAAAGTATAGGAAAAACAAGGGTAAGCTTCAAAGGCCTTGAGCGGCCCCAATTTCTCTGCCGTAACATCACTTTTGAAAAATGGGCTGTCTCGTTTCGCAACCATGTAAAATGCATGATAATTTAACATTTTTAGTAAACATTATTTTGGTCTGGCTGTGTATACGCCATACGAAAAGGTAATTTCGTCTTTTGGATAGATATTACTTTGACCTATCGTCGCCGGTGAATGCGCAAAAAGGGGTAATCAACGGTTTACATTCGACAAATGTATGCTATAATAAAATACATTTATTAGCAATATGAATGAAATTCAAATACTGCATTTACATATATAATTTAAAAGAACTAGTCCACATACAATGCAGACACTGCTGATACATTGTGAAGAAAAATCCATCGAACAAATGATGCTTTTATTGGTCTCCATATGCTGTATTTTTACGTAATGATAATTCTGGTTGTTTTGAGATATGAACTTAAGAGAAATCTCAATAAACCAACCGCGTCAAACAAAACCACGAACGATAACTCCTGTCATGCGCCAATATTTTACACAATCTATACATGTCACTATTTATCTCGAAAGTGCAACAAAAGGATAAACTGAAAGTGGTTTCGTGGTCTGTATCTGTTCTTGCATAACAAAAAGAAGTGAAATCTGTGGGTTTTGCACATATATGTACATTAATCACCTTTTGTTTGATTCTCAAAAAGACTGCTACTTAAACAACAAAAACGAACAGACACGCCAGTACAGCAACCACAAATACAAATATCAGCCAGTCAGTTCCTTTCTTTCTATCCTTATAGTGTGGGGTTAGTACCTGAAAATGCCAACAATATTCATTACCTGTACATGTATAAAAGGCTTAGAATCACATTCCCCTATACTTGAAAATACGAAGGGGAAAGGGGCGTTAGGCGTTCTCTCCTTTTGAGATTTGTTTTGTCTTTATTGAAGTACAGTATGTTTCAGTGTTATAAATCTTCGAAAATAAATCCTTGTAATATCATATTTTTTTTTTCAAAATAATTAATTTAACAGCATTTGCTTTTGTATTGTGCATACGAACTCTTAGAAATATTTTCAAAATTTTATGTCAACAGACCTAAAAAAAAATTTCCCTTAGCATTAATTTAATTTTGTCAGTTCAAATGTTAAAACACTTATTTGAATATCTGGTGTAAAATTAAACAAGGAATCCATGTGGCCAGGCTACATTTCATACCAAGTCACTTCAAGTAATTTGAATATCTAAATGTCAATACAGGATTAGAAACCATGACTGTGTGGTGGTCAATTAAAATCTATAACAGATATTTTTTATTGAGTTGATGTCGCATGTCGATGTTATGTAACTGAATATTCAAATAGTTATTCCAATACTTAAGCAAACAAGAAAGAATAAAAAGGCATGAAATGGAATTAAGCAATTAACTCAATCGGAACTACTCGGCCATCTCTGCTACATTCAAAATAATCTCGGATGCAGAAAGGAGAATTTCTTCTTGAAAAATTTGCCGGAATTGTAGTCAGACGCGAATCGTAGTAGTTCAATCCACAAGGTAACGCTTTAAAGTTAAGTTGGATAGCACAAGAAATATAGAACAACATTTCTTCCAAGAATTTTGGCGCCAAGCGAGGAACTAAGAAAAATAGTGACGGTGAAAAAAATTCAACCAGTTTATTATAATAAATATAATTTTAGAATTGAATCGGTCAAATTCCGGAAAGATCCATCCGCCTAGTGCCTCCGAAGTTTTCCTTTTGTGTAACTAGAAAGGCTGAGGTGTACCAATTGGCAATTAATCCTAATAAAAATATTTCCCTTGGTTCGTAATCTTATGACAAATGAATTTTCAAGATTTTTTTTTCTATTTTTTTAAATTCAAATGGACTACAGTGGATATATATATATATATATATATATATATATATATATATATATATATATATATATATATATATATATAAAGGTCTGAAAAATTCCCACCGATGTTAGAACTCAAATTTGCGATGCAAATTTTTGGTCGTTCCCTCCGCGGGACTCGAACTCGTACCGCTGTGACATCTATGGCAACACCGCCTGCACGAAGTCCAGCGCCCTAGACCACTCGGCCAGCTAGGCTATAAGAAAATTTCGCTGGCCGGGTCATTCCTCCTCGTAGGATTAATCTAGGGTTGTAACTTAGTACTAGATGTATGGTAGTACGGGACAGTTCATTTAAATGTTATTATGTGTAGTGAATAGAGACGTCACATTCTGAGACGTTGTATAATATTGATTTGTTGTGACATGCATCATTAATTTGATCCTCTATCCTACATAATAACACCTAGATGTCCCGTACTACCATACATCGTGTACTAAGTTACAGCCCTAGATTAATCCTACGAGGAGGAATGACCCGGCCAGCGAAAGCTACATTTTTATACAGCTAGATGGCCGAGTGGTCTAGGGCGCTGGACTTAGTGCAGGCGGTGTTGCCATAGATGTCACAGCGGTACGAGTTCGAGTCCCGCGGTGGGAACGACAAAAATTTGCTTCGCAAATTTGACAGTTCTAACATCGTTGGGAATTTTTTCAGACTCTTCTATATATATATATATATATATATATATATGTGTGTGTGTGTGTTTGTTGAAATATAATATACATACAGTTATGTCCATTCTTATTCATGTACATTTTATAACGGAAAGTGAAAAATAACAGATATGTAAGGCTTTTGGGTATGTGTGCATAAAAATTAAAATTGAAAATTGTAGACCACATGTAGATGTTCTTGTAGCAACATAATAGTCATAATAGTTTTACAAAGAGAGTTAATTCCAAACAAAAAAAATTAAATGTTCAGTACATGTAATGTATATGCAGATGAGAGAAATTTGAGTTGGAGTTGTCTTTCAGTCAGGTTAACCACAGTTTTAGTATTCTGTACACCATTTTATAAATCTTCGAAAAAAATTCTTGAACAATCATTACATTAAGCATAGGAAAGTGTTTTTTTTCTTTTATTGAGATAAAATTAAAAAAAAATACTATTTAAAGTTCGTATGAACTTTAGAAATGGACTGAAGTGGAAAAAATGAAATATTTAAAAACAAGAGGCTCCCAGGACCCTGAATGGCTCACCTGATTAAATTTTACCTTTCAAGGGCAATACATTTAACAAGGAGTTGTCCAACATTTTTGACTCAAGAAGACTATGGTAGGAGTTATTATAAGGATCATTTCATCAACTGAAGGTTTCTTTCTATCTATTATAGTTTTTTTAGATATTGGCTGAATGAATTTTTAATTTTTTTTTCGAAGATTTATAAAACCCAAACGGACTTTTTATTGTAAAATTTATAAATTCATTATCGCTCTTTTGTAGCTAACCGTCATACATTTTATAATACTCCTTTCATCAGTATACAAACACAGTGACGGATCCCTAGATAACAGAAGGATTCCAGAAACCAGAAGAAAAGGGGAGTTCTGGGCAATCATTTGCTCCTTTTGTTCGAACTTAATTAACCAAACTTTTCAACAAAAGGGGGTTCCACCCCTGGAATCTCCTGGCTCCGTCGCTGAAATATAGTTTTATATCGGTGTAATTTGGTTGGATACTAATCACAAATACCTGTTGCATAAAAGACAAAATAGGTACATCTAAGGAAGGTGTACATGTATTCAGACAGAACTGCTGCTTATCAACATCATCACAATAGTTCATGACATGGGCAAATCTGTTTCCAGGCAACCTAAGTTTATTGATAAAGGAGTCGACCCGTTTCTGTATTGTTGGATCCGTTTTATTGGACTGGACTTTGTCTCTGTACGTTAAAACTCCGTTTATTGGTATGTCTAAAATATACATGTCAGTTGGGAAAATAAAATATCTTTTAAACTATACTGCATTCTGAAAATAAAATATGTAAGACTAGCATCCTTATAGCTTCTGGGTTATTTTCCTAGATGTACTTTACAACCTTGAAATTGCAAAGAAAACATCAGGTGACTAGTATAAAACCGTAGACCAGTTTGATTTCTACCAGATTCATCGTAAATTGCCAATGTGAAAGTCATCTGTAGAATATCTGTGTCAAAAATTATTATAAATTTTATCTACTGTGATTACTAGAGATGCATTTTGCAAATATAAAAAGTCGTACATGTACATATGGATCCAGTAGATTTTATGTCATATAAATTGTATGGAGGACGAAGTCCTCATCGCAATAATCAATAAGAATTCAATCAGTACTAAGAGTTAAAATTAACCTGCGCATGTGATCAACATGTAGTAACCTACAATGGATATATGAGTAGTAAAAAAGTGCTCTAGTTTTTGAGTTTAATGGGCCTAGAGAGTATATGGCTATATCATATGTCAATGGAAAGATAAATCAATGTAGGTTTTTAATATCAAACTTACAAATGTATCAATTAGAGGACGGAGGGTTTTTTTTTTTTTTTTTTGGGGGGGGGGTTAAAAATCAATCGACCGCAACACACTGATACGTAATTTAAGTGAAATCGTTTATTGTAAATATTGGAAAACAAGTAACATGTAAAGATCACATGTATACAATAACAAATATGTAAAAAAAGAACTTTTTCCGACAAAAGTTGACTATTTAATCACAGAACAAATTCGCCTCTAAAAATGATTGCATTTTAGTGCATTTTATTTTCAATGATCAAGAGATAATAATTAGACAACCGGACAACATACAATATTACAATGTATATCTAAGTGTTCTTTACTGAATAACAAATGAAACAAACACAACTTTCTCGATTCGACCTGCAACATGAACTTTACAAAATGTGCAAATGAGCAAATTTTTGAACCACTAGTTATACTAAAATTGTAAATTACGAAATCATTTCCCGAACAACTTGTTCTGTTCTGTTGGTACAACGGAAAAGCTCGTATATCATCAAAAAAAACTTTTGTTTTACATGATCAATATCTTAAATGCTTTTTAAACAGATAGATACAATCTGACATTTGTTTTCTGTTATTCAGTAATTGAGAGCTCAACAATGTTCGTTTTGAGGAAATTGGAATGAAGAACAGGATATTCAGACAAAGCACCACAAATACAAAAACAGTCATTAGAATAACATATATAAATTTAAGGAATTGAATATCAAACCAGGTTTTGGACCGCTATTATTGGTAGGATATTAATTTCCTCAGTTTTTCCTTAAGCGCCCGTCGATCTGTTCTTTTATAAATAATGTCATTCCGGATTTAAACTAAGGAGGGAAACCCTGGCATTGCTTAAAAGTCATCAAGTATGTGACGGTGAAAAAGAACGTTGCAATGATTTTTTTTTCTGGGTCCACTGAATCAGCGCCCGTGCTATTATTTTTTTTCAACATGTACACATGCCTATTACTCGTTCAATTATCTTATAATCCTAAGAACTAGACTATCAAGTATAATAAACAATATTCAATATCTGTGCAGGTCCGGGTGTAGATAGGCCTGCAGCAGCGCTAAGCCTGTCGTAAAAGGCGACTAAATAGTGCTCAGAACCCTAGCCGGGGACTAGGGCGCTCTGCCCACAGAGCAACTGGGTTGTGTGCCCCAGGTGGTGGAATAGGTTACCCCTGGCGTGTTACATGCTAGGGTTGTCAGGCTACAATACGGAAAACCTGACCGCAAACCATAGCGGTGCACCGTGTTGGGAAAGATGCCACGTTCCTAGCACGTTAAAGAACCCTACTGTGGTATTCTCCCGGAGAAGGAACCATAAGGCTCCGCCACAGGAGACCAAATTGCCAGACTCTACCCATCTCTCCCCTTTTTTCAGTGGCAATCAAAATTTGTCGACCCATTATCCTTGTGTCCCATCCCATTTTTCATTTCACCATCATTTCATGTTCATTTTATCATCCACTTCATGTTAATCGCCTGAATACAGCTGAAATATTGCTGCTCGGGCGTTAAACCCCAACTAACAAAAACCGTTTTGAATGATAATAAAAACATACTTTGACCCTGGGAATTATGATAATTTCGCTTATAGTCTCCCCTGAAGGTCAATTTGCTAATAGAAAAACTACTCTGTCACAATAAACTTCAAAGTTTCTTATAAAACTTTAAAAGAGAAATAATGACGTTTCAATAATAAAGTACATTTTGTATACAAAAGAAAATTTGCCGGAATTTTGAATTAAATTGTATTTGGAAGATTTAAAGTTTTCATGCAATTTACTGTTCAAAATTATTATTGTGTAAAGAAAGTATTCATTTCCACAACAAAATTTGTGTTTACGGAGCTGTAAATCCTCAAATATAAATATTCAATTTAATGCATGAAGTTATGTGGAAGTAACTCATGTCTGATTTCAGATTATCTCGTATTAAAGATGTAGGCATATATTTTCAAGGTTTACAAATCGATTTCTCTTGGAACATTCCCCACTGGGTTGAAACAGGGAAAAGGGTAAATAGTACTAACGTTGTGAAAAGTTTTCGGTGTTATTTGAATAGAAAAAAAAGTATAGATTAATAAGATTTATGAAACAAAAGTTACATGCACTTGTTACTTATAAGGCAGATCTTTGATTGCAATCATACAAGGCATATAAAATTGCATGGTAACTATTTAAATACTTTGGAATATAGAGAAACGTAAACTATACAAGATTCTTTCCAGCGCTGATAGCATTTTAAACTTTCCCTTGTATATGTATTGATATCGAGGAAGTGATTTTGACAGAAGATACCAATTTGTTACGAAAATAACTCCTTGTAGTATCCAGTTGAAATATCAAGCATGACGAATAACTATGATGTGTAGTTTCTATTAATTCCTTTTTCTAATACATGTACAAACCTGTATATATTTTCTCGCAGTCAAAATAACGAAATGGTTCATTCTGATCTTTACTTTTAATCAAATTTTCTGCATGAAGACCCCTTGTTGTGAAATTTAGGGGAATTTCCATTCTATTTTTAGCTCATGGTCTTCTAGGAGGCTAGTAAACCTCGCATAATATTTCTATGGCTATTAGTGTACATATGCAGCTTTTAGGTGATGTATAGTTTTCTTTAGGTTAACCTTAAGGTAGAAGCTCCACAAATTAGTTTAACTTAGTTCGATTTAAACAGAGGACCTCATTAGGATTTGACCCATGGGTCCCTACTAGGGCTAAGCCTCCACATACTGGTGACTTATAATGCAACCAAAGATACACGTACCTTGCCCTGTTTTGTAAAAAAGGAGTAAGATCCAGTAGCGCTTCTGCAGGAAAAAACGTCAAAAATCAAGTGATGAACCTAATTCGAAGGTCAACCTGGGTGACCAAGGTCGATTAGTCCGTTAGTACATCTTGGGACTGAGATTTCAAGCATAATTAAAGACTATCGATTCCCAAAATATTTGGAATTTCCATATCTTCCTTTGTCCTTTACACAAATTTAATAAAAAGCTTCACCAAGCACAGCATGATACGACCGCAGTGATCGAACCCTTGACGGATAGAGCAAGTGAGATCACTATATTAGTTTGACACACTTAAGCATAAGGACTTACAGTTTATATGAACACAACACATGGTTTTGACACTATATTGTAAAAAGATTTAAAGTTAATTAAAAATTTTCAAATCAGACCAAATAAAAAAATGTCGATTTTTGGAGTGTTGCTCCCTTGACCCATTAAAAACATGAGATATCTCTGAAATTTCTATGCTAAATGCAGGCAAATATTTTTATGAGGAATCCAATAACCCAATGAATTAAAGCCAAAATCGGACCAACAATAAAAAAGTCGATTTTTTTTCGGTTGTGGCCCCTTTTGCCCCTTATAACTCGAAAACTGTACGAGATAGCTAAAATCTTTTTGAAAAATTTAGGCAGAGACTTTTATGAGGGATCCAATATATTTATTTTTTTAATCGGACAAAAAATTTTTAAAAAGTGGATTTTTTTCGGGTATGGCCCCTTTGATCCCTTATAACCCGAAAATTGTAAGAGATGTCTGATATGCAGGCAGGGGTTTGTATGAGGAATCGAATTAATTTCGTTTTTGAAATCAGACAAAAAATGAAAAATACGATTTTTTCCGGATTTAGCCTCTTTGGCTCATTATCACTTGAAAACCTTAAGAGATGTCTGAAATCTGATAAATGCAGGCAAGAATTGTTATAAGGAACATTAAAAAAGGGATTTTAAAATCGGATAAAAAAAAGTTGATTTTTTGCGGGCGTCGTCTTACTTTGACCCCTTATAACTTGAATATGGTCCAAAATACATGGAATCAGCTGCAACATTTGTTTACAATAATTCAATAAGGAACACAACAAAAAAGAATAATTACAATCGGAATAAAACAAATTTTCTACATGGGTTTTAATAAAAAAATATACTTTTAGCCCCTTTTTCTAAAATGGTAGGGGGAACAAAGTGAATATGAACCTTCCATTTGTGGTTAGTAAGATCATATCAAAATTTCAGAACAATTGCTCATACACAACTAGAAGTATAGCATGGTAACGAGGTGCCCAAAGACGACGAGGACGACTACGTTTGTTTGTTTGTTGGGGTTTAATGTCCGAGACTACGACGACGATGGCAAAAACTGTGCCATAACATTATATGATCACAAATTGCTTACGATTGTCTGAAAATTGCCCCTAACCATTTATGTACCAAGTTTGAAGTTGGTGTCTTGGACCAAGGTCAATTAGTCCATCTTGGGATAAGGATAAGATTTTAGGCCTACTCGAGGACTATCAATCCCCAAAATATTGGAAACTTCCATTTCTTCCTCTGTCGTTGAGAAAATTTAAAAAAGCGGACCCACTTATCACATCTATACAAACGTTGGTGCAAATGGCTTGGACCAAGGTCAATTAGTCCATCTTGGGACTGGGATGAAATTTTAGGCCTACTTAAGGAAAATTAATTTCCAAAATATTGGGAATTTCAATACCTTCCTCTGCCGTTGAGAAAATTTTAACCCCCCCCCCCCCTTTACAACTTGTGTACCAAATTTGGTGTCGGTGGGACCAAGGTACATTTTTCCATCCTGGGACTGGGATGAAATTTTAGGACCCCTTTTTACAATTCCTTTAGTAGGCCTAAAATCTCATTTCAAAAGGGGGGCCTAAAGCAAAAATAGTCCTACACAAGTTTTAGTGTATTTGTGTTATGTTGCTGTGACAAAAATGATTATCAAATTTGCACAAGTGAGCTTGTGTTTGGCAGGGAATTATATTTTCTTTATTTCTGAATTAAATACTTTTTATGAGTTCTGCATGAAGACCCCTTTTTGTGAAATCTAGGGGAATTCCCGTTCTATTTTTAGCTCAATGTCTTCTAGGAGCCGGTGTCGTACTGCAAGGTACATGTAGTAAACCCCACATAGCATGTTTAGAGCTATTAGTGTACATATGCATCTTTTAGGTGATGTATAGTTTTCTTTAGGTTAAACTTAAGTTAGAAGCTCCATAAATCATTGAACTTAGTAAAATTAGCGTTGAAGCCTATGGGAAGTTACATTAGAGGTTTGTAGCTTAAAACAGTCCAGAAACTAGACAAAATGCCCGGAAACGATCCCGTGTTATACAATTTTAGTACAATTAAAAGTTTAAATATGTGAAAATTTGGAACATCCAACTCATTTGCAAAGCCCATGTTGCAGATCAAATCGAGATTGCCGCGTTATTTAATTTGATATTCAGTAAAGAATACTTAGTAACTGTTATACTTTGTAATATTATACGGCGTCTTATTATCTCTTAATCATCGAAAATTATAGGGGCATTTTTGTTCTGTGATGAGTCAACTTTTGTCGGGAAAAGTTCATTTTTATATTTTTGCAATTTTATACATATGATCTTTACATGTTACTTGTTTTCCAATACCTACAATAAAGATTTCACTTAAATTACTTATCGAAGTGTATAGGGGCCGATTAATCTTTTACCTCTCCTGTAATTAATGCAAAATAGCAGAAAACCTTACCACTTTTGAGTTAGAAAAGAATACATTTATTTATCTTTCCATGATATATGATATAGCAGTATACCCTCTAGGCCCACTAAATTTCGAAAAAAATCATGAGTAGGGGAGGATCTTACATGTAATAATTTCGTATCTTTAACCAAAACAAAATGTTTACATAAGTTTTATAAAGTTATTAAGATAAATAAATCCTAGCTAATGTAAAACTGTAAAGAAGGGGTAATTATTATAACAAAATAAAATCCGATATAATCAACTGTCCCGTTAACGATTACACAAGTTACATATTGCCATAATATTTTACCTCTCATTTCTCCAGCTTCAAGAAAGTTCTCAGGCAACGGACTGTTCGGGCTACATACAACGATGATCCGGTCGACGGGAAATTTATTTACATACATTTTCATGGATTTGTTATAATTCTTCGCCAAACCATCGATGCCATGGTAACCGACATAATTTCTTTCTTTTAAGAGAGACTCGTCTTCACTGATTCTTCCAGAAAATACCAATCGCAGGAGTGCTTTGCCTATTTCAGAACAATCATCCTCAAAACCAGTCATATCAAGAAATGTAGGCATCAAAACGTTATCGTGAACCCGGCAGTACAACTTCTTTGGTTAACTGAAATGGGAAAGTTCAAAACGTTTTCGAGATTCTAGTCATGCGATTTCTTTGGACAACTGAAATACGTGTAGGAAAGTTCAAAACGTTATCGTGAATCCGGTAATAAGACTAATTTGGGTAACTGAAATGGGAAAGTTCAAATTTTGAAGAAAGAAAAAACAACACAAAGCAAGGGAACTTTGAACAATCTTAATATGACCAAACGGTTGTTCAGCATCGAATTTCTATACTTTTTTTTTCGCTGTTAAAATGCATAATTTGTTTTATGTAACTTATAAAATGAGTATTCAATCATTAATAGGTTCGATAGATTATGCAAACATAGATGTAAAAATGATTACTTTAAAAGAATTATTTTTCGTGCTTGCTCATTTTCGTGAATTCTGTCAAGTAAACATTTTCGCGGTTTCAAAAAATGATAAGCGTTCTATAGTGTAAAAAAAATCAATTTTGCAGATACTATTTTTCGCGTTTCAGAATTCAGAAATAGTCCGAAGACCAGACGCTTTAAATCAGGATGGAAACTAGCAAATCTAAATAAACTGATTCAGAACCGATAAATAACCTTCTGAATCGGGTAGTAACTTGTCTGCCTCCACCACCAAAATTTCCATGAATGGCGATTTGACGCCAGCTATCCATATTGAAACTTGCGAACACAGAGTTCAAAAAGGATGACTTTCCTCCACCTGGGCAACCTACTACGGCAATGTTTAATGGATACTTCACAGAATGTGTATCGCCTGCCCTCTCCTTGTAGCTTTTCAACAGCTGTTCTTTCTCTCGAAATTTTGGATCATCTGTCTGGTTTGGGGTTGCATTCTGTTCGCGTAGTTTTCCTCAACGAACGAATGTTCAGAACACGTCTTTCTTGACTAACCTGCGTACATGTAAGTTAAAGATCTTGAACATATGAGATTATTTAAGTTCAATTTTTACTAGGAAGTCATGTGACTTCTGATGATGTCGATCAAAGGGACGGACATCCGGTTGATAACCGAATTAAAGTAAAGTACTTCCACCGCAAAAGAGATCTGGCGGATAAATTTTGAAGATGTATCAATTGATTATTTCGTATTTAAATACACTGCCCGTTTTTTACAGTATACGATTGAAATTATTTTCTTTTCCATAAATGATGGTCAAAGAAAAATTAAAATACACATACAAAAGTTTGAACTATATTTCAACAATGCCTTTGACTTCCATAAATGGAATTCACGTGATTGGCTACGTTTAAATCAATAGGTTAATTGAGAAACAAAAAAAAAACAAAAAAAAAAACGAAATGAAACTGTAAAATTGGTTCAAAATTCCCAATAAAATAAACAAGTAATCTGAGTGTCAGGGTTCTTCATTTCATCAAATGTGGATATGATTTACAAACGAAAAAGGTGATTCCTCCTCGTAGGATTAATCTAGGGCTGTAACTTAGTACACGATGTATGGTAGTACGGAACAGTTTATCTAGGTGTTATTATGTAGGATAGAGGATCAAATTAATGATGCATGTCACAACAAATCAATATTATACAACGTCTCAGAATATGACGACTCTATTCTCTACACTGCTCCATCGGATCAAATTGATACAGGGAAGATAACGTAAACTTATAGAAGGGTCTGAAAGTTTCTATAAGTTTACGTTATCTTCCCTGTATCAATTTGATCCGATGGAGCAGTGTAGAGAATAGAGTCGTCATATTCTGAGACGTTGTATAATATATATATATATATATATATATATATATATATATATATAAATATAACAGCAAAACGGCGGAATTACTGTACGATTTACTTGAAAAATATGAAACATAAAATAAGTCGAAATAATTAAGCAAGACATATAGCTTATTTAGACACGACAATACAAAGACAATACAATGACAATACAAAGACAATAAAATGACATTACATTTGATACAAAATGTGAACAATACACATAAACATACCTCGCATGAGGTGCAAGAGGCCTCGTTTTCCAGGGACAGTACAATTATTACATAAGCTGTTTATTCCACCTGAAGGAACAATATTAAAATAATAACTAATGTGCTAAAAATATGAAAAGGTAGTTATTTCCCTTGATTTAGAATATTTAATAAACAATTTATCTTTTACGTATTTTTAAGTTTATAAATAGTTATACTGTTGTCAATCTGTAACACCTCAATTTTACTTATAATTTTAAGTACACAAGTTTGAATTTAACCATTTTATTATTTTATTTACAAAAAATTAATATTATTATTACCTCAATATTACTGCTATCGATTATTTGTTATTCATACTTTATCTATATCAGTTTATAAGTTTTATCATTCATTCACAGGATCACACACATTTTACACACCAATCGATCAATCAATCAAATATTGTAAATTGATAAACAATATTATTTCCACAAAACAGATGATTAAATAACTATTCAGGTAATTGTTATTGTAAGGAAAGAAACTGACCTTCACTGCATCAGCAAATCTTCCACAGACTTTAGATTTAGTCAAATTATGTTGAAGTTCAAAGAAAATAAATTATGGCTTCATTCTTCAATAGTTTTCAATAGAGTGCCCAGAACAAACAAAACATTCCCGCTCAAAACCAATAACCCATAAACTGACCTATAGATATAGACTCACCCTTATATGGTGATATATAGAAAATACTAGAGACAGAGACAAAGTAAACATTGATTGTTTTAATGATTTTTATTAGAGAAAACATTAAAATAATTAATAAAGATATAAAACAGTTATGAATATATAAAACACAATAAACTATCAAAATTTCACTCTGCCACAAAACGAAGCAAACAAAAAATGGAAACGAAATTAAAATGAAATTTTGAATATTAAGTATTGTGCAGATGCTTGGTTTTAGTAGTGGTGAAAACGCTGATCCCGTTGTCAAAAATTAATCTTTTTGGAGATACAGAATGAACATATAGCCAACCGCAGATTATGGTTAGCGTCTTTAAAACCTATAAATACCTCGTGAACCCACACCTTTTTCCCGCGGATAAGTACATGTGACTGCACGTATTGTAATGACCCTTCTTAACAGTAGATTTGATGAAATCGATGCCCATGGCTAACATGCATATTCAGTTACAAGTCTACGAAATAATCTGAATAAAATCTTTTTTACGGCATTGAAACATGAGCAAGCGAAATACATACATGCGCATGCGTGTACCATACAATACCATACAGAATAAATTGAAAGCCTAGCTGAAAAATATGACCCTGTGAAGAAAATAACACCCTAAAAAGAATACAGATCAGATTCGGTTCTAACCTCTCAGGGGAATTATCAGATGAACCGGCTCTAAGACAGTTCGTAAAGAGTCATAGATTAGTCCTAGAGCAATCTCATCAGACAGTTCTGCTACTAGATCCAGCTCTTTTGACAGCAGTGCTGGCTCCTACGAGAACAGTTCTACTTGCAGAGCCGGCTCTACTGCTGGAACTGTCAGAAGAACTGGCTCTAGAACTGTTCTAAATATGTCATAGAACTGTTCTTCTGACAGTTCTAGGACAGTTTTGTGAGAGGTTAGAACTTATGTCATCTGTACACCTGTAGCATTCGTAAAAAAACATTCAAAATTAATATCCAACATTTCTTTATAAAACCATGAAAACCGACAAAAAAATCTGGGTCATAAGATAAACCTACAGTGTACATTGTATAACTCCTACACTGCATACTTTAAAAAAGACCTGCTCAGGATCTAACTACATGTACATGTACTGTAGTTATACGTACATGTACATGTAAATTATGTACATTTGTACATTTTAGTAACATCATGTATTCTGTTAAATAATTAATGTACATAAGGCATTATGTCTTAAAATGTAACCTATTATGCCGACGGTGATTTCTACAAGTACCTGTATGCGTTTTTGAAGTCATAAAACACCAATGCATGAAAGTAGACTAGATCTATCATTTCCTGTTTTACCGGAACCAACAAACAACGGATATCATGACAAACAGGTCTGGAACTTGATTTTCTGTGCATTTTTCAGGTTGTAATTTTTCATTCTCTTGTACTGTGGGAATTTTTTTTATACCACAAACATTTTTAGTCGTCTTGTGGTATTACCCTGTCGGAGTCGTCGGAGTCTGCACCGTTGGTGTTTGCTTATTTTCGTTTATCAACGATAACTTAAGTAAAACATATCGGATCTTTTTGTATTTTTAACACATTGATTTTAGGCAGATTGCGAATGGCCCTGTAATTGTTGAAGAATTTGCCTAATCCTTGAAATAAAGGGCTACAAGATGGAACATAAGTTATCATTAAAGTTTGCAGAAACATTTTATTGTAAATCCAAATTTGATTATTCAGATGTCAATGTACTCTTTTTGAAACTATGTTTAAGAGTTTTTTATCCTGCAATGAGGTTATTTGTTAAACGAATAAAGGTATATGGTTATTTTTTTGCTGTATCCGTACATTATCAGGTTAGCGACTTTCTGGCTCCTCCCACTAACATGATCGGCGGATTCCGAACTACTTTTTTCTGGTATGCATAAATTAATCATGGCCGCTACCATAGATACGATATAAACAAATTGCGATTGCGTATCCGGTTAATCTTTTTTTCGTTGTTTTGTTTCGTTTTCACTTTTTTTTAGCTGAATGAAATACATGTAAAAGATTTTATGTAAACCAAATAATTATTCCCAAATCTCGTTCAGATTTGATTCATTATCAGTTTGCAGACGACTTCCCCTGTCATTTCAGTCATGTCGGACTTGGAGTAAGAGTGCCCGTCACAATTTAGCATAAACTGGTCTCCACTTAAAGAAATTAAAGCATTACAATATGATAAAAGTCTTGAAGAGACAAATGACCAGGAAACTGTAATGCTCTTGGATTTATTACTGCCTAAACCCCAAGATAATGAATCAGAGAAACACTACATTATAGACCTGCCCATTCAACTGCCTCCTCTTCTTCAAAAATCTCAAACAAATATTTCAAATCCCAAAGAAACTAGTATACAAACTTCATCCCTGAAATCTACTGCCATATACCAAACAGAAACAAGACAAGTCAGCTTCCACCTTCCTCGCGAAATTCAAAACCTTAATGTTCTTAAAATCGACTTTACAACCTTTAAAATATTTGTATTTATTGTTCATTTTATTTATTTGTCTCTTGGAATTAAATTAATTTTGATACATTGCTTATTTTCTTCATACAGCTTTGACGGATTATATGGTGCGGATTAAATTTCAATGTTTGCTGAGTCATGCGCCATGCGTATTAATTTTTTTCTTCCGGTTTAACGATCGGAGCACCTCAGGGGATATGCATTTTAAAATCTTATTTTTAAAATGTACACACGCACAAAACTATTAACATAACAGGATAAAAACAATATTAGGTACATTGTCGAAAATTATTAAATATATGTGTATTCGGCTTGGAACAGGGGAAATAGCTCGGCAGAGCCTCGCATTTCCTACCCGTTTCGTTGCCTCATCGCATATCTTCAATAATGTTCGACAATGTACCTATATTGTATATTTATCCTGCAATGAGGTTATTTGTTAACCGAATAAAGGTATACGGTTATTTTTTGCTGTATTCGTACATTAGCAGGTTATCGACTTTCTGGCTCCTCCGACTCACGTGATCGGCGGAACTACTTTTTTCCTGGTATGCATAAATTAATCATGGCTGCCACCATAGATACGATATAAACAAATTGCGATTGCGTATCCGGTTAATCTTTTTTTCGCTGTTTTGTTTCGTTTTCACTTTTTTACCTGAATAAAATAAAAGATTTTATGGAAAGCAAATAATGATTTTGTTTGTATTTTTTTCACCGTCATATATATGGTAAATCCCAAATCTCGTTCAGATTTGATTCATTATCAATTTGCAGACGACTCCCCCTGTCATTTCAGTCATGTCGGACTTGGAGTAAGAGTGCCCGTCACAATTTAACATAAATTGGTCCCCACTTAAAGAAATTGAAACATTACAATGTGATAAAACTCTTGAAGAGACAAATGACCAGGAAACTGTAATGCTCTTGGATTTATTACTGCCTAAACCCCAAGATGATGAATCAGAGGAACACTACATTATAGATCTGCCCATTCAACTGCATCCTCTTCTTCAAAAATCTCAAACAAATATTTCAAATCCCAAAGAAACTAGTATACAAACTTCATCCCTGAAATCTACTGCCATATACCAAACAGAAACAAGACAAGTCAGCTTCCACCTTCCTCGCGAAATTCAAAACCTTAATGTTCTTAAAATCGACTTTACAACCTTTAAAATATTTGTATTTATTGTTCATTTTACTTATTTGTCTCTTGGAATTAAATAAATTTTGATACATTGCTTATTTTTTTCAAACAGCTTTGACGGATTATATGGTGCGGATTAAATTTCAATGTTTGCTGAGTCATGCGCCATGCGTATTAATTTTTATCTTCCGGTTTAATGATCGGGGCACCTCAGGGGATATACATTTTAAAATTTTATTTTAAAAATGTACACAAGAACAAAACTATTAATATAAAAGGATAAAAACAAGGAGCCTCGCATTTCCTACACGTTCCGTCGCCTCATTACATATCTTCAATAATTTTCGACAATGTACCTATATTGTATATATATTAGGACAGTATTGTGAATCTTAAACCGTTTTGAATAATCCCTGCTCGGTTTTTTTTCAGTCAGATTTCAGATATATCTCAGGGTTTTCGCGTTATAAGATCCCTAATTGTAAATGGGTCATATTCCCCCCAAAAAAACGACTTTTTTTTTAATTGAACCGATCATCGATTCTTCTTATTCCCATGAAAATCCCTTCTGTATTTCTCTATCAGATTAATAACATCTTTTACATTTTTATAGGGATCCAATGAAATCAAAAGAAAATGTCTTTGATAAGCATTCTTAAGGCTGAACTTTTTTTCTACCTTAAGTTGAATTTCAAATTTTGTGCAACATGTGTACTGAGTCGAAACCAGTCGTTTTGTCAATAATTAATTGCACATTTGTACATTTGTAGGTCCCTATGTTAAAGTGTGTCAAAAAATATATATACGTCCATACTTTCTACAAGAGAGCATATTTCAACATGCCGCGGTCGTATAATGTTGCGCTCTGCAAATCTCTTAATTTTCTTCGTCCACAATTAAATTTGTCATTTTGATGTTCCTGATATTGGTTTGTCTGATATCGTCCCTTCGTTTGTAACTTCAGTGTTGCCATATGTTCATATCCTTAATACGTTGTAATACCGAGCATTAAATGTGCTCAACAGTAATTTATGAAATCATACTTATGATTTCAGATACAGTAACTTTTCCTTTCCTCGTTTGTCTACCCCGGACTTGACTTTTATGAGCAACTCTGCGGGTGTTTCTAGAAAAGCACAGGACGCTTACCCTACCGGTGCACCTGGTCCATGCTTCCAGTTTTTAGTGGAGTCCGAGTTGCTCATTTACTTTTGTTACTTTGTATGTATGATTTTAGTTACTTTATGTTCTTTGTTGTGTATGTCTGTTTTCCATGTCTGGTCTTTGTCCCTGGAATACATTCTTTTGATTACCGCTATAACCTTGGTTCCCTTGATTACTCTTTATTACAGATCCCTCATGTAAAAACAAGATATGGGAAACAATCATTTATGTACGCTGCTCCTTTCTTCTGGAACTCTCTTCCTGGTGAGTTCAGACAGTGCTCAAATTTTAATCAATATTAATCCATGATTTCGAGCTGGGAGTGAAAAAAACTGCTCCTGTGTTGCCTGTAAAACATGATTTGTGTTACCATGACAAGCAGCACACCTAAACCAAATTATTTTCTGTGTGGTTCTGTTAATTTTTATTGATGTTTTGCTGGCTTATCTTGCTTAAATTTACGCTACTAGTTTTATTAAACAGCTTATTGCTTGCTTTGCATTTAATTTACTTATAAGTGCCTGTAAATGTCTTGACTTGTCTTCGTCATATTTTATTTAAGTCTCGTTTTATGTATTGTCTTACAAGTATGCATGCACTCACTGTTTTATTATTTACTTTATGTCGGTTATAAAAGCTCTTTAAGAGCTTATGTTGTTTTTGTTACATAACTTACCGACTTTAAATAAAGCGTATTTGATTTGATTGATTTGCGTCGTAGGTGGAAGTACATGTGTAACATACACTTACTTGTATCGGGATCAATAAACGAAAACAGATTAGCTAATTTTATCATTGAATTATCATTTAAAATACAAATGTACCCCCGTCTTCGACGCGCTCCTTTCTTTTTTTTCTACCTTACACAGTATTCATGGAAAGTTCGGGAATAGTTGCATATACATGTGTACTTACGCATTTTCTCCACTGTCTCATCAGTCAAGAACTTACCTTGAAAAAGGTTCGATCGTATTATTCGAATCGGAGCAAGACTTGACTAAGATAGAAATGGTATTTATACCCATGTTTAATTTCCGCCTTTTTTTCGTAATCACGTACACGTACTGTATGTAATTTAGTCAGAGGAGTTTTCTCGAGATAATGACTGTCAGAATCTGTCAGGAACTTTTCTTATCCACTTATCTGTTCTACTTAAAACAGTTCCTGACAGGAGGGTGTCAGGATCCATGACAAAATATGACACAGCTTGTCCGAAATCCTGACAGTCCCTGACAAGGTGTGCCGTGGGTCAGAACAGTTTCTGACAGTTTAGAAGTGTTCTATGACAGCAAATCCTGACAGATTCGAAGAGAGGTTAGAGGTGATCGCAACTGTAAATACGCAATGCACATTCAAACAGGATATTAATGGTCTTTCTAAAAATCAGACAGATCGATGTCAAAAATTTAACGAATTCACGTTTATTTCTTGTTCATAAACAGCTACGGATCACATAACCAGTCTTATTTTTCATTTGGTTTTTGTGTTTTGAGATAATAATTATATACAATGTAGATTGTACGAGAAATTGGCACTTTGCAAGAGTTATCATTCTTGGTTTGGTTTTATATGGTTGATTTTAGTGGGAGATGAATGTATGATATGCAGATCTGAATGCGGACATAATTTTCGTTATGTGAAAATATAACAAAGATAGATTCATGAGATGGAAAATAATATTTTGCTTGGTATTTTATTACACAATGAATCACTTTACCATTGACAGTGTATGAATTTATGTCGACTGGTACTTGCATTTAAATGTCGTATGGTTAAATGGTAGTAACTTTTAAGCACTGATCAAATATCCGAATTATCAAAGAGCCTAGTATATTCTGGATTTGGATGGGGCAGTGGGTACCCCCAGTACACTAATATACGGGAATGTGAATTATCATGTATTGAGTACTTTTTAAAAAAAAATGCGTAGATTTGGGTGTGATTTTTTTTCTTATTGGAAAATATATATTTGGTACAAAATAGCTAATGATGCTTGACATATACTTTTTATTGGTGTCATTTACCCATATGAGAACGGTTTTCTGTATTTTTGTTTGAAAGCTTGCACCCAGTTCTGTTTCCTTCCGTATTAGATTTACTTCAACATTATAAATATGAAACGGTTTGCTACATCCATAGGTAGGTACGGATTACATGTAATTTTTCACAAATAAGCACTCGAGTCATAAAAAGTAATCAATTATAAGAATCAAGATTAGAGCGAAAGAAATACATCCCAAGGATAAAGACTGCATAAGGAAAAAAAAACACACACACACAAGAAAAGAATTGAAATAACAGAAATAAAACTTAAGAAATTGAGCAACCCGGAGTAATGGAAAACAATAGAGTAGCACCCCATCCTTCCCGTGAGTATTCTCCTCTCTATTACCCCAACAAAAAATGCACAGAACATGAATAGATTAATATGCTGTTTTTCAATAAAATTTAATGCTGTTCTTGTTTTGCTGGCTTATCGCGACCAGACATAAGAAGGATACGAAACAGTGAAAGTGCGAAACGTTTTGAATCGCTTTCGGTTATTAGCTATACCTTGTGTACGTTTGTGTGTACATAAACAAACACTGAACATGTGTTGTACCTGAATAAATGCAGGAATTGCATGCGACCTTGCAGTAGGTCTTTCCACGTCTTTAATTTACGTTTACGATGTTTTGTGAAACAGAAAAAAAATTTAAGATTTGAAGTACGACCATCTTACGTCCTACGTTCAACGTAAAAATTTTTGTGAAACGCTGGCCAGGTACATATTCATGTAGATGACCCCCATCTTTTACCTGGGATTGTACACTAGAACGAAGCAT
This sequence comes from Perna viridis, assembly GCA_037379345.1. Lineage (NCBI taxonomy): Eukaryota > Metazoa > Mollusca > Bivalvia > Mytilida > Mytilidae > Perna > Perna viridis. The sequence continues at coordinate 28,513,182 of CM074520.1, forward strand.
ACATGTACATCAACGTATAGCACGATTCTACATGTACATGAAGCCTGCATGACTATTATAAGGGTGATTACCATGTATTCTATAATATACATGTAATAATTGAATTGCATGTATGTGATATGAAACTGTAAAAAAGGTAAAATGACGGAAATGTTTTTTACTTGGTTATACTCGTTCCGACTGCATGACTCTTGCAAAAAACAAGAGGTCTGAAATTCCACACGGATGGGTTGGAGTATTTGAAAATTATAGAGTGAATTTGAAGAGTATATCAGTACGTTAATCTTGTATCGAATTGGCTTAATATATTTACTCAGCCGTGTTGAATTGTAAACACAGAATATCACCACGATCAACGTGCATACGATTTATCTTTTAGGCAGACATGTAAAGCTTATCAAAGCATCAATTTCAGGTTCGGATCAAAACTTTGAAAAGGAGTGGTGCCAGCCGGAGTTCCTCAGAAAAAAGGGGGCGCTAGGAAATTATTTGCCATTTTTTGTCAATTTTAAACATGCAAATGACTAATTTTCTAATATAAAGAGGGGTGCTAACCCCCTGCACCTTCCTCTGGTTCTGGTACTGAATTTAATGTTACCTATTAATTTGAATTTCATTTAAACTTACCGCCTGTGACATTTTGAATAATTCCTTAGAGGAGGAACCGATTTGCTCTTTTCTCTGCATATTGCTGACGTATTTAAATGTTGCTAAATTTAGGCATTGAGATTTAAATGTAATTATCTACTTTTGGTTTGGTTAAAATCAATTTAACATTTTAAATTACTTTTTATCTAAATATAATTCATTTACGACTTCGTTTCAAAATAAAATTTGCCAAGTGTTTGATTCCTATAGATTGGAACCAGCGGCGGATCCAGATATTCTGAAACGAGCCTCCCCCATCCCCCAAGAAAAACGGGGATTTCTAGTCTATCATTTGCTCATTTAGTGTCCAAATTCTACAAAATTTCCCAACAAAAGGGGGTTGTACTTTTTGAATATACATGTATTATGGATGGATGCGATCGTGCAAATTTAGATGCTACATGCACTAATGAATTAACCTTCATATTAGAATTCGTAATACAATAAAGTATGTTGATTCAAGACGAAGAAATTCAATAAAAAAAGGAAGTAACACACACACACACACACACACACAGTCACACAAAGAAAAGCAAAACGAACAATAAAAAAGTAGTACCATGGACGCATTTATGTGTCTGAATATACATGTAATTAGTCTTTCTCCTATTCTAGGATGCTGATTAAAAATCACTTTCATATTATTTTTTTTCAAGGTAGGTAGTATAGCCTGTTCAAATTCTACTCTATGAAAAAAAGGAAAGAGCGCTGGCGCGCACAAATATGGTCATGCTCCTCCCTCCTTGTCAATCAACAGAGGTCATGACTTCTCACATAACCTTACTTTTCCCCGCCATTTTACATTTTCAAAGTTTTCTACAGATTTCATGCGAGTAACTGATTCTCCTTTAACTTATTCTTGATATATATTATATCTCCACTATGAATGGTAAAACTTATAGTATGAAATATTCATTGAAGTTCGCGTGGTGAAAATATTAATTTTAATGTTACCATCTCGAGTGGTAAAATAATTCAAACAACTCATTTCTGACAGAAATCTATGTTCTCACCATCGTACATGTACATATACATGTACACGTGAGACCAAATATCTAAACTTTTTTTTCCGGTGAACCAAATAAAGAAAGTTGCAGTGATCAAAATGTTAATTTCAAATAGACAAAATATCTTTGATACAAACTATACTGTCAGATCGGCGGGGTTTTGACTTGCATGCTTCAAACTTCCCATTTTGTTTGACTTTCACAGACTTGTTCTTATTTGCAGTACATGCTTAATTAAAATTACCATTTTCTAACAAGTTACATGTAGATATTTATTTGCAGATCAGTGTATTGTGGACTTTTCATTAGTTTTATGGTATAAGTGTGGTCGGCCGGTTTTTCGTCCATCAACAGTGATTCAAGAGGTTTTATGGAACTGATTAACACAAAGTCTAAAAGTTGTCTAGATAAAAGGAAACTACCATTCTTGCTCTCATCCTTTTTGCATCAGCAGTTAGATTTTAAACTGCGAAAACGGGATACAGAAGGCTTTGGCGTTCTCGTAGCATGTATTTGTCAAAGCCATTAATTTAAGTTTACCTTTTATGATTAAATGTACTATAAATCGATAAGTTGTATTATTTTGTTTTTTCCACTGAATTTCAGTCCAACTTCTAAGACTCTTTTCACCGATAATGACGCAGGTCGCTCGAAAAATAGTTTGGGTACATTGTTTCGACGCCCAAGTAACAAATAATTATATCTAAACGGTTTCTTCCGGCAAACAGCTGTAACCCACACACATGTACAGTCTTAACGGACGATCACTACAAAGCAAGCGGAGTGTACAGTTCGTGAAAAGAAAAGCAAATTGGCGAATTCAAAGGGACCAACCCAATATACATGTATATGTGCGGATATATAAGTCATTCAGAAGTCTACGTTAATAAAAATGACTGAACTTATTCGTTAGTTCTTTTTGGACTAGTGGTACATGCAATAGGTGGCGTACTGATAAATCAAACAACGTTTACGGTTTCTGAAAAAAAACTACTTACTGAGTTGTTTTTGGAAAGGTTGTCAATTTGAAAAAAGAATCCACTGTTATAACAATGGGTTGACGTCACAACAATGGTGTAACTTATAATAATATATATCAAATGTATTTTTTTGACGTATTCATGATTGTTAAAAACCATGTTCGACGTTCAAAATATGGATAATTAAAATATATATATTTTTTTACATAATAGAAAAAATTACCAGGATAATCTTCTAAGGTCTCGAGCGGCCTCAATTTCCCTTCCGTAACATTACTTTTGTGAAATGGACAGTGTCATTTTGCAATAATTCTAATCATAAGATTCTTTATGCTTATAGCCGTTTTTGATTGGTCGAGAACGTCTTTGCCAGAAAGTTCATACATGTATATGCATGAACTTCATCAGATCGTTCATACATGCATGAACGCCGGTCAGATTGAAACCATTATGGCGGCCGTGTAGTTCGAAAGATTGTAACAACGTACTAAACAGCATAATATAGCCGTAAGAATAGTTTATTACATCAGGTACGAGACCACAATTATCTGCCCTTAGCTTTTCGTTGTATACGAATATAGTTCCTATAATAATAGGAGATTTTTCAAAAATTTTTTAGAAACACTTCCTTTCAGAATTTCTCATACTTTTTGTGCTCAAATGGAAGAGGAATAATGAAATTATTTTAGTAGATGTGTTGAAATGAGAAATTTGACATTTAGGTTGTGATTTGGTGAGGTCAAAAAAGGTCAAGTTTGTGACATCCAGAAGCCATTTTGGGTCATTTTTTAGGGTATCTCTGTGTTTATGCATAAAATTTGAAAAAATAATGGTAATTTTTTTTATATTTTTTATATAAGTTGTTGGAAGGTTCAAATTAACGTCCCTGAAAATCTGAATTGAATTGCGCCGGTGGAATTTTTTTAAATTACAGAAAGGCTATAAAGAAGACAGTGGGAAAATTAATTGTGGTTTCGTGCCATCATTGATTTTACCGGTACAGTTTGTTTACATAGAGTAATTTTCCACTCGGAAAAAGAAACTTATAAATGCTTTAAATCTAACTACAAGTAAATTCGCCCCAAAATTAAGTTGTCCCAGAACTAGATTCTATAAATATTACCGGTTCAACATATTTAAAAAAAATAATTACCAAATGTCGGGATAGAATTATCAGGATTAAACAGCTATTTTCGGTCGTAAATGGATGTATGAAAGGATCTCTTCACTCTTAAACATTACACGAATGCCCTTCGGTCGTTCATTGAGCTTGGGAGCGCCGAGATCCGACATACACGTGTAAATGCATGAACGACCGAAAACAGCGGTTTAATCCTATAACCATTAGAAATGATAATTTAATCTTTTTAGTAAACATTATTTTGGTCTGGCTATGTACAGTATATATACGCCATACCAAAAGGTTATTTCATTTTTTGGTTTGATATAACAACAAACGAATAACAAACTAAAACTGGTTTCGTGGTCTGTATCTGTTGTTGCATAACAAAAAGAAGTGAATTCTGTGGGTTTTTCACATACACGCACATTAATCACCCTCTGTCTGATTCTTAAAAAAAGACAGCTTCCTTAACAACAAAAAACGAACAGACACGCCAGTACAGCAACCACAAATACAAATATCATCAGCCAGTCAGTTCCTTTCTTTCTATCCCTATAGTTTGGGGTTAGTACCTGAAAATGCCAACAATATTCATTACCTGTACATGTATAAAAGAATTAGAATCACATTCCCCTATACTTGAAAATATAAAGGAGAAAGGGGCGTTCCTCTCTTTTTGAGATATTTTTGGTATTTAGTATGTTTGAGTTTTATAAAGCTTCGAAAATAAATTCTTGTAATATAATTTTTTTCTCAAAATAATTCACTGAACTGCATTTGCTTTTGTATTGTGCATACGAACTCTTAAAAACATTTTCAAAATTTTATGTCAACAGACCTAAAAACTTCCCGTTAGCATTAATTCAATTGTGTCTGTTTTAAATTAAATGTTAAAACACTTATTTGAATATCTGACGTAAAATTATATAAAAAAGTCAATGTGGCCAGGCTACATTTCATGCAAGGTCACTTCAAGTAATTTGAATATCTACAGATGTTAATACAGGATTAGAAAGCATGATTGTGTGATGGTCAATTAAAATCTATAACAGACATTTTTCAATAAGTTGATGTAACATGACCAAGTTATGTAACTGAATATTCAAATAGTTCTTCCAAAACTTAAGCAAACAATAAAAGTAAAAAGGCATGAAATTGAATTTAGCAATTAACCCAATCGGAACTACTCGGCCATTTCCGCTACACTAAAAATATCCTCGGATGCTGAAAGGAGAATTTTTTCTGGAAAAAAATGCCGGAATGGTAGTCATACGCGAATCGTAGTAGTTCAATCCACAAGTTGACGCTAAAATGTTTTGTCGGACAGCACTAGAAATAATGAACAACATTTCTGGCACGAGACCGCAATTAATTTTCAAGTGCATTTCAATATACACATTTGAGCAGATTAAAAAAATTCCACCGGTGCAAACTGAATAAAACTTCTCTGGCCTAAAGATATGTACAAACAGGATTTTATATATCAATTGTAGAAAATTTTACCATCATTTTCTGAAATTAATACATATAATTCGGAGATGGGGTAAACATGACAAATGAACTGAGTTAAAAGTCCTAAATTTTAACCTTCTTCCACTGAACCAAATCACAACTTTTAGTCAGAATTGATTAATGAAAAAAAATCCCAAGTAATTTTAACCTATTTTCTACCAATTAGAGGCAAAACTTCAGCAAATAAGTTTCCAGTAAAAATATGAAAAAATGTGGAAGGTACCTACTACCAAAGTTGGAACTATATTCGTATACAACGAAAACCAAGGGGAATTAATTGTATTCTCGTACCTATTAGATCAACAAATGTGCTCAATTTGAATAAAAACTGCACTCATGTCAAGATAAACCTTTTTTGACTTCAAGTACAAAGTTTCATCATGATTAGTTGAAAAATATATAAGTTATAGCAAATTTAGTATCAGTGGTACATTGCATGACTCGCATGTCCAATGGTCGAAGGAAATAAGGCCCCTCTAAAATGTGCATTTTTTTTTTTAATGCAATATTTTTGTGATTTTTTACATTGGTTGCATCATATTATGTGTATTTGATGCAATGAAGTTCAGTTTACTCAAGTTCCAGCTGTTTTAAGGCCAAAAATTGGGTTTTTATACATGCGGCCATGGTCAATGCACTTTTAGACCATGTATAGGGGTACACATATGAAAACTCATTTTATGATGCTGACAATGACTTAAATTGATCAACTTCAAACATAAAGTGGTCTACACATATCAAATGTACATTGAAAACAATAAGAAGTGGTTTCAAAACTAAAACTGTCACTCCAGATCAATTTAAACCAGACCTCTACAGAGCTTGTTCAAGTGTGATTGTGTCCGATATTAAAAGTTAGCCTTTATTTGGGTTTTGAAGGATGAAAGATCTGAAACAAATGTAAAATAATGTAAGGTTCTAAGCTTATCAGGTACATAAGCAGACAGTCAGCTGTATTTTTCCAGTTTTTCTACAAAAAATTTCATTTTTGAAACCTTATAGTGTATGCGGAAGTCTAAAATTAGGTGTTTTTGAGAATCACAAGGTATATACATGTAGTGACTTACATTAGATGCATGAATATCAATGGAATGAATATATTAGGTTTTTTTTCACATTATTTATATTATTTACTAGCAAATACAAAAGATTCAGACCAATAAAACACATATCTGTGATTTTATAGATCCTAAGACAAGGCTGTGAAAACCCCTGATTTTGCCATATTTCATTGACTGGGTTCATAAAAATTACACTAAATTGTCAGATTTCTGCCTAAACCTTGTTCATAAAGTATGTTTTTTGTTGATTTGATGTTCCTAGTGTATAGTTAGAGGAGAAAAACTCAAAGCTGTACAATATTTTCCCCACAGGTTTATATTTCATACCTAGCACCTTAGCAAAAGTGCAATTTCAATGGAAAATCCCATAGAAACCATATTTTTTATTTTAATTTCAGAAAATAGAGAATAAAGGGCCAAAATCTTATTATTTCATGTAGATTTACTGAATTCTTGAAAATAAACACCAAATTACCCCCAGCAAATACTAGCAAATACAATTTCTGATACCCTGGCAACCCCCTTATTAGGCACGAGACCGCAATTAATTTTCAAGTGCATTTCAATATACACATTTGAGCAGATTAAAAAAATTCCACCGGTGCAAACTGAATAAAACTTCTCTGGCCTAAAGATATGTACAAACAGGATTTTATATATCAATTGTAGAAAATTTTACCATCATTTTCTGAAATTAATACATATAATTCGGAGATGGGGTAAACATGACAAATGAACTGAGTTAAAAGTCCTAAATTTTAACCTTCTTCCACTGAACCAAATCACAACTTTTAGTCAGAATTGATTAATGAAAAAAAATCCCAAGTAATTTTAACCTATTTTCTACCAATTAGAGGCAAAACTTCAGCAAATAAGTTTCCAGTAAAAATATGAAAAAATGTGGAAGGTACCTACTACCAAAGTTGGAACTATATTCGTATACAACGAAAACCAAGGGGAATTAATTGTATTCTCGTACCTATTAGATCAACAAATGTGCTCAATTTGAATAAAAACTGCACTCATGTCAAGATAAACCTTTTTTGACTTCAAGTACAAAGTTTCATCATGATTAGTTGAAAAATATATAAGTTATAGCAAATTTAGTATCAGTGGTACATTGCATGACTCGCATGTCCAATGGTCGAAGGAAATAAGGCCCCTCTAAAATGTGCATTTTTTTTTTTAATGCAATATTTTTGTGATTTTTTACATTGGTTGCATCATATTATGTGTATTTGATGCAATGAAGTTCAGTTTACTCAAGTTCCAGCTGTTTTAAGGCCAAAAATTGGGTTTTTATACATGCGGCCATGGTCAATGCACTTTTAGACCATGTATAGGGGTACACATATGAAAACTCATTTTATGATGCTGACAATGACTTAAATTGATCAACTTCAAACATAAAGTGGTCTACACATATCAAATGTACATTGAAAACAATAAGAAGTGGTTTCAAAACTAAAACTGTCACTCCAGATCAATTTAAACCAGACCTCTACAGAGCTTGTTCAAGTGTGATTGTGTCCGATATTAAAAGTTAGCCTTTATTTGGGTTTTGAAGGATGAAAGATCTGAAACAAATGTAAAATAATGTAAGGTTCTAAGCTTATCAGGTACATAAGCAGACAGTCAGCTGTATTTTTCCAGTTTTTCTACAAAAAATTTCATTTTTGAAACCTTATAGTGTATGCGGAAGTCTAAAATTAGGTGTTTTTGAGAATCACAAGGTATATACATGTAGTGACTTACATTAGATGCATGAATATCAATGGAATGAATATATTAGGTTTTTTTTCACATTATTTATATTATTTACTAGCAAATACAAAAGATTCAGACCAATAAAACACATATCTGTGATTTTATAGATCCTAAGACAAGGCTGTGAAAACCCCTGATTTTGCCATATTTCATTGACTGGGTTCATAAAAATTACACTAAATTGTCAGATTTCTGCCTAAACCTTGTTCATAAAGTATGTTTTTTGTTGATTTGATGTTCCTAGTGTATAGTTAGAGGAGAAAAACTCAAAGCTGTACAATATTTTCCCCACAGGTTTATATTTCATACCTAGCACCTTAGCAAAAGTGCAATTTCAATGGAAAATCCCATAGAAACCATATTTTTTATTTTAATTTCAGAAAATAGAGAATAAAGGGCCAAAATCTTATTATTTCATGTAGATTTACTGAATTCTTGAAAATAAACACCAAATTACCCCCAGCAAATACTAGCAAATACAATTTCTGATACCCTGGCAACCCCCTTATTAGGCACGAGACCGCAATTAATTTTCAAGTGCATTTCAATATACACATTTGAGCAGATTAAAAAAATTCCACCGGTGCAAACTGAATAAAACTTCTCTGGCCTAAAGATATGTACAAACAGGATTTTATATATCAATTGTAGAAAATTTTACCATCATTTTCTGAAATTAATACATATAATTCGGAGATGGGGTAAACATGACAAATGAACTGAGTTAAAAGTCCTAAATTTTAACCTTCTTCCACTGAACCAAATCACAACTTTTAGTCAGAATTGATTAATGAAAAAAAATCCCAAGTAATTTTAACCTATTTTCTACCAATTAGAGGCAAAACTTCAGCAAATAAGTTTCCAGTAAAAATATGAAAAAATGTGGAAGGTACCTACTACCAAAGTTGGAACTATATTCGTATACAACGAAAACCAAGGGGAATTAATTGTATTCTCGTACCTATTAGATCAACAAATGTGCTCAATTTGAATAAAAACTGCACTCATGTCAAGATAAACCTTTTTTGACTTCAAGTACAAAGTTTCATCATGATTAGTTGAAAAATATATAAGTTATAGCAAATTTAGTATCAGTGGTACATTGCATGACTCGCATGTCCAATGGTCGAAGGAAATAAGGCCCCTCTAAAATGTGCATTTTTTTTTTTAATGCAATATTTTTGTGATTTTTTACATTGGTTGCATCATATTATGTGTATTTGATGCAATGAAGTTCAGTTTACTCAAGTTCCAGCTGTTTTAAGGCCAAAAATTGGGTTTTTATACATGCGGCCATGGTCAATGCACTTTTAGACCATGTATAGGGGTACACATATGAAAACTCATTTTATGATGCTGACAATGACTTAAATTGATCAACTTCAAACATAAAGTGGTCTACACATATCAAATGTACATTGAAAACAATAAGAAGTGGTTTCAAAACTAAAACTGTCACTCCAGATCAATTTAAACCAGACCTCTACAGAGCTTGTTCAAGTGTGATTGTGTCCGATATTAAAAGTTAGCCTTTATTTGGGTTTTGAAGGATGAAAGATCTGAAACAAATGTAAAATAATGTAAGGTTCTAAGCTTATCAGGTACATAAGCAGACAGTCAGCTGTATTTTTCCAGTTTTTCTACAAAAAATTTCATTTTTGAAACCTTATAGTGTATGCGGAAGTCTAAAATTAGGTGTTTTTGAGAATCACAAGGTATATACATGTAGTGACTTACATTAGATGCATGAATATCAATGGAATGAATATATTAGGTTTTTTTTCACATTATTTATATTATTTACTAGCAAATACAAAAGATTCAGACCAATAAAACACATATCTGTGATTTTATAGATCCTAAGACAAGGCTGTGAAAACCCCTGATTTTGCCATATTTCATTGACTGGGTTCATAAAAATTACACTAAATTGTCAGATTTCTGCCTAAACCTTGTTCATAAAGTATGTTTTTTGTTGATTTGATGTTCCTAGTGTATAGTTAGAGGAGAAAAACTCAAAGCTGTACAATATTTTCCCCACAGGTTTATATTTCATACCTAGCACCTTAGCAAAAGTGCAATTTCAATGGAAAATCCCATAGAAACCATATTTTTTATTTTAATTTCAGAAAATAGAGAATAAAGGGCCAAAATCTTATTATTTCATGTAGATTTACTGAATTCTTGAAAATAAACACCAAATTACCCCCAGCAAATACTAGCAAATACAATTTCTGATACCCTGGCAACCCCCTTATTAGGCACGAGACCGCAATTAATTTTCAAGTGCATTTCAATATACACATTTGAGCAGATTAAAAAAATTCCACCGGTGCAAACTGAATAAAACTTCTCTGGCCTAAAGATATGTACAAACAGGATTTTATATATCAATTGTAGAAAATTTTACCATCATTTTCTGAAATTAATACATATAATTCGGAGATGGGGTAAACATGACAAATGAACTGAGTTAAAAGTCCTAAATTTTAACCTTCTTCCACTGAACCAAATCACAACTTTTAGTCAGAATTGATTAATGAAAAAAAATCCCAAGTAATTTTAACCTATTTTCTACCAATTAGAGGCAAAACTTCAGCAAATAAGTTTCCAGTAAAAATATGAAAAAATGTGGAAGGTACCTACTACCAAAGTTGGAACTATATTCGTATACAACGAAAACCAAGGGGAATTAATTGTATTCTCGTACCTATTAGATCAACAAATGTGCTCAATTTGAATAAAAACTGCACTCATGTCAAGATAAACCTTTTTTGACTTCAAGTACAAAGTTTCATCATGATTAGTTGAAAAATATATAAGTTATAGCAAATTTAGTATCAGTGGTACATTGCATGACTCGCATGTCCAATGGTCGAAGGAAATAAGGCCCCTCTAAAATGTGCATTTTTTTTTTTAATGCAATATTTTTGTGATTTTTTACATTGGTTGCATCATATTATGTGTATTTGATGCAATGAAGTTCAGTTTACTCAAGTTCCAGCTGTTTTAAGGCCAAAAATTGGGTTTTTATACATGCGGCCATGGTCAATGCACTTTTAGACCATGTATAGGGGTACACATATGAAAACTCATTTTATGATGCTGACAATGACTTAAATTGATCAACTTCAAACATAAAGTGGTCTACACATATCAAATGTACATTGAAAACAATAAGAAGTGGTTTCAAAACTAAAACTGTCACTCCAGATCAATTTAAACCAGACCTCTACAGAGCTTGTTCAAGTGTGATTGTGTCCGATATTAAAAGTTAGCCTTTATTTGGGTTTTGAAGGATGAAAGATCTGAAACAAATGTAAAATAATGTAAGGTTCTAAGCTTATCAGGTACATAAGCAGACAGTCAGCTGTATTTTTCCAGTTTTTCTACAAAAAATTTCATTTTTGAAACCTTATAGTGTATGCGGAAGTCTAAAATTAGGTGTTTTTGAGAATCACAAGGTATATACATGTAGTGACTTACATTAGATGCATGAATATCAATGGAATGAATATATTAGGTTTTTTTTCACATTATTTATATTATTTACTAGCAAATACAAAAGATTCAGACCAATAAAACACATATCTGTGATTTTATAGATCCTAAGACAAGGCTGTGAAAACCCCTGATTTTGCCATATTTCATTGACTGGGTTCATAAAAATTACACTAAATTGTCAGATTTCTGCCTAAACCTTGTTCATAAAGTATGTTTTTTGTTGATTTGATGTTCCTAGTGTATAGTTAGAGGAGAAAAACTCAAAGCTGTACAATATTTTCCCCACAGGTTTATATTTCATACCTAGCACCTTAGCAAAAGTGCAATTTCAATGGAAAATCCCATAGAAACCATATTTTTTATTTTAATTTCAGAAAATAGAGAATAAAGGGCCAAAATCTTATTATTTCATGTAGATTTACTGAATTCTTGAAAATAAACACCAAATTACCCCCAGCAAATACTAGCAAATACAATTTCTGATACCCTGGCAACCCCCTTATTAGGCACGAGACCGCAATTAATTTTCAAGTGCATTTCAATATACACATTTGAGCAGATTAAAAAAATTCCACCGGTGCAAACTGAATAAAACTTCTCTGGCCTAAAGATATGTACAAACAGGATTTTATATATCAATTGTAGAAAATTTTACCATCATTTTCTGAAATTAATACATATAATTCGGAGATGGGGTAAACATGACAAATGAACTGAGTTAAAAGTCCTAAATTTTAACCTTCTTCCACTGAACCAAATCACAACTTTTAGTCAGAATTGATTAATGAAAAAAAATCCCAAGTAATTTTAACCTATTTTCTACCAATTAGAGGCAAAACTTCAGCAAATAAGTTTCCAGTAAAAATATGAAAAAATGTGGAAGGTACCTACTACCAAAGTTGGAACTATATTCGTATACAACGAAAACCAAGGGGAATTAATTGTATTCTCGTACCTATTAGATCAACAAATGTGCTCAATTTGAATAAAAACTGCACTCATGTCAAGATAAACCTTTTTTGACTTCAAGTACAAAGTTTCATCATGATTAGTTGAAAAATATATAAGTTATAGCAAATTTAGTATCAGTGGTACATTGCATGACTCGCATGTCCAATGGTCGAAGGAAATAAGGCCCCTCTAAAATGTGCATTTTTTTTTTTAATGCAATATTTTTGTGATTTTTTACATTGGTTGCATCATATTATGTGTATTTGATGCAATGAAGTTCAGTTTACTCAAGTTCCAGCTGTTTTAAGGCCAAAAATTGGGTTTTTATACATGCGGCCATGGTCAATGCACTTTTAGACCATGTATAGGGGTACACATATGAAAACTCATTTTATGATGCTGACAATGACTTAAATTGATCAACTTCAAACATAAAGTGGTCTACACATATCAAATGTACATTGAAAACAATAAGAAGTGGTTTCAAAACTAAAACTGTCACTCCAGATCAATTTAAACCAGACCTCTACAGAGCTTGTTCAAGTGTGATTGTGTCCGATATTAAAAGTTAGCCTTTATTTGGGTTTTGAAGGATGAAAGATCTGAAACAAATGTAAAATAATGTAAGGTTCTAAGCTTATCAGGTACATAAGCAGACAGTCAGCTGTATTTTTCCAGTTTTTCTACAAAAAATTTCATTTTTGAAACCTTATAGTGTATGCGGAAGTCTAAAATTAGGTGTTTTTGAGAATCACAAGGTATATACATGTAGTGACTTACATTAGATGCATGAATATCAATGGAATGAATATATTAGGTTTTTTTTCACATTATTTATATTATTTACTAGCAAATACAAAAGATTCAGACCAATAAAACACATATCTGTGATTTTATAGATCCTAAGACAAGGCTGTGAAAACCCCTGATTTTGCCATATTTCATTGACTGGGTTCATAAAAATTACACTAAATTGTCAGATTTCTGCCTAAACCTTGTTCATAAAGTATGTTTTTTGTTGATTTGATGTTCCTAGTGTATAGTTAGAGGAGAAAAACTCAAAGCTGTACAATATTTTCCCCACAGGTTTATATTTCATACCTAGCACCTTAGCAAAAGTGCAATTTCAATGGAAAATCCCATAGAAACCATATTTTTTATTTTAATTTCAGAAAATAGAGAATAAAGGGCCAAAATCTTATTATTTCATGTAGATTTACTGAATTCTTGAAAATAAACACCAAATTACCCCCAGCAAATACTAGCAAATACAATTTCTGATACCCTGGCAACCCCCTTATTAGGCACGAGACCGCAATTAATTTTCAAGTGCATTTCAATATACACATTTGAGCAGATTAAAAAAATTCCACCGGTGCAAACTGAATAAAACTTCTCTGGCCTAAAGATATGTACAAACAGGATTTTATATATCAATTGTAGAAAATTTTACCATCATTTTCTGAAATTAATACATATAATTCGGAGATGGGGTAAACATGACAAATGAACTGAGTTAAAAGTCCTAAATTTTAACCTTCTTCCACTGAACCAAATCACAACTTTTAGTCAGAATTGATTAATGAAAAAAAATCCCAAGTAATTTTAACCTATTTTCTACCAATTAGAGGCAAAACTTCAGCAAATAAGTTTCCAGTAAAAATATGAAAAAATGTGGAAGGTACCTACTACCAAAGTTGGAACTATATTCGTATACAACGAAAACCAAGGGGAATTAATTGTATTCTCGTACCTATTAGATCAACAAATGTGCTCAATTTGAATAAAAACTGCACTCATGTCAAGATAAACCTTTTTTGACTTCAAGTACAAAGTTTCATCATGATTAGTTGAAAAATATATAAGTTATAGCAAATTTAGTATCAGTGGTACATTGCATGACTCGCATGTCCAATGGTCGAAGGAAATAAGGCCCCTCTAAAATGTGCATTTTTTTTTTTAATGCAATATTTTTGTGATTTTTTACATTGGTTGCATCATATTATGTGTATTTGATGCAATGAAGTTCAGTTTACTCAAGTTCCAGCTGTTTTAAGGCCAAAAATTGGGTTTTTATACATGCGGCCATGGTCAATGCACTTTTAGACCATGTATAGGGGTACACATATGAAAACTCATTTTATGATGCTGACAATGACTTAAATTGATCAACTTCAAACATAAAGTGGTCTACACATATCAAATGTACATTGAAAACAATAAGAAGTGGTTTCAAAACTAAAACTGTCACTCCAGATCAATTTAAACCAGACCTCTACAGAGCTTGTTCAAGTGTGATTGTGTCCGATATTAAAAGTTAGCCTTTATTTGGGTTTTGAAGGATGAAAGATCTGAAACAAATGTAAAATAATGTAAGGTTCTAAGCTTATCAGGTACATAAGCAGACAGTCAGCTGTATTTTTCCAGTTTTTCTACAAAAAATTTCATTTTTGAAACCTTATAGTGTATGCGGAAGTCTAAAATTAGGTGTTTTTGAGAATCACAAGGTATATACATGTAGTGACTTACATTAGATGCATGAATATCAATGGAATGAATATATTAGGTTTTTTTTCACATTATTTATATTATTTACTAGCAAATACAAAAGATTCAGACCAATAAAACACATATCTGTGATTTTATAGATCCTAAGACAAGGCTGTGAAAACCCCTGATTTTGCCATATTTCATTGACTGGGTTCATAAAAATTACACTAAATTGTCAGATTTCTGCCTAAACCTTGTTCATAAAGTATGTTTTTTGTTGATTTGATGTTCCTAGTGTATAGTTAGAGGAGAAAAACTCAAAGCTGTACAATATTTTCCCCACAGGTTTATATTTCATACCTAGCACCTTAGCAAAAGTGCAATTTCAATGGAAAATCCCATAGAAACCATATTTTTTATTTTAATTTCAGAAAATAGAGAATAAAGGGCCAAAATCTTATTATTTCATGTAGATTTACTGAATTCTTGAAAATAAACACCAAATTACCCCCAGCAAATACTAGCAAATACAATTTCTGATACCCTGGCAACCCCCTTATTAGGCACGAGACCGCAATTAATTTTCAAGTGCATTTCAATATACACATTTGAGCAGATTAAAAAAATTCCACCGGTGCAAACTGAATAAAACTTCTCTGGCCTAAAGATATGTACAAACAGGATTTTATATATCAATTGTAGAAAATTTTACCATCATTTTCTGAAATTAATACATATAATTCGGAGATGGGGTAAACATGACAAATGAACTGAGTTAAAAGTCCTAAATTTTAACCTTCTTCCACTGAACCAAATCACAACTTTTAGTCAGAATTGATTAATGAAAAAAAATCCCAAGTAATTTTAACCTATTTTCTACCAATTAGAGGCAAAACTTCAGCAAATAAGTTTCCAGTAAAAATATGAAAAAATGTGGAAGGTACCTACTACCAAAGTTGGAACTATATTCGTATACAACGAAAACCAAGGGGAATTAATTGTATTCTCGTACCTATTAGATCAACAAATGTGCTCAATTTGAATAAAAACTGCACTCATGTCAAGATAAACCTTTTTTGACTTCAAGTACAAAGTTTCATCATGATTAGTTGAAAAATATATAAGTTATAGCAAATTTAGTATCAGTGGTACATTGCATGACTCGCATGTCCAATGGTCGAAGGAAATAAGGCCCCTCTAAAATGTGCATTTTTTTTTTTAATGCAATATTTTTGTGATTTTTTACATTGGTTGCATCATATTATGTGTATTTGATGCAATGAAGTTCAGTTTACTCAAGTTCCAGCTGTTTTAAGGCCAAAAATTGGGTTTTTATACATGCGGCCATGGTCAATGCACTTTTAGACCATGTATAGGGGTACACATATGAAAACTCATTTTATGATGCTGACAATGACTTAAATTGATCAACTTCAAACATAAAGTGGTCTACACATATCAAATGTACATTGAAAACAATAAGAAGTGGTTTCAAAACTAAAACTGTCACTCCAGATCAATTTAAACCAGACCTCTACAGAGCTTGTTCAAGTGTGATTGTGTCCGATATTAAAAGTTAGCCTTTATTTGGGTTTTGAAGGATGAAAGATCTGAAACAAATGTAAAATAATGTAAGGTTCTAAGCTTATCAGGTACATAAGCAGACAGTCAGCTGTATTTTTCCAGTTTTTCTACAAAAAATTTCATTTTTGAAACCTTATAGTGTATGCGGAAGTCTAAAATTAGGTGTTTTTGAGAATCACAAGGTATATACATGTAGTGACTTACATTAGATGCATGAATATCAATGGAATGAATATATTAGGTTTTTTTTCACATTATTTATATTATTTACTAGCAAATACAAAAGATTCAGACCAATAAAACACATATCTGTGATTTTATAGATCCTAAGACAAGGCTGTGAAAACCCCTGATTTTGCCATATTTCATTGACTGGGTTCATAAAAATTACACTAAATTGTCAGATTTCTGCCTAAACCTTGTTCATAAAGTATGTTTTTTGTTGATTTGATGTTCCTAGTGTATAGTTAGAGGAGAAAAACTCAAAGCTGTACAATATTTTCCCCACAGGTTTATATTTCATACCTAGCACCTTAGCAAAAGTGCAATTTCAATGGAAAATCCCATAGAAACCATATTTTTTATTTTAATTTCAGAAAATAGAGAATAAAGGGCCAAAATCTTATTATTTCATGTAGATTTACTGAATTCTTGAAAATAAACACCAAATTACCCCCAGCAAATACTAGCAAATACAATTTCTGATACCCTGGCAACCCCCTTATTAGGCACGAGACCGCAATTAATTTTCAAGTGCATTTCAATATACACATTTGAGCAGATTAAAAAAATTCCACCGGTGCAAACTGAATAAAACTTCTCTGGCCTAAAGATATGTACAAACAGGATTTTATATATCAATTGTAGAAAATTTTACCATCATTTTCTGAAATTAATACATATAATTCGGAGATGGGGTAAACATGACAAATGAACTGAGTTAAAAGTCCTAAATTTTAACCTTCTTCCACTGAACCAAATCACAACTTTTAGTCAGAATTGATTAATGAAAAAAAATCCCAAGTAATTTTAACCTATTTTCTACCAATTAGAGGCAAAACTTCAGCAAATAAGTTTCCAGTAAAAATATGAAAAAATGTGGAAGGTACCTACTACCAAAGTTGGAACTATATTCGTATACAACGAAAACCAAGGG
Source organism: Perna viridis (assembly GCA_037379345.1). Taxonomy (NCBI): domain Eukaryota; kingdom Metazoa; phylum Mollusca; class Bivalvia; order Mytilida; family Mytilidae; genus Perna; species Perna viridis. Next base: position 28,530,965 of record CM074520.1, read on the forward strand.
GAATTAATTGTATTCTCGTACCTATTAGATCAACAAATGTGCTCAATTTGAATAAAAACTGCACTCATGTCAAGATAAACCTTTTTTGACTTCAAGTACAAAGTTTCATCATGATTAGTTGAAAAATATATAAGTTATAGCAAATTTAGTATCAGTGGTACATTGCATGACTCGCATGTCCAATGGTCGAAGGAAATAAGGCCCCTCTAAAATGTGCATTTTTTTTTTTAATGCAATATTTTTGTGATTTTTTACATTGGTTGCATCATATTATGTGTATTTGATGCAATGAAGTTCAGTTTACTCAAGTTCCAGCTGTTTTAAGGCCAAAAATTGGGTTTTTATACATGCGGCCATGGTCAATGCACTTTTAGACCATGTATAGGGGTACACATATGAAAACTCATTTTATGATGCTGACAATGACTTAAATTGATCAACTTCAAACATAAAGTGGTCTACACATATCAAATGTACATTGAAAACAATAAGAAGTGGTTTCAAAACTAAAACTGTCACTCCAGATCAATTTAAACCAGACCTCTACAGAGCTTGTTCAAGTGTGATTGTGTCCGATATTAAAAGTTAGCCTTTATTTGGGTTTTGAAGGATGAAAGATCTGAAACAAATGTAAAATAATGTAAGGTTCTAAGCTTATCAGGTACATAAGCAGACAGTCAGCTGTATTTTTCCAGTTTTTCTACAAAAAATTTCATTTTTGAAACCTTATAGTGTATGCGGAAGTCTAAAATTAGGTGTTTTTGAGAATCACAAGGTATATACATGTAGTGACTTACATTAGATGCATGAATATCAATGGAATGAATATATTAGGTTTTTTTTCACATTATTTATATTATTTACTAGCAAATACAAAAGATTCAGACCAATAAAACACATATCTGTGATTTTATAGATCCTAAGACAAGGCTGTGAAAACCCCTGATTTTGCCATATTTCATTGACTGGGTTCATAAAAATTACACTAAATTGTCAGATTTCTGCCTAAACCTTGTTCATAAAGTATGTTTTTTGTTGATTTGATGTTCCTAGTGTATAGTTAGAGGAGAAAAACTCAAAGCTGTACAATATTTTCCCCACAGGTTTATATTTCATACCTAGCACCTTAGCAAAAGTGCAATTTCAATGGAAAATCCCATAGAAACCATATTTTTTATTTTAATTTCAGAAAATAGAGAATAAAGGGCCAAAATCTTATTATTTCATGTAGATTTACTGAATTCTTGAAAATAAACACCAAATTACCCCCAGCAAATACTAGCAAATACAATTTCTGATACCCTGGCAACCCCCTTATTAGGCACGAGACCGCAATTAATTTTCAAGTGCATTTCAATATACACATTTGAGCAGATTAAAAAAATTCCACCGGTGCAAACTGAATAAAACTTCTCTGGCCTAAAGATATGTACAAACAGGATTTTATATATCAATTGTAGAAAATTTTACCATCATTTTCTGAAATTAATACATATAATTCGGAGATGGGGTAAACATGACAAATGAACTGAGTTAAAAGTCCTAAATTTTAACCTTCTTCCACTGAACCAAATCACAACTTTTAGTCAGAATTGATTAATGAAAAAAAATCCCAAGTAATTTTAACCTATTTTCTACCAATTAGAGGCAAAACTTCAGCAAATAAGTTTCCAGTAAAAATATGAAAAAATGTGGAAGGTACCTACTACCAAAGTTGGAACTATATTCGTATACAACGAAAACCAAGGGGAATTAATTGTATTCTCGTACCTATTAGATCAACAAATGTGCTCAATTTGAATAAAAACTGCACTCATGTCAAGATAAACCTTTTTTGACTTCAAGTACAAAGTTTCATCATGATTAGTTGAAAAATATATAAGTTATAGCAAATTTAGTATCAGTGGTACATTGCATGACTCGCATGTCCAATGGTCGAAGGAAATAAGGCCCCTCTAAAATGTGCATTTTTTTTTTTAATGCAATATTTTTGTGATTTTTTACATTGGTTGCATCATATTATGTGTATTTGATGCAATGAAGTTCAGTTTACTCAAGTTCCAGCTGTTTTAAGGCCAAAAATTGGGTTTTTATACATGCGGCCATGGTCAATGCACTTTTAGACCATGTATAGGGGTACACATATGAAAACTCATTTTATGATGCTGACAATGACTTAAATTGATCAACTTCAAACATAAAGTGGTCTACACATATCAAATGTACATTGAAAACAATAAGAAGTGGTTTCAAAACTAAAACTGTCACTCCAGATCAATTTAAACCAGACCTCTACAGAGCTTGTTCAAGTGTGATTGTGTCCGATATTAAAAGTTAGCCTTTATTTGGGTTTTGAAGGATGAAAGATCTGAAACAAATGTAAAATAATGTAAGGTTCTAAGCTTATCAGGTACATAAGCAGACAGTCAGCTGTATTTTTCCAGTTTTTCTACAAAAAATTTCATTTTTGAAACCTTATAGTGTATGCGGAAGTCTAAAATTAGGTGTTTTTGAGAATCACAAGGTATATACATGTAGTGACTTACATTAGATGCATGAATATCAATGGAATGAATATATTAGGTTTTTTTTCACATTATTTATATTATTTACTAGCAAATACAAAAGATTCAGACCAATAAAACACATATCTGTGATTTTATAGATCCTAAGACAAGGCTGTGAAAACCCCTGATTTTGCCATATTTCATTGACTGGGTTCATAAAAATTACACTAAATTGTCAGATTTCTGCCTAAACCTTGTTCATAAAGTATGTTTTTTGTTGATTTGATGTTCCTAGTGTATAGTTAGAGGAGAAAAACTCAAAGCTGTACAATATTTTCCCCACAGGTTTATATTTCATACCTAGCACCTTAGCAAAAGTGCAATTTCAATGGAAAATCCCATAGAAACCATATTTTTTATTTTAATTTCAGAAAATAGAGAATAAAGGGCCAAAATCTTATTATTTCATGTAGATTTACTGAATTCTTGAAAATAAACACCAAATTACCCCCAGCAAATACTAGCAAATACAATTTCTGATACCCTGGCAACCCCCTTATTAGGCACGAGACCGCAATTAATTTTCAAGTGCATTTCAATATACACATTTGAGCAGATTAAAAAAATTCCACCGGTGCAAACTGAATAAAACTTCTCTGGCCTAAAGATATGTACAAACAGGATTTTATATATCAATTGTAGAAAATTTTACCATCATTTTCTGAAATTAATACATATAATTCGGAGATGGGGTAAACATGACAAATGAACTGAGTTAAAAGTCCTAAATTTTAACCTTCTTCCACTGAACCAAATCACAACTTTTAGTCAGAATTGATTAATGAAAAAAAATCCCAAGTAATTTTAACCTATTTTCTACCAATTAGAGGCAAAACTTCAGCAAATAAGTTTCCAGTAAAAATATGAAAAAATGTGGAAGGTACCTACTACCAAAGTTGGAACTATATTCGTATACAACGAAAACCAAGGGGAATTAATTGTATTCTCGTACCTATTAGATCAACAAATGTGCTCAATTTGAATAAAAACTGCACTCATGTCAAGATAAACCTTTTTTGACTTCAAGTACAAAGTTTCATCATGATTAGTTGAAAAATATATAAGTTATAGCAAATTTAGTATCAGTGGTACATTGCATGACTCGCATGTCCAATGGTCGAAGGAAATAAGGCCCCTCTAAAATGTGCATTTTTTTTTTTAATGCAATATTTTTGTGATTTTTTACATTGGTTGCATCATATTATGTGTATTTGATGCAATGAAGTTCAGTTTACTCAAGTTCCAGCTGTTTTAAGGCCAAAAATTGGGTTTTTATACATGCGGCCATGGTCAATGCACTTTTAGACCATGTATAGGGGTACACATATGAAAACTCATTTTATGATGCTGACAATGACTTAAATTGATCAACTTCAAACATAAAGTGGTCTACACATATCAAATGTACATTGAAAACAATAAGAAGTGGTTTCAAAACTAAAACTGTCACTCCAGATCAATTTAAACCAGACCTCTACAGAGCTTGTTCAAGTGTGATTGTGTCCGATATTAAAAGTTAGCCTTTATTTGGGTTTTGAAGGATGAAAGATCTGAAACAAATGTAAAATAATGTAAGGTTCTAAGCTTATCAGGTACATAAGCAGACAGTCAGCTGTATTTTTCCAGTTTTTCTACAAAAAATTTCATTTTTGAAACCTTATAGTGTATGCGGAAGTCTAAAATTAGGTGTTTTTGAGAATCACAAGGTATATACATGTAGTGACTTACATTAGATGCATGAATATCAATGGAATGAATATATTAGGTTTTTTTTCACATTATTTATATTATTTACTAGCAAATACAAAAGATTCAGACCAATAAAACACATATCTGTGATTTTATAGATCCTAAGACAAGGCTGTGAAAACCCCTGATTTTGCCATATTTCATTGACTGGGTTCATAAAAATTACACTAAATTGTCAGATTTCTGCCTAAACCTTGTTCATAAAGTATGTTTTTTGTTGATTTGATGTTCCTAGTGTATAGTTAGAGGAGAAAAACTCAAAGCTGTACAATATTTTCCCCACAGGTTTATATTTCATACCTAGCACCTTAGCAAAAGTGCAATTTCAATGGAAAATCCCATAGAAACCATATTTTTTATTTTAATTTCAGAAAATAGAGAATAAAGGGCCAAAATCTTATTATTTCATGTAGATTTACTGAATTCTTGAAAATAAACACCAAATTACCCCCAGCAAATACTAGCAAATACAATTTCTGATACCCTGGCAACCCCCTTATTAGGCACGAGACCGCAATTAATTTTCAAGTGCATTTCAATATACACATTTGAGCAGATTAAAAAAATTCCACCGGTGCAAACTGAATAAAACTTCTCTGGCCTAAAGATATGTACAAACAGGATTTTATATATCAATTGTAGAAAATTTTACCATCATTTTCTGAAATTAATACATATAATTCGGAGATGGGGTAAACATGACAAATGAACTGAGTTAAAAGTCCTAAATTTTAACCTTCTTCCACTGAACCAAATCACAACTTTTAGTCAGAATTGATTAATGAAAAAAAATCCCAAGTAATTTTAACCTATTTTCTACCAATTAGAGGCAAAACTTCAGCAAATAAGTTTCCAGTAAAAATATGAAAAAATGTGGAAGGTACCTACTACCAAAGTTGGAACTATATTCGTATACAACGAAAACCAAGGGGAATTAATTGTATTCTCGTACCTATTAGATCAACAAATGTGCTCAATTTGAATAAAAACTGCACTCATGTCAAGATAAACCTTTTTTGACTTCAAGTACAAAGTTTCATCATGATTAGTTGAAAAATATATAAGTTATAGCAAATTTAGTATCAGTGGTACATTGCATGACTCGCATGTCCAATGGTCGAAGGAAATAAGGCCCCTCTAAAATGTGCATTTTTTTTTTTAATGCAATATTTTTGTGATTTTTTACATTGGTTGCATCATATTATGTGTATTTGATGCAATGAAGTTCAGTTTACTCAAGTTCCAGCTGTTTTAAGGCCAAAAATTGGGTTTTTATACATGCGGCCATGGTCAATGCACTTTTAGACCATGTATAGGGGTACACATATGAAAACTCATTTTATGATGCTGACAATGACTTAAATTGATCAACTTCAAACATAAAGTGGTCTACACATATCAAATGTACATTGAAAACAATAAGAAGTGGTTTCAAAACTAAAACTGTCACTCCAGATCAATTTAAACCAGACCTCTACAGAGCTTGTTCAAGTGTGATTGTGTCCGATATTAAAAGTTAGCCTTTATTTGGGTTTTGAAGGATGAAAGATCTGAAACAAATGTAAAATAATGTAAGGTTCTAAGCTTATCAGGTACATAAGCAGACAGTCAGCTGTATTTTTCCAGTTTTTCTACAAAAAATTTCATTTTTGAAACCTTATAGTGTATGCGGAAGTCTAAAATTAGGTGTTTTTGAGAATCACAAGGTATATACATGTAGTGACTTACATTAGATGCATGAATATCAATGGAATGAATATATTAGGTTTTTTTTCACATTATTTATATTATTTACTAGCAAATACAAAAGATTCAGACCAATAAAACACATATCTGTGATTTTATAGATCCTAAGACAAGGCTGTGAAAACCCCTGATTTTGCCATATTTCATTGACTGGGTTCATAAAAATTACACTAAATTGTCAGATTTCTGCCTAAACCTTGTTCATAAAGTATGTTTTTTGTTGATTTGATGTTCCTAGTGTATAGTTAGAGGAGAAAAACTCAAAGCTGTACAATATTTTCCCCACAGGTTTATATTTCATACCTAGCACCTTAGCAAAAGTGCAATTTCAATGGAAAATCCCATAGAAACCATATTTTTTATTTTAATTTCAGAAAATAGAGAATAAAGGGCCAAAATCTTATTATTTCATGTAGATTTACTGAATTCTTGAAAATAAACACCAAATTACCCCCAGCAAATACTAGCAAATACAATTTCTGATACCCTGGCAACCCCCTTATTAGGCACGAGACCGCAATTAATTTTCAAGTGCATTTCAATATACACATTTGAGCAGATTAAAAAAATTCCACCGGTGCAAACTGAATAAAACTTCTCTGGCCTAAAGATATGTACAAACAGGATTTTATATATCAATTGTAGAAAATTTTACCATCATTTTCTGAAATTAATACATATAATTCGGAGATGGGGTAAACATGACAAATGAACTGAGTTAAAAGTCCTAAATTTTAACCTTCTTCCACTGAACCAAATCACAACTTTTAGTCAGAATTGATTAATGAAAAAAAATCCCAAGTAATTTTAACCTATTTTCTACCAATTAGAGGCAAAACTTCAGCAAATAAGTTTCCAGTAAAAATATGAAAAAATGTGGAAGGTACCTACTACCAAAGTTGGAACTATATTCGTATACAACGAAAACCAAGGGGAATTAATTGTATTCTCGTACCTATTAGATCAACAAATGTGCTCAATTTGAATAAAAACTGCACTCATGTCAAGATAAACCTTTTTTGACTTCAAGTACAAAGTTTCATCATGATTAGTTGAAAAATATATAAGTTATAGCAAATTTAGTATCAGTGGTACATTGCATGACTCGCATGTCCAATGGTCGAAGGAAATAAGGCCCCTCTAAAATGTGCATTTTTTTTTTTAATGCAATATTTTTGTGATTTTTTACATTGGTTGCATCATATTATGTGTATTTGATGCAATGAAGTTCAGTTTACTCAAGTTCCAGCTGTTTTAAGGCCAAAAATTGGGTTTTTATACATGCGGCCATGGTCAATGCACTTTTAGACCATGTATAGGGGTACACATATGAAAACTCATTTTATGATGCTGACAATGACTTAAATTGATCAACTTCAAACATAAAGTGGTCTACACATATCAAATGTACATTGAAAACAATAAGAAGTGGTTTCAAAACTAAAACTGTCACTCCAGATCAATTTAAACCAGACCTCTACAGAGCTTGTTCAAGTGTGATTGTGTCCGATATTAAAAGTTAGCCTTTATTTGGGTTTTGAAGGATGAAAGATCTGAAACAAATGTAAAATAATGTAAGGTTCTAAGCTTATCAGGTACATAAGCAGACAGTCAGCTGTATTTTTCCAGTTTTTCTACAAAAAATTTCATTTTTGAAACCTTATAGTGTATGCGGAAGTCTAAAATTAGGTGTTTTTGAGAATCACAAGGTATATACATGTAGTGACTTACATTAGATGCATGAATATCAATGGAATGAATATATTAGGTTTTTTTTCACATTATTTATATTATTTACTAGCAAATACAAAAGATTCAGACCAATAAAACACATATCTGTGATTTTATAGATCCTAAGACAAGGCTGTGAAAACCCCTGATTTTGCCATATTTCATTGACTGGGTTCATAAAAATTACACTAAATTGTCAGATTTCTGCCTAAACCTTGTTCATAAAGTATGTTTTTTGTTGATTTGATGTTCCTAGTGTATAGTTAGAGGAGAAAAACTCAAAGCTGTACAATATTTTCCCCACAGGTTTATATTTCATACCTAGCACCTTAGCAAAAGTGCAATTTCAATGGAAAATCCCATAGAAACCATATTTTTTATTTTAATTTCAGAAAATAGAGAATAAAGGGCCAAAATCTTATTATTTCATGTAGATTTACTGAATTCTTGAAAATAAACACCAAATTACCCCCAGCAAATACTAGCAAATACAATTTCTGATACCCTGGCAACCCCCTTATTAGGCACGAGACCGCAATTAATTTTCAAGTGCATTTCAATATACACATTTGAGCAGATTAAAAAAATTCCACCGGTGCAAACTGAATAAAACTTCTCTGGCCTAAAGATATGTACAAACAGGATTTTATATATCAATTGTAGAAAATTTTACCATCATTTTCTGAAATTAATACATATAATTCGGAGATGGGGTAAACATGACAAATGAACTGAGTTAAAAGTCCTAAATTTTAACCTTCTTCCACTGAACCAAATCACAACTTTTAGTCAGAATTGATTAATGAAAAAAAATCCCAAGTAATTTTAACCTATTTTCTACCAATTAGAGGCAAAACTTCAGCAAATAAGTTTCCAGTAAAAATATGAAAAAATGTGGAAGGTACCTACTACCAAAGTTGGAACTATATTCGTATACAACGAAAACCAAGGGGAATTAATTGTATTCTCGTACCTATTAGATCAACAAATGTGCTCAATTTGAATAAAAACTGCACTCATGTCAAGATAAACCTTTTTTGACTTCAAGTACAAAGTTTCATCATGATTAGTTGAAAAATATATAAGTTATAGCAAATTTAGTATCAGTGGTACATTGCATGACTCGCATGTCCAATGGTCGAAGGAAATAAGGCCCCTCTAAAATGTGCATTTTTTTTTTTAATGCAATATTTTTGTGATTTTTTACATTGGTTGCATCATATTATGTGTATTTGATGCAATGAAGTTCAGTTTACTCAAGTTCCAGCTGTTTTAAGGCCAAAAATTGGGTTTTTATACATGCGGCCATGGTCAATGCACTTTTAGACCATGTATAGGGGTACACATATGAAAACTCATTTTATGATGCTGACAATGACTTAAATTGATCAACTTCAAACATAAAGTGGTCTACACATATCAAATGTACATTGAAAACAATAAGAAGTGGTTTCAAAACTAAAACTGTCACTCCAGATCAATTTAAACCAGACCTCTACAGAGCTTGTTCAAGTGTGATTGTGTCCGATATTAAAAGTTAGCCTTTATTTGGGTTTTGAAGGATGAAAGATCTGAAACAAATGTAAAATAATGTAAGGTTCTAAGCTTATCAGGTACATAAGCAGACAGTCAGCTGTATTTTTCCAGTTTTTCTACAAAAAATTTCATTTTTGAAACCTTATAGTGTATGCGGAAGTCTAAAATTAGGTGTTTTTGAGAATCACAAGGTATATACATGTAGTGACTTACATTAGATGCATGAATATCAATGGAATGAATATATTAGGTTTTTTTTCACATTATTTATATTATTTACTAGCAAATACAAAAGATTCAGACCAATAAAACACATATCTGTGATTTTATAGATCCTAAGACAAGGCTGTGAAAACCCCTGATTTTGCCATATTTCATTGACTGGGTTCATAAAAATTACACTAAATTGTCAGATTTCTGCCTAAACCTTGTTCATAAAGTATGTTTTTTGTTGATTTGATGTTCCTAGTGTATAGTTAGAGGAGAAAAACTCAAAGCTGTACAATATTTTCCCCACAGGTTTATATTTCATACCTAGCACCTTAGCAAAAGTGCAATTTCAATGGAAAATCCCATAGAAACCATATTTTTTATTTTAATTTCAGAAAATAGAGAATAAAGGGCCAAAATCTTATTATTTCATGTAGATTTACTGAATTCTTGAAAATAAACACCAAATTACCCCCAGCAAATACTAGCAAATACAATTTCTGATACCCTGGCAACCCCCTTATTAGGCACGAGACCGCAATTAATTTTCAAGTGCATTTCAATATACACATTTGAGCAGATTAAAAAAATTCCACCGGTGCAAACTGAATAAAACTTCTCTGGCCTAAAGATATGTACAAACAGGATTTTATATATCAATTGTAGAAAATTTTACCATCATTTTCTGAAATTAATACATATAATTCGGAGATGGGGTAAACATGACAAATGAACTGAGTTAAAAGTCCTAAATTTTAACCTTCTTCCACTGAACCAAATCACAACTTTTAGTCAGAATTGATTAATGAAAAAAAATCCCAAGTAATTTTAACCTATTTTCTACCAATTAGAGGCAAAACTTCAGCAAATAAGTTTCCAGTAAAAATATGAAAAAATGTGGAAGGTACCTACTACCAAAGTTGGAACTATATTCGTATACAACGAAAACCAAGGGGAATTAATTGTATTCTCGTACCTATTAGATCAACAAATGTGCTCAATTTGAATAAAAACTGCACTCATGTCAAGATAAACCTTTTTTGACTTCAAGTACAAAGTTTCATCATGATTAGTTGAAAAATATATAAGTTATAGCAAATTTAGTATCAGTGGTACATTGCATGACTCGCATGTCCAATGGTCGAAGGAAATAAGGCCCCTCTAAAATGTGCATTTTTTTTTTTAATGCAATATTTTTGTGATTTTTTACATTGGTTGCATCATATTATGTGTATTTGATGCAATGAAGTTCAGTTTACTCAAGTTCCAGCTGTTTTAAGGCCAAAAATTGGGTTTTTATACATGCGGCCATGGTCAATGCACTTTTAGACCATGTATAGGGGTACACATATGAAAACTCATTTTATGATGCTGACAATGACTTAAATTGATCAACTTCAAACATAAAGTGGTCTACACATATCAAATGTACATTGAAAACAATAAGAAGTGGTTTCAAAACTAAAACTGTCACTCCAGATCAATTTAAACCAGACCTCTACAGAGCTTGTTCAAGTGTGATTGTGTCCGATATTAAAAGTTAGCCTTTATTTGGGTTTTGAAGGATGAAAGATCTGAAACAAATGTAAAATAATGTAAGGTTCTAAGCTTATCAGGTACATAAGCAGACAGTCAGCTGTATTTTTCCAGTTTTTCTACAAAAAATTTCATTTTTGAAACCTTATAGTGTATGCGGAAGTCTAAAATTAGGTGTTTTTGAGAATCACAAGGTATATACATGTAGTGACTTACATTAGATGCATGAATATCAATGGAATGAATATATTAGGTTTTTTTTCACATTATTTATATTATTTACTAGCAAATACAAAAGATTCAGACCAATAAAACACATATCTGTGATTTTATAGATCCTAAGACAAGGCTGTGAAAACCCCTGATTTTGCCATATTTCATTGACTGGGTTCATAAAAATTACACTAAATTGTCAGATTTCTGCCTAAACCTTGTTCATAAAGTATGTTTTTTGTTGATTTGATGTTCCTAGTGTATAGTTAGAGGAGAAAAACTCAAAGCTGTACAATATTTTCCCCACAGGTTTATATTTCATACCTAGCACCTTAGCAAAAGTGCAATTTCAATGGAAAATCCCATAGAAACCATATTTTTTATTTTAATTTCAGAAAATAGAGAATAAAGGGCCAAAATCTTATTATTTCATGTAGATTTACTGAATTCTTGAAAATAAACACCAAATTACCCCCAGCAAATACTAGCAAATACAATTTCTGATACCCTGGCAACCCCCTTATTAGGCACGAGACCGCAATTAATTTTCAAGTGCATTTCAATATACACATTTGAGCAGATTAAAAAAATTCCACCGGTGCAAACTGAATAAAACTTCTCTGGCCTAAAGATATGTACAAACAGGATTTTATATATCAATTGTAGAAAATTTTACCATCATTTTCTGAAATTAATACATATAATTCGGAGATGGGGTAAACATGACAAATGAACTGAGTTAAAAGTCCTAAATTTTAACCTTCTTCCACTGAACCAAATCACAACTTTTAGTCAGAATTGATTAATGAAAAAAAATCCCAAGTAATTTTAACCTATTTTCTACCAATTAGAGGCAAAACTTCAGCAAATAAGTTTCCAGTAAAAATATGAAAAAATGTGGAAGGTACCTACTACCAAAGTTGGAACTATATTCGTATACAACGAAAACCAAGGGGAATTAATTGTATTCTCGTACCTATTAGATCAACAAATGTGCTCAATTTGAATAAAAACTGCACTCATGTCAAGATAAACCTTTTTTGACTTCAAGTACAAAGTTTCATCATGATTAGTTGAAAAATATATAAGTTATAGCAAATTTAGTATCAGTGGTACATTGCATGACTCGCATGTCCAATGGTCGAAGGAAATAAGGCCCCTCTAAAATGTGCATTTTTTTTTTTAATGCAATATTTTTGTGATTTTTTACATTGGTTGCATCATATTATGTGTATTTGATGCAATGAAGTTCAGTTTACTCAAGTTCCAGCTGTTTTAAGGCCAAAAATTGGGTTTTTATACATGCGGCCATGGTCAATGCACTTTTAGACCATGTATAGGGGTACACATATGAAAACTCATTTTATGATGCTGACAATGACTTAAATTGATCAACTTCAAACATAAAGTGGTCTACACATATCAAATGTACATTGAAAACAATAAGAAGTGGTTTCAAAACTAAAACTGTCACTCCAGATCAATTTAAACCAGACCTCTACAGAGCTTGTTCAAGTGTGATTGTGTCCGATATTAAAAGTTAGCCTTTATTTGGGTTTTGAAGGATGAAAGATCTGAAACAAATGTAAAATAATGTAAGGTTCTAAGCTTATCAGGTACATAAGCAGACAGTCAGCTGTATTTTTCCAGTTTTTCTACAAAAAATTTCATTTTTGAAACCTTATAGTGTATGCGGAAGTCTAAAATTAGGTGTTTTTGAGAATCACAAGGTATATACATGTAGTGACTTACATTAGATGCATGAATATCAATGGAATGAATATATTAGGTTTTTTTTCACATTATTTATATTATTTACTAGCAAATACAAAAGATTCAGACCAATAAAACACATATCTGTGATTTTATAGATCCTAAGACAAGGCTGTGAAAACCCCTGATTTTGCCATATTTCATTGACTGGGTTCATAAAAATTACACTAAATTGTCAGATTTCTGCCTAAACCTTGTTCATAAAGTATGTTTTTTGTTGATTTGATGTTCCTAGTGTATAGTTAGAGGAGAAAAACTCAAAGCTGTACAATATTTTCCCCACAGGTTTATATTTCATACCTAGCACCTTAGCAAAAGTGCAATTTCAATGGAAAATCCCATAGAAACCATATTTTTTATTTTAATTTCAGAAAATAGAGAATAAAGGGCCAAAATCTTATTATTTCATGTAGATTTACTGAATTCTTGAAAATAAACACCAAATTACCCCCAGCAAATACTAGCAAATACAATTTCTGATACCCTGGCAACCCCCTTATTAGGCACGAGACCGCAATTAATTTTCAAGTGCATTTCAATATACACATTTGAGCAGATTAAAAAAATTCCACCGGTGCAAACTGAATAAAACTTCTCTGGCCTAAAGATATGTACAAACAGGATTTTATATATCAATTGTAGAAAATTTTACCATCATTTTCTGAAATTAATACATATAATTCGGAGATGGGGTAAACATGACAAATGAACTGAGTTAAAAGTCCTAAATTTTAACCTTCTTCCACTGAACCAAATCACAACTTTTAGTCAGAATTGATTAATGAAAAAAAATCCCAAGTAATTTTAACCTATTTTCTACCAATTAGAGGCAAAACTTCAGCAAATAAGTTTCCAGTAAAAATATGAAAAAATGTGGAAGGTACCTACTACCAAAGTTGGAACTATATTCGTATACAACGAAAACCAAGGGGAATTAATTGTATTCTCGTACCTATTAGATCAACAAATGTGCTCAATTTGAATAAAAACTGCACTCATGTCAAGATAAACCTTTTTTGACTTCAAGTACAAAGTTTCATCATGATTAGTTGAAAAATATATAAGTTATAGCAAATTTAGTATCAGTGGTACATTGCATGACTCGCATGTCCAATGGTCGAAGGAAATAAGGCCCCTCTAAAATGTGCATTTTTTTTTTTAATGCAATATTTTTGTGATTTTTTACATTGGTTGCATCATATTATGTGTATTTGATGCAATGAAGTTCAGTTTACTCAAGTTCCAGCTGTTTTAAGGCCAAAAATTGGGTTTTTATACATGCGGCCATGGTCAATGCACTTTTAGACCATGTATAGGGGTACACATATGAAAACTCATTTTATGATGCTGACAATGACTTAAATTGATCAACTTCAAACATAAAGTGGTCTACACATATCAAATGTACATTGAAAACAATAAGAAGTGGTTTCAAAACTAAAACTGTCACTCCAGATCAATTTAAACCAGACCTCTACAGAGCTTGTTCAAGTGTGATTGTGTCCGATATTAAAAGTTAGCCTTTATTTGGGTTTTGAAGGATGAAAGATCTGAAACAAATGTAAAATAATGTAAGGTTCTAAGCTTATCAGGTACATAAGCAGACAGTCAGCTGTATTTTTCCAGTTTTTCTACAAAAAATTTCATTTTTGAAACCTTATAGTGTATGCGGAAGTCTAAAATTAGGTGTTTTTGAGAATCACAAGGTATATACATGTAGTGACTTACATTAGATGCATGAATATCAATGGAATGAATATATTAGGTTTTTTTTCACATTATTTATATTATTTACTAGCAAATACAAAAGATTCAGACCAATAAAACACATATCTGTGATTTTATAGATCCTAAGACAAGGCTGTGAAAACCCCTGATTTTGCCATATTTCATTGACTGGGTTCATAAAAATTACACTAAATTGTCAGATTTCTGCCTAAACCTTGTTCATAAAGTATGTTTTTTGTTGATTTGATGTTCCTAGTGTATAGTTAGAGGAGAAAAACTCAAAGCTGTACAATATTTTCCCCACAGGTTTATATTTCATACCTAGCACCTTAGCAAAAGTGCAATTTCAATGGAAAATCCCATAGAAACCATATTTTTTATTTTAATTTCAGAAAATAGAGAATAAAGGGCCAAAATCTTATTATTTCATGTAGATTTACTGAATTCTTGAAAATAAACACCAAATTACCCCCAGCAAATACTAGCAAATACAATTTCTGATACCCTGGCAACCCCCTTATTAGGCACGAGACCGCAATTAATTTTCAAGTGCATTTCAATATACACATTTGAGCAGATTAAAAAAATTCCACCGGTGCAAACTGAATAAAACTTCTCTGGCCTAAAGATATGTACAAACAGGATTTTATATATCAATTGTAGAAAATTTTACCATCATTTTCTGAAATTAATACATATAATTCGGAGATGGGGTAAACATGACAAATGAACTGAGTTAAAAGTCCTAAATTTTAACCTTCTTCCACTGAACCAAATCACAACTTTTAGTCAGAATTGATTAATGAAAAAAAATCCCAAGTAATTTTAACCTATTTTCTACCAATTAGAGGCAAAACTTCAGCAAATAAGTTTCCAGTAAAAATATGAAAAAATGTGGAAGGTACCTACTACCAAAGTTGGAACTATATTCGTATACAACGAAAACCAAGGGGAATTAATTGTATTCTCGTACCTATTAGATCAACAAATGTGCTCAATTTGAATAAAAACTGCACTCATGTCAAGATAAACCTTTTTTGACTTCAAGTACAAAGTTTCATCATGATTAGTTGAAAAATATATAAGTTATAGCAAATTTAGTATCAGTGGTACATTGCATGACTCGCATGTCCAATGGTCGAAGGAAATAAGGCCCCTCTAAAATGTGCATTTTTTTTTTTAATGCAATATTTTTGTGATTTTTTACATTGGTTGCATCATATTATGTGTATTTGATGCAATGAAGTTCAGTTTACTCAAGTTCCAGCTGTTTTAAGGCCAAAAATTGGGTTTTTATACATGCGGCCATGGTCAATGCACTTTTAGACCATGTATAGGGGTACACATATGAAAACTCATTTTATGATGCTGACAATGACTTAAATTGATCAACTTCAAACATAAAGTGGTCTACACATATCAAATGTACATTGAAAACAATAAGAAGTGGTTTCAAAACTAAAACTGTCACTCCAGATCAATTTAAACCAGACCTCTACAGAGCTTGTTCAAGTGTGATTGTGTCCGATATTAAAAGTTAGCCTTTATTTGGGTTTTGAAGGATGAAAGATCTGAAACAAATGTAAAATAATGTAAGGTTCTAAGCTTATCAGGTACATAAGCAGACAGTCAGCTGTATTTTTCCAGTTTTTCTACAAAAAATTTCATTTTTGAAACCTTATAGTGTATGCGGAAGTCTAAAATTAGGTGTTTTTGAGAATCACAAGGTATATACATGTAGTGACTTACATTAGATGCATGAATATCAATGGAATGAATATATTAGGTTTTTTTTCACATTATTTATATTATTTACTAGCAAATACAAAAGATTCAGACCAATAAAACACATATCTGTGATTTTATAGATCCTAAGACAAGGCTGTGAAAACCCCTGATTTTGCCATATTTCATTGACTGGGTTCATAAAAATTACACTAAATTGTCAGATTTCTGCCTAAACCTTGTTCATAAAGTATGTTTTTTGTTGATTTGATGTTCCTAGTGTATAGTTAGAGGAGAAAAACTCAAAGCTGTACAATATTTTCCCCACAGGTTTATATTTCATACCTAGCACCTTAGCAAAAGTGCAATTTCAATGGAAAATCCCATAGAAACCATATTTTTTATTTTAATTTCAGAAAATAGAGAATAAAGGGCCAAAATCTTATTATTTCATGTAGATTTACTGAATTCTTGAAAATAAACACCAAATTACCCCCAGCAAATACTAGCAAATACAATTTCTGATACCCTGGCAACCCCCTTATTAGGCACGAGACCGCAATTAATTTTCAAGTGCATTTCAATATACACATTTGAGCAGATTAAAAAAATTCCACCGGTGCAAACTGAATAAAACTTCTCTGGCCTAAAGATATGTACAAACAGGATTTTATATATCAATTGTAGAAAATTTTACCATCATTTTCTGAAATTAATACATATAATTCGGAGATGGGGTAAACATGACAAATGAACTGAGTTAAAAGTCCTAAATTTTAACCTTCTTCCACTGAACCAAATCACAACTTTTAGTCAGAATTGATTAATGAAAAAAAATCCCAAGTAATTTTAACCTATTTTCTACCAATTAGAGGCAAAACTTCAGCAAATAAGTTTCCAGTAAAAATATGAAAAAATGTGGAAGGTACCTACTACCAAAGTTGGAACTATATTCGTATACAACGAAAACCAAGGGGAATTAATTGTATTCTCGTACCTATTAGATCAACAAATGTGCTCAATTTGAATAAAAACTGCACTCATGTCAAGATAAACCTTTTTTGACTTCAAGTACAAAGTTTCATCATGATTAGTTGAAAAATATATAAGTTATAGCAAATTTAGTATCAGTGGTACATTGCATGACTCGCATGTCCAATGGTCGAAGGAAATAAGGCCCCTCTAAAATGTGCATTTTTTTTTTTAATGCAATATTTTTGTGATTTTTTACATTGGTTGCATCATATTATGTGTATTTGATGCAATGAAGTTCAGTTTACTCAAGTTCCAGCTGTTTTAAGGCCAAAAATTGGGTTTTTATACATGCGGCCATGGTCAATGCACTTTTAGACCATGTATAGGGGTACACATATGAAAACTCATTTTATGATGCTGACAATGACTTAAATTGATCAACTTCAAACATAAAGTGGTCTACACATATCAAATGTACATTGAAAACAATAAGAAGTGGTTTCAAAACTAAAACTGTCACTCCAGATCAATTTAAACCAGACCTCTACAGAGCTTGTTCAAGTGTGATTGTGTCCGATATTAAAAGTTAGCCTTTATTTGGGTTTTGAAGGATGAAAGATCTGAAACAAATGTAAAATAATGTAAGGTTCTAAGCTTATCAGGTACATAAGCAGACAGTCAGCTGTATTTTTCCAGTTTTTCTACAAAAAATTTCATTTTTGAAACCTTATAGTGTATGCGGAAGTCTAAAATTAGGTGTTTTTGAGAATCACAAGGTATATACATGTAGTGACTTACATTAGATGCATGAATATCAATGGAATGAATATATTAGGTTTTTTTTCACATTATTTATATTATTTACTAGCAAATACAAAAGATTCAGACCAATAAAACACATATCTGTGATTTTATAGATCCTAAGACAAGGCTGTGAAAACCCCTGATTTTGCCATATTTCATTGACTGGGTTCATAAAAATTACACTAAATTGTCAGATTTCTGCCTAAACCTTGTTCATAAAGTATGTTTTTTGTTGATTTGATGTTCCTAGTGTATAGTTAGAGGAGAAAAACTCAAAGCTGTACAATATTTTCCCCACAGGTTTATATTTCATACCTAGCACCTTAGCAAAAGTGCAATTTCAATGGAAAATCCCATAGAAACCATATTTTTTATTTTAATTTCAGAAAATAGAGAATAAAGGGCCAAAATCTTATTATTTCATGTAGATTTACTGAATTCTTGAAAATAAACACCAAATTACCCCCAGCAAATACTAGCAAATACAATTTCTGATACCCTGGCAACCCCCTTATTAGGCACGAGACCGCAATTAATTTTCAAGTGCATTTCAATATACACATTTGAGCAGATTAAAAAAATTCCACCGGTGCAAACTGAATAAAACTTCTCTGGCCTAAAGATATGTACAAACAGGATTTTATATATCAATTGTAGAAAATTTTACCATCATTTTCTGAAATTAATACATATAATTCGGAGATGGGGTAAACATGACAAATGAACTGAGTTAAAAGTCCTAAATTTTAACCTTCTTCCACTGAACCAAATCACAACTTTTAGTCAGAATTGATTAATGAAAAAAAATCCCAAGTAATTTTAACCTATTTTCTACCAATTAGAGGCAAAACTTCAGCAAATAAGTTTCCAGTAAAAATATGAAAAAATGTGGAAGGTACCTACTACCAAAGTTGGAACTATATTCGTATACAACGAAAACCAAGGGGAATTAATTGTATTCTCGTACCTATTAGATCAACAAATGTGCTCAATTTGAATAAAAACTGCACTCATGTCAAGATAAACCTTTTTTGACTTCAAGTACAAAGTTTCATCATGATTAGTTGAAAAATATATAAGTTATAGCAAATTTAGTATCAGTGGTACATTGCATGACTCGCATGTCCAATGGTCGAAGGAAATAAGGCCCCTCTAAAATGTGCATTTTTTTTTTTAATGCAATATTTTTGTGATTTTTTACATTGGTTGCATCATATTATGTGTATTTGATGCAATGAAGTTCAGTTTACTCAAGTTCCAGCTGTTTTAAGGCCAAAAATTGGGTTTTTATACATGCGGCCATGGTCAATGCACTTTTAGACCATGTATAGGGGTACACATATGAAAACTCATTTTATGATGCTGACAATGACTTAAATTGATCAACTTCAAACATAAAGTGGTCTACACATATCAAATGTACATTGAAAACAATAAGAAGTGGTTTCAAAACTAAAACTGTCACTCCAGATCAATTTAAACCAGACCTCTACAGAGCTTGTTCAAGTGTGATTGTGTCCGATATTAAAAGTTAGCCTTTATTTGGGTTTTGAAGGATGAAAGATCTGAAACAAATGTAAAATAATGTAAGGTTCTAAGCTTATCAGGTACATAAGCAGACAGTCAGCTGTATTTTTCCAGTTTTTCTACAAAAAATTTCATTTTTGAAACCTTATAGTGTATGCGGAAGTCTAAAATTAGGTGTTTTTGAGAATCACAAGGTATATACATGTAGTGACTTACATTAGATGCATGAATATCAATGGAATGAATATATTAGGTTTTTTTTCACATTATTTATATTATTTACTAGCAAATACAAAAGATTCAGACCAATAAAACACATATCTGTGATTTTATAGATCCTAAGACAAGGCTGTGAAAACCCCTGATTTTGCCATATTTCATTGACTGGGTTCATAAAAATTACACTAAATTGTCAGATTTCTGCCTAAACCTTGTTCATAAAGTATGTTTTTTGTTGATTTGATGTTCCTAGTGTATAGTTAGAGGAGAAAAACTCAAAGCTGTACAATATTTTCCCCACAGGTTTATATTTCATACCTAGCACCTTAGCAAAAGTGCAATTTCAATGGAAAATCCCATAGAAACCATATTTTTTATTTTAATTTCAGAAAATAGAGAATAAAGGGCCAAAATCTTATTATTTCATGTAGATTTACTGAATTCTTGAAAATAAACACCAAATTACCCCCAGCAAATACTAGCAAATACAATTTCTGATACCCTGGCAACCCCCTTATTAGGCACGAGACCGCAATTAATTTTCAAGTGCATTTCAATATACACATTTGAGCAGATTAAAAAAATTCCACCGGTGCAAACTGAATAAAACTTCTCTGGCCTAAAGATATGTACAAACAGGATTTTATATATCAATTGTAGAAAATTTTACCATCATTTTCTGAAATTAATACATATAATTCGGAGATGGGGTAAACATGACAAATGAACTGAGTTAAAAGTCCTAAATTTTAACCTTCTTCCACTGAACCAAATCACAACTTTTAGTCAGAATTGATTAATGAAAAAAAATCCCAAGTAATTTTAACCTATTTTCTACCAATTAGAGGCAAAACTTCAGCAAATAAGTTTCCAGTAAAAATATGAAAAAATGTGGAAGGTACCTACTACCAAAGTTGGAACTATATTCGTATACAACGAAAACCAAGGGGAATTAATTGTATTCTCGTACCTATTAGATCAACAAATGTGCTCAATTTGAATAAAAACTGCACTCATGTCAAGATAAACCTTTTTTGACTTCAAGTACAAAGTTTCATCATGATTAGTTGAAAAATATATAAGTTATAGCAAATTTAGTATCAGTGGTACATTGCATGACTCGCATGTCCAATGGTCGAAGGAAATAAGGCCCCTCTAAAATGTGCATTTTTTTTTTTAATGCAATATTTTTGTGATTTTTTACATTGGTTGCATCATATTATGTGTATTTGATGCAATGAAGTTCAGTTTACTCAAGTTCCAGCTGTTTTAAGGCCAAAAATTGGGTTTTTATACATGCGGCCATGGTCAATGCACTTTTAGACCATGTATAGGGGTACACATATGAAAACTCATTTTATGATGCTGACAATGACTTAAATTGATCAACTTCAAACATAAAGTGGTCTACACATATCAAATGTACATTGAAAACAATAAGAAGTGGTTTCAAAACTAAAACTGTCACTCCAGATCAATTTAAACCAGACCTCTACAGAGCTTGTTCAAGTGTGATTGTGTCCGATATTAAAAGTTAGCCTTTATTTGGGTTTTGAAGGATGAAAGATCTGAAACAAATGTAAAATAATGTAAGGTTCTAAGCTTATCAGGTACATAAGCAGACAGTCAGCTGTATTTTTCCAGTTTTTCTACAAAAAATTTCATTTTTGAAACCTTATAGTGTATGCGGAAGTCTAAAATTAGGTGTTTTTGAGAATCACAAGGTATATACATGTAGTGACTTACATTAGATGCATGAATATCAATGGAATGAATATATTAGGTTTTTTTTCACATTATTTATATTATTTACTAGCAAATACAAAAGATTCAGACCAATAAAACACATATCTGTGATTTTATAGATCCTAAGACAAGGCTGTGAAAACCCCTGATTTTGCCATATTTCATTGACTGGGTTCATAAAAATTACACTAAATTGTCAGATTTCTGCCTAAACCTTGTTCATAAAGTATGTTTTTTGTTGATTTGATGTTCCTAGTGTATAGTTAGAGGAGAAAAACTCAAAGCTGTACAATATTTTCCCCACAGGTTTATATTTCATACCTAGCACCTTAGCAAAAGTGCAATTTCAATGGAAAATCCCATAGAAACCATATTTTTTATTTTAATTTCAGAAAATAGAGAATAAAGGGCCAAAATCTTATTATTTCATGTAGATTTACTGAATTCTTGAAAATAAACACCAAATTACCCCCAGCAAATACTAGCAAATACAATTTCTGATACCCTGGCAACCCCCTTATTAGGCACGAGACCGCAATTAATTTTCAAGTGCATTTCAATATACACATTTGAGCAGATTAAAAAAATTCCACCGGTGCAAACTGAATAAAACTTCTCTGGCCTAAAGATATGTACAAACAGGATTTTATATATCAATTGTAGAAAATTTTACCATCATTTTCTGAAATTAATACATATAATTCGGAGATGGGGTAAACATGACAAATGAACTGAGTTAAAAGTCCTAAATTTTAACCTTCTTCCACTGAACCAAATCACAACTTTTAGTCAGAATTGATTAATGAAAAAAAATCCCAAGTAATTTTAACCTATTTTCTACCAATTAGAGGCAAAACTTCAGCAAATAAGTTTCCAGTAAAAATATGAAAAAATGTGGAAGGTACCTACTACCAAAGTTGGAACTATATTCGTATACAACGAAAACCAAGGGGAATTAATTGTATTCTCGTACCTATTAGATCAACAAATGTGCTCAATTTGAATAAAAACTGCACTCATGTCAAGATAAACCTTTTTTGACTTCAAGTACAAAGTTTCATCATGATTAGTTGAAAAATATATAAGTTATAGCAAATTTAGTATCAGTGGTACATTGCATGACTCGCATGTCCAATGGTCGAAGGAAATAAGGCCCCTCTAAAATGTGCATTTTTTTTTTTAATGCAATATTTTTGTGATTTTTTACATTGGTTGCATCATATTATGTGTATTTGATGCAATGAAGTTCAGTTTACTCAAGTTCCAGCTGTTTTAAGGCCAAAAATTGGGTTTTTATACATGCGGCCATGGTCAATGCACTTTTAGACCATGTATAGGGGTACACATATGAAAACTCATTTTATGATGCTGACAATGACTTAAATTGATCAACTTCAAACATAAAGTGGTCTACACATATCAAATGTACATTGAAAACAATAAGAAGTGGTTTCAAAACTAAAACTGTCACTCCAGATCAATTTAAACCAGACCTCTACAGAGCTTGTTCAAGTGTGATTGTGTCCGATATTAAAAGTTAGCCTTTATTTGGGTTTTGAAGGATGAAAGATCTGAAACAAATGTAAAATAATGTAAGGTTCTAAGCTTATCAGGTACATAAGCAGACAGTCAGCTGTATTTTTCCAGTTTTTCTACAAAAAATTTCATTTTTGAAACCTTATAGTGTATGCGGAAGTCTAAAATTAGGTGTTTTTGAGAATCACAAGGTATATACATGTAGTGACTTACATTAGATGCATGAATATCAATGGAATGAATATATTAGGTTTTTTTTCACATTATTTATATTATTTACTAGCAAATACAAAAGATTCAGACCAATAAAACACATATCTGTGATTTTATAGATCCTAAGACAAGGCTGTGAAAACCCCTGATTTTGCCATATTTCATTGACTGGGTTCATAAAAATTACACTAAATTGTCAGATTTCTGCCTAAACCTTGTTCATAAAGTATGTTTTTTGTTGATTTGATGTTCCTAGTGTATAGTTAGAGGAGAAAAACTCAAAGCTGTACAATATTTTCCCCACAGGTTTATATTTCATACCTAGCACCTTAGCAAAAGTGCAATTTCAATGGAAAATCCCATAGAAACCATATTTTTTATTTTAATTTCAGAAAATAGAGAATAAAGGGCCAAAATCTTATTATTTCATGTAGATTTACTGAATTCTTGAAAATAAACACCAAATTACCCCCAGCAAATACTAGCAAATACAATTTCTGATACCCTGGCAACCCCCTTATTAGGCACGAGACCGCAATTAATTTTCAAGTGCATTTCAATATACACATTTGAGCAGATTAAAAAAATTCCACCGGTGCAAACTGAATAAAACTTCTCTGGCCTAAAGATATGTACAAACAGGATTTTATATATCAATTGTAGAAAATTTTACCATCATTTTCTGAAATTAATACATATAATTCGGAGATGGGGTAAACATGACAAATGAACTGAGTTAAAAGTCCTAAATTTTAACCTTCTTCCACTGAACCAAATCACAACTTTTAGTCAGAATTGATTAATGAAAAAAAATCCCAAGTAATTTTAACCTATTTTCTACCAATTAGAGGCAAAACTTCAGCAAATAAGTTTCCAGTAAAAATATGAAAAAATGTGGAAGGTACCTACTACCAAAGTTGGAACTATATTCGTATACAACGAAAACCAAGGGGAATTAATTGTATTCTCGTACCTATTAGATCAACAAATGTGCTCAATTTGAATAAAAACTGCACTCATGTCAAGATAAACCTTTTTTGACTTCAAGTACAAAGTTTCATCATGATTAGTTGAAAAATATATAAGTTATAGCAAATTTAGTATCAGTGGTACATTGCATGACTCGCATGTCCAATGGTCGAAGGAAATAAGGCCCCTCTAAAATGTGCATTTTTTTTTTTAATGCAATATTTTTGTGATTTTTTACATTGGTTGCATCATATTATGTGTATTTGATGCAATGAAGTTCAGTTTACTCAAGTTCCAGCTGTTTTAAGGCCAAAAATTGGGTTTTTATACATGCGGCCATGGTCAATGCACTTTTAGACCATGTATAGGGGTACACATATGAAAACTCATTTTATGATGCTGACAATGACTTAAATTGATCAACTTCAAACATAAAGTGGTCTACACATATCAAATGTACATTGAAAACAATAAGAAGTGGTTTCAAAACTAAAACTGTCACTCCAGATCAATTTAAACCAGACCTCTACAGAGCTTGTTCAAGTGTGATTGTGTCCGATATTAAAAGTTAGCCTTTATTTGGGTTTTGAAGGATGAAAGATCTGAAACAAATGTAAAATAATGTAAGGTTCTAAGCTTATCAGGTACATAAGCAGACAGTCAGCTGTATTTTTCCAGTTTTTCTACAAAAAATTTCATTTTTGAAACCTTATAGTGTATGCGGAAGTCTAAAATTAGGTGTTTTTGAGAATCACAAGGTATATACATGTAGTGACTTACATTAGATGCATGAATATCAATGGAATGAATATATTAGGTTTTTTTTCACATTATTTATATTATTTACTAGCAAATACAAAAGATTCAGACCAATAAAACACATATCTGTGATTTTATAGATCCTAAGACAAGGCTGTGAAAACCCCTGATTTTGCCATATTTCATTGACTGGGTTCATAAAAATTACACTAAATTGTCAGATTTCTGCCTAAACCTTGTTCATAAAGTATGTTTTTTGTTGATTTGATGTTCCTAGTGTATAGTTAGAGGAGAAAAACTCAAAGCTGTACAATATTTTCCCCACAGGTTTATATTTCATACCTAGCACCTTAGCAAAAGTGCAATTTCAATGGAAAATCCCATAGAAACCATATTTTTTATTTTAATTTCAGAAAATAGAGAATAAAGGGCCAAAATCTTATTATTTCATGTAGATTTACTGAATTCTTGAAAATAAACACCAAATTACCCCCAGCAAATACTAGCAAATACAATTTCTGATACCCTGGCAACCCCCTTATTAGGCACGAGACCGCAATTAATTTTCAAGTGCATTTCAATATACATATTTGAGCAGATTAAAAAAATTCCACCGGTGCAAACTGAATAAAACTTCTCTGGCCTAAAGATATGTACAAACAGGATTTTATATATCAATTGTAGAAAATTTTACCATCATTTTCTGAAATTAATACATATAATTCGGAGATGGGGTAAACATGACAAATGAACTGAGTTAAAAGTCCTAAATTTTAACCTTCTTCCACTGAACCAAATCACAACTTTTAGTCAGAATTGATTAATGAAAAAAAATCCCAAGTAATTTTAACCTATTTTCTACCAATTAGAGGCAAAACTTCAGCAAATAAGTTTCCAGTAAAAATATGAAAAAATGTGGAAGGTACCTACTACCAAAGTTGGAACTATATTCGTATACAACGAAAACCAAGGGGAATTAATTGTATTCTCGTACCTATTAGATCAACAAATGTGCTCAATTTGAATAAAAACTGCACTCATGTCAAGATAAACCTTTTTTGACTTCAAGTACAAAGTTTCATCATGATTAGTTGAAAAATATATAAGTTATAGCAAATTTAGTATCAGTGGTACATTGCATGACTCGCATGTCCAATGGTCGAAGGAAATAAGGCCCCTCTAAAATGTGCATTTTTTTTTTTAATGCAATATTTTTGTGATTTTTTACATTGGTTGCATCATATTATGTGTATTTGATGCAATGAAGTTCAGTTTACTCAAGTTCCAGCTGTTTTAAGGCCAAAAATTGGGTTTTTATACATGCGGCCATGGTCAATGCACTTTTAGACCATGTATAGGGGTACACATATGAAAACTCATTTTATGATGCTGACAATGACTTAAATTGATCAACTTCAAACATAAAGTGGTCTACACATATCAAATGTACATTGAAAACAATAAGAA
The DNA here is from genome assembly GCA_037379345.1 of Perna viridis. Lineage (NCBI taxonomy): Eukaryota > Metazoa > Mollusca > Bivalvia > Mytilida > Mytilidae > Perna > Perna viridis. The sequence continues at coordinate 28,557,694 of CM074520.1, forward strand.
GTGGTTTCAAAACTAAAACTGTCACTCCAGATCAATTTAAACCAGACCTCTACAGAGCTTGTTCAAGTGTGATTGTGTCCGATATTAAAAGTTAGCCTTTATTTGGGTTTTGAAGGATGAAAGATCTGAAACAAATGTAAAATAATGTAAGGTTCTAAGCTTATCAGGTACATAAGCAGACAGTCAGCTGTATTTTTCCAGTTTTTCTACAAAAAATTTCATTTTTGAAACCTTATAGTGTATGCGGAAGTCTAAAATTAGGTGTTTTTGAGAATCACAAGGTATATACATGTAGTGACTTACATTAGATGCATGAATATCAATGGAATGAATATATTAGGTTTTTTTTCACATTATTTATATTATTTACTAGCAAATACAAAAGATTCAGACCAATAAAACACATATCTGTGATTTTATAGATCCTAAGACAAGGCTGTGAAAACCCCTGATTTTGCCATATTTCATTGACTGGGTTCATAAAAATTACAACGAAAACCAAGGGGAATTAATTGTATTCTCGTACCTTCTTCCAAGAATTTTGGCGTGAAGCGATGAGCTAAGAAAAATAGTAATGGTAAAAATTCAACCAGTTTAACTGTAATTTTAGAAATAGATCGGTCAAATTCCGGACAGATCCATTCGCCTAGTGCCTCCGAGGTTTTTCTTTTGTGTAACTTGAAAAGCTGAGGTGTTCTGCTTGGCAAGTAACCCTAATAAAAATATTTCCGGTGGGTCGTATTTACTATAGAAAAAGTATCTGCAGTAGAAAAATTAAAATCGTGTGACAAATTAATTTTTAAGAATTTTTTTTCAGATTTTAAAACTTCAAATGGACTACATTGTACATCTATATATATATATGTTGTAAAATACTGTACATACTGTCATGTACATCCTTATTCATTTACATTTTATAATGCAAAGTGAAAAATAACAGATTATGTGCAGTATATTGCTGACTAAGGGAAGTAACCCAACTTGAGGATTATATACAGTGTAACTTGTATGTAAGGCTTTTTGATATGTGTGCATAAAAATTAAAATTGAAAACTGTCGACCACATGTAGATGATCATGCAGCAACATAATAGCCATAAGAGTTTTACAAAGAGAGTTAATTCGGAGTGAAAGATTTTAAATGTTTAGTACATGTCTTGTACATGTAGATGAGAGACAATTGAGTTGGGATTATCTTTGTCAGGTTAACCACATTTTTTTGTATTCTATATACCATATTATAAATCTTCGAGAAAACTCTTTTACAATATTTACATTAAGCCTATTATAGGAAGGGTTTTTTTTTATTGAGATAAAATTAAAAAAAAAAAAACTTCTTAAAGTTCGTATAAACTTTAGAAATGGACTGAAGTAGACTTATAAATGAAATATTTATAAAAAAAAAAAAAAAAAGAGGCTCCCAGGACCCTGCTTTGCTCATCTAGTTAAAGTTTTCCGTTCAAGGGCAATACATTTTGACTCAAGAAGACTTTGGTAGGAGTTAACATAAGGATCTTTTCATCAACTGAAGGTTTCTTTCTATCTATTATAGTTGTATAGATACTGGCTGAATAAATTTTTAAGAATTTTTTCGAAGATTTATATAAGTTATATAAATCTTCGAAAAAAATTCTTAAACCCAAAAAGGACTTCAGTAGTTTAATTTATAAATTCATTATCGCTCCTTTGTAGCTAACCGTCTTACATTTGAACCTCTCCTTTTTTCATCAGTATGTAAGCACAGACAGTGACGAATCCCTAGCTAGATTGCAAAAATGGGATAAGATTCTAGAAACCAGAAGAAAAGGGGAGTTCTGGACTATCATTTGCTTATTTTTGTTTTAACTTAATTGACCAAACTTTTCAACCCTGTAATATCCTGGCTCCGTCGCTGAAATATAGTTTTATATTTCGATGCAGTTGAAGGTACAAATTTGATTTGGTAGTAATCACAAGTCACATACCTGCTGCATCAAAGACAATATAGGTACATCTAAGGAAGGTATACATGTGTTCAGATAGAACTGCTGCTTATCAACATCATCACAATAGTTCATGATATGGGCAAATCTGTTTCCAGGCAACCCAAGTTTATTAATAAAGGAGTCGACCCGTCTCTGTATTGTTGGATCCGTATTATTTGACTGGAATTTGTCTCTGTACGTTAAAACTCCGTATACTGGTATGTCTAAAATATACATGTCAATTGAGAAAATAAAATATCTTTTAAAACTATACTGCATTCTGAAATAAAATATGTAAGACTAGCATCCTTATAGCTTCTGGGTTATTTACTAGATGTATTTTACAACATTTGAAATCGCAAAGCACATAGCAGGTGACCGAGACGCGTAGTGGAATGATAAGCTGACCAAAATTTTTAACCATTACTTGTTACTGTATTCATGTGCATTGATCATATTACATGTAATTATTATCTCCCAAATCTGTTACGAATTAAGAAATTTGTAATCAGATTAAAGGGTATCAAAATTAATTTTATATCAATACTGTACCACTTTTAACAACTTCAACCAATCTCCTCCGCAGACCTATACCCGCTTCCTGATTCACTACATGTACGTATCACTCCGCTAACTTATACATGTAGCTCTGCTATTCAGGATGTAAAAAAATCACAAGCCATCAGGTTTTCTCATTACAAATTCGCAAAGCCATTTCCATTGTACTGTACTTATTTGCATATAAAGGTGGGCTTTGGTACAGAGCGTGTAAGAGGCGTAAAGTCCCTCTGCGTTGGTGATTGGAATATATGAATCTTACAGTATATTAAATTCACATGAATCAAGCAGCTCTTTTTTAAGCTTCAAATACCCGTAGATGTGCCTACAATATTTACGTGTATGTACATGTAACAACAACTCTTAAGACTCCCTAATTACAACAAAAATATTTACCAATTGAAAGCAAACTACATGTACATGTATATGGTTTCTCTTAGAACTATCGGACGAAAATGAAAATGTAATCGTCAACAACTGGATCGAATTGCACAAAATAAGAATTTTTACGAAGCATGAATAGCATTCTGATACATTGGCAAACTTTTTTCTTAATGCGTTTTTGGCACGAGTGATCATATTTTGGTTATTCACGATAACAAATTGATTATCCTATTTACTATATAGATTTCCTGCATTATTCATTGTTATTTTCAACATAAATTAGAAATTTTGTGAATAGCGGATTGATATTCGTGTTGTGACGTTTTGATGGGAGAAAACGCGACAGAGTGAAATTACCGAATTTATTTCACAGTGTGAATCATCGAAAAAAAATTACAGAGGGAACATTCGGTAAATCACTGCTATCTATATAATTATATTATTATAATAGAGTAGGAAACTTTACAACTTTTGAGTTAGAAAAGAATACATTTATTTATCTTTCCATTGATATGATATAGCAGTATACCCTCTAGGCCCATTAAATTTCGAAAAATCATGAGTAGGGGAGGATCTTATATGTAATAATTTTGTATCTTTAACCAAAACAAAATGCTTATATAAGTTTTATAAAGTTATTGAGATAAATATATCCTAGTTAATGTAAAACTGAAAAGAAGGGGTCATTATTTAAACAACAGAAAAATGCGACATAATCAACTTCGTCCTGTTAAAGTTTACACAGGTTACAGGTTATCATAATATTTTACCACTCATTTCTGCAGCCACCTGTGTAACAGCTTCAAGAAAGTTCTCAGGCAACGGACTGTTCGGGCTACATACAACGATGATCCGGTCGACGGGAAATTTATTGAAATACTTTTTCCAGAATTTGTTATAATTCTTCATCAAACCATCGGCGCCATAGTAACCGGCATAATTTCTTGCTCTTAAGAGAGACTCGTCTTCACTGATTCTTCCAGAAAATACCAGTCGCAGGAGTGCTTTGCCTATTTCAGAAGAATCATCCTCAAAACCAGTCATATCAAGAAATGTAGGCATCAGAACGTTATCGTGAATCCGGTAATACGCCTTCTTTTGGTAACTGAAATTGGAAAGTTCGAATAGTTATCGTTAATCCGGTAATACGCCTTCTTTTGGTAACTGAAATGGGAAAGTTCAAACTTTGAAGAAAGAAAGAAAGGAAAAAAAACAAAACAAAGCAAGGGAACTTCGAACAATCTTAATTTGACCAAACGGTTGTTCAGCATTGAATTTCTATACCTTTCTTTTTCCGCTGTTAAAATGCATAATTTGTTTTAACTATTTTATAATTAAACTGAGTATTCAATCATTAATAGGTTCGATAAATTCTGCATACATATATGTTAAAATGATTATTGTAAACGTATGATATTTTGTGGTTGCTTATTTTCTTGAATTCTGACAAGTGAACGTGTTCGTGGTCTCAAAAATGATAAGCGTTCTACAGTGTAAAAAATCAATTTTGCGGGTACTATTTTTCGCGCTTATCTGTCCACCGCGAAAATAGCGAAACCTAGTACACCGCGAAAATTGATACTTTTACTGTTAAAACAAAAGAAAACGATCGAGGAATTTCGAATTTTAAATACAACGATTTGATTCTGGGTATATGTAACCCTGTTTAGAGGACAACCATTTGATTCTGAAGATGGGGCCCGTGTTTTGAAGACAAATAATCTGGCCTCGTAAAAATTGAAAGTAAATTTTAATTCTAGCCAACGCCTCCTAAAATTAATAAATATAATGACCCTGGTAAGAATTAGAAGAAGTTGTTGAAATAAATTTTCTGACCCGCAAAATTTCAAAACAGATATTCTGACCCCGCAAAATTTAGAAATAATCCAAAAACCAGACGCTTTAAATCAGATTGAAACTAGCAAACCTAAACAAGCTGGACCGATTTTAAAGTCTCAACCGGATTCGGTTCAGATAGGCATTACTAGTACCGTTATTGCTTTTTTTTCTGAGTACACGTGTTTTTAAATACTACAGTAATTGCCATGCTGTAATTTATTCATTAATAACCTTCTGAATCGGGTAGTAACTTGTCTGCCTCCACCACCAAAATTTCCATGCATAGCGATTTGACGCCATGAATCCATGTTGAAACTAGCGAACACAGTGTTCAAAAAAGAGGACTTTCCTCCACCTGGGGGGCCAATCACGGCAATGTTCAATGGATGCACTCCAGAAAATGTATCGCCTGCCCTTTCCTTGCAGCTGAGCAGCAGCTGTTCTTTGTCTCGAAATTTTGGATCATCTGTCTGGTTTCTATGGGGTTGTATTCTGTTCGCGTAGTAATTCTCAACAAACGAATTTTCCCGAACAACTCCTTCTTGATTAACCTGCGTACATGTAAGTTAAAAAACACATTATATTATTTTAAGTTCCATTTTTACTCGGAAATCACGTGACCTTTGAGTCTCAAAACCATCTGATGTCGATCAAGGGACATCAAAGGAAAACAGACAAGATTTTCCATATCATGCTGGACAATTGAGTTACAATTTTATTGAAATGCACTGAAAATGAACATTTAAAGGGCAGAAAACTCAGTCAAAAACCTCATTTTTCTGAGATTCTATTGAAAAATTTCAGAGCAAAGTCAGTGATGCAGAGATCAAATAATGGTATTTTCAGATAGAGAAAGCATCCTTGAGTGATATTTTATAGTCAGATCGGTGAGGTTTTGACATGCATGTATCTGATTCTTCCAATTTTGCCTGATTCTTACAAATATTTACACATTAACACCATTGCATGAAAACTAGTCGGTAGATTAGATCAATAATTTCCTCTTTCACCGAAACTGACCATCAACGAATAGCACGACAGGCAGGAACTTGATTTTCTGTTCGTTTTCCAGGTTGTACTTTTCAGTTCTGTTGTATTGTGTGATTTTTTTATACGACTAAATTTTTCGTTCGTGTAATGGTCTTCCCGTCGGCGTTGCCATCGTCGTCTGCACCGTTGGCGTTTGCTTACTTTCGTTTATTAACAATAACTTACGTAAAACTTATCGGTTCTTTCAGTAATTTTAACACATTGATTTTAGCCACATTGTGGATGGCCCTGTAGTTTTTGAAGGTTTTTCCCAACATCCTTGAAATAAGGTGCTAAAAGGTGGAACATAGGTATTATTATTACAATTGGCAGAAAAAAGTTTGTTGTAAATCCGAATGTGATGATTCAGATGCCAATGTATTCTTAAAGCGAATTCCGTTTTTTTTTAATCAGATTTCATATATGTCTCATGGTTTTCAAGTTATAAGATCCCTAAGTGGGTCAACCCCCCCCCTTTTCCGCCAAAAAAAAAAAAAAAAAAAAGAACTTCTTTCTAATTGGACCGATCATCAACTCATCTTATTGCATTCCTTCTGTATTTCTCTACTAGATTAACATCTTTTACAGTTTTTTTTTATAGGGATCAAAGTTATCTTTGATAAGCATTCATAAAGCTATTTTTCTACCTTTGAATGAATTTCAAATTTTGTGCTACATGTGTATTGTGTCGAAACCAGTTGTTATATCAATAATTAACTATATATATAACTCCCTATGTTTAAGTGTGTCAAAAAATATAATTGCGTCCATACTTTCTACATGAGAACATATGTCAACAGGCTGCGATCGTATCATGCTGCGCTCGGCAAATCTCTTTATTTTCTTCACCCACAATTAAATTTTTTATTTTGCTGTTCCTGACAAAGGTTTGTCTGATGTTGTCCCTTCGTTTGTACCTTCGGTGTTGCTTTATGTTCATCTCCAAAATAATAACGAGCACTAAATGAACTCAACAGTACACGTTACGTACGTGGAAGTAACATTCTTGATTTGGTCCGCAGTGATAATTACATGTACAGTGTACAAGTACATAATGTTCCAGCAACACCGGAGAGGGTTTGGTTGTCAACAGAAGCAGCCTTAACAGGGAAGTTTCGTAGCAAGAAAATAATAGCAAGTAAATAGTGAGCTTAACGGTAACGTGTTTGAACCTGAAAGTAACATGCTTGAAATGCTCCCAAGTGATAATCACCAGTCAAACCGGAAAGTGTTCGTTAGTCAGCAGAAACAAACGTACTGTACGTACAGCTTTAACAGGGAAGTTTCGCAGCAAGAAAGTACAAAAAAATGACACTTACGTTGTATAAAATATTGGCACACTTACTTGTATCAGGATCAATAAACGAAAACAGAATTTAGCTACTTGTATCAGTGAATTATCATTGAGAATATACACCCGTCTTCGACGCATTCCTTTCATTTTTGTTCTACCTCACACAATAATCGTGGATAGTTCGGGAAAAGTTGCATATACATGTGTACTTACGCATCTTTCTGTCCCACCAGTCACTGGCTGTTAAAGAACCCGACTTGAAAACAACTCCGATCATATTATTCGAATCGAAGCATGACTTTTCCAAGATAGAAATAGTATTAACTCCCCTGTTTAATATCCGGATTTTTTTGTATAAATTTTGAAACTAAGGGTTAAAAATGAAAACAAAAGCCTCATTGTGTTCTATATCTATACGCAATGTACATTTCTACATGTTCAGCATATTAAGTTACGGTCTTTCCAAAAATCAGACAAATTTTATGTCGACTGGTACTTACATGTAAATGTCGTATACGGTTTATAAGTGTATTAAACCCTTAAATCCTAATGATCAAATACTTTTATTTGTTTGTTGTAATGACCCAGTAAATGACCCCTATCTTTTACCTGGGATTGTCCACTAGAACGAATCATACATGTACATGTACATATAGCAAGATTCTACATCTATATGAAACCTGCGTGATTATTATAAGGATGATTACGCGTACCATGTATTTTATAATGTAATAATCAAATTACATGTATGTAATATAACCGTTAAAAATTTAAATGATAGAAATGTTTTTTTTTTTAATCGGTTATACTTGTTTAGACTAGCACTTGCATAAAACAAGAGGCCCGGAAAGGGGGCAATTTACCTCTCCACACACGGACAACTTGATCTGATGGGATGGAGTATTTGAAAAGTACATCCGTACGTTAATCTTTTATCGAATTGGCTTAATATATTTATTCAGCCGTGTTGAATTGTTAACACAGAATATCACCATGAGCAACGTGCATACAATTTATCTTTTAGGCAGACATCTAAAGCTTATCAAAGCATCATTTTCAGGTTCGGACCAAACTACTTTGAAAAGGATGAGTGCCAGCCGGGATTCTTAAGAAAAAAGGGGGCACTAGGACATTATTTGCCATTTTTGTCAATTTTACTCTTGCAAATGACTAATCTTCAAGTAAAAAAGAGGGGTGCTAACCCCCTGCACCCCCTATGGATCCACTACAGCATTAAATACAGAGAAACTTACCGGTTGTGGCATTTTTATTAATATTTTTCCGTAGATAAGGAATCGATTTGCTCTTTGCTCTGAAAATTGCTGACGTATTTAAATGTTGCTAAATATAGGCATTGAGATTTAAATGTAATTTTCTACTTTCGGTTTGGTTAAAATCAATTTTAACATTTCAAATTACTTTTTATCTAAATATAGTTCATTTACGAGTTCGTTTCAAAATAAAATGTGCCAAGTGCTTGATTCCTATAGATTGGAACCAGCGGCGGATCCAGATATTTTATAACGAGCCCCTCTTCGAATAGGGGGTTCATTTATATAAATTATTTATCCATTATCAATGGTATAATTAATACTTTAAAATGTACACTAAAGCTTGCGTGTTGAAAATCTTAATTTTACCATCTCGAGTGGATAAATAATTCAAACCACTCATTCCTGAAGGAGAATCTATTTCCTCATCAACGTACATGTGTATGTACGAACAACAAACTAAGCTTATTTTCCGGTGAACCAAATAAAGTAACATCATTGTCCATGCATAGGGAAAACGTGTATTACATACGATGGGGACATTATAACTTTTTGTAGGTTTAAACTGGTCTGGAACTGGCGTGTCAGTTAACTGCTAGTAGTCCTTTTTTTTGTATATTTGTGTAATTTGTATTCAGTTTCTTAATTTCCATTGTAACATGGGACTCAGACTTTTTTAACTGCTTTCTAGGTATGTTGAATTGTATATTGTTTTCCCACAGTGTCCAGATTTTGAAGGGGAAGGATTGTGATCACACCAAAGTACAAATATACTTTAATCTCTCCGGAATTTTGCGCCTGTCTCAAGTCAGGAATTTCTGGCCTCTGTATATCTTGTTTCGTTTTTATCTTTAGTTTAATGTTTATGTTACATGCGTACATAGGGGCAACTCCTTCGCTGTACCTGTGTATAATGATGCTTTTTAGGCAAGCTGCAACCTGTCCTGTGGTATGGGGGGTTTCTTCGTCGTTCATTAAAAACAAATTAATGCCTTGGGCTGACATTTTCATACCGCCGGGGATGTTGTCTCCTTGACATATACATATACACCATACATGTACCTATTCTCGTTATATATATTTTATATTTTCTCTATGATCGGAGAAAACTCGACCTCACACATATAGCACATCATATTCTTAACAAAAAAATAAAGAATCTGAGCCATTTTTTACCATATGGAAGACCAGAAATTCAGTAATTCAAAATAATCTTAAATAGAAAAATAGCTGAAATTTGCATTTCACTCTAAATTAAGCAATTTCAGTCGGAATTCTCGAAAATAACGTCTTCTGTATATGTACATGTAGTTTTACGGAGTGCATGTATTTCCGATGTGGTGTTTATAAGCCGCATATTTCATGTGACACGAAGAATTCTCAGTGAACACAGATTCGTTAAAATATTTTATTTTCAACATTTTTTTCGATGCCCGTACTTTTGGTGGATGCTTCAAACTAACAAATAAAGTAATATCATGTAGAATTCAGTGGCCAAAACATAGATTCCAGCAGTGTTTTAGAAGAAAAAAAGGGGGACCAGGCTGTGTTCCAGAAAAAGGCGACCAGTTATTTTCTCATTTTTTTTCAAAAGTTTCGCTCAACATAAAACCAATTTTTCTGACAAAATAAGGAGCAGGTCCGACCACAGGTCACCCCCCCCCCGCCACCGGACCCCCTCATCTATCCCTAGACACAACACTAACATTATCTCTTTCATAGTTTTTTACCATATATACATGACTTTGTATTGATGTGATTCAAGAAAATACGTGTATGTCAGAATTCTCTCCCTTTTACCACAAAATAATTGATTAATTTCTTGTGTGCATGTAGCCAACTAATAATCAAAATATACCATGAGTATGAAAAAATATAAGTAGCACTCAAGCTAAGAATCATGCAAATTGTGATTCATGGGTAAAAAGCTTACATATTTTTATTTTTGATATTTTGTTTGAATTGTCATCGTAAACAGAAATAAACATTCAGTTTTTCATATAACCCGTGTTCTTAGGAGATAAAAAGTATATAGAATGCACTGCAGATTTCAAAATTAAGGGAGATAACTCTGTAAATGACGCTAAAATACAATAGAATCTATTGGATTTTCAATATTGATTATCTTCTAAGAGCAGGCAGGTTTGAATGAATAATTACACATTTCATAATATACTCCCATAAAACAAATTAATTACAAAAATAAAAATATGTAGCCTTTTTTAGAGTGTATCACATTTTTCAGATTTTGCATGATTCTTACAAAGACAGCTACTTAAATGAAAACGCAAAGATTTATCGAGTGAGCAGAGATTTTACAATCAAATAGTGGATGGGTTAAATCTTCAAGCGTTCTAGTTGGTTCACTATCATGTATTTGCAATCATACACACATTTTTTTTTTCATTTGAACTCACATTATAACTTAGTTTATAACAATTTTATTAGCTTAACCAGAAGAAATGTGAAAGGACACAAGCAAGTACCACTGATATGTTCTGTGGGGGATCGAAAAGGGGTACAGCGGGTTGGCAATCTCGTTTTTATGGGACATTTTTCATTTTCATGCGTACAATTGCAAAAAAAATTGTAAATAATGTCCTACCCCCAATTTTCTGAGGAACCCCGGCTGCCAATCCTCCTTTTCAAAGTGTCTAGATCCTCCCTGATATTTTACCAGTAAATGTCAAAAGAGCTACATCATTGTAGTCCCAAATGTTTCATACAAGGAATGAAGAACACGATTTTAGGGTATTCGAATTTAGTGCTACATTGTATGGCAAATTTCGGAAAAAAATATATGATATATATAGTCGATGGTCAGACAAGTCTGATTACTGACTTGATGCATTTTTTTTTAGATATGTTGTCCTTCAGTAGTGACCGTCTCGTATACCAATCATATTGTAAATTTCGGTATGCTGTACACTTGAACTTTTTATCATACCTGAGGTGTTCAAGATGTAAATTGTATACAGAAAAAAAACTCAAATCAAAAATAATTAAGAAACGTAATATTTCTTGTGTAAATAATAGTGTATGCTATTTTTTAAAATTGATTTTGGGAATTAGATCCACTTAATGATTTTCCATATTCTTTTCTACCATGAAAACAAAGCTGCCGCATAAACTACATTGTAATTACGTTGACAGTTGTTATACATGTATTTGATTTGATGGTCCTCCGAAATCTACATATGTGTACATGTAGCTCTTAATTCATTTCTTGTTTTGATTACATTTCTATCATTTGCATTTTTCAGTGATTGAGGGCGGAATAAATACATCAATAGGACATATTTTATTATTAGTATTTTGAATTTTATGAATTTATAATATTTATTTTCTCTTTGAAAATGACGTATGTAGACAGGTTGTTGATATTCAAATGAGGTCTAAATGTGTTCCTGTCATAGCCGATTTTCTTCTCTTCTCTTACATGTACGGATCAGTCTATTGTAAACCTCTTTAAAAATCCTCCTAAATATAATCTGTTGCACCAAAATAACAAAACTGTAAGTTATCTTGATGATATATTGGATTAAAGTAATCCTTATTACATAACAACATTATCACTACAATAAAATTATATTTTTATGTTAACTGATAAAACAATGTTAAATGTTTCTATCAGAAAGAACTTAAGGAGGTAGACCTAGGGTAAGTAAGGGACATAATTGGTGAAATCAGTGATATGTTTGTGTCATATTCAACTTCACCAAAGCCCCTCAAGCTTTCGTTTGAAGCAGAATAAAATGAATCCAAGTTAATTAGATGCTTACATAAGACTGATGTAAAATGCTGAATACAAACGTTCCAATGATTTTAAAGAGTTGTGTTCCTTACCCTAGGTCTACCTCCTTAACTTGACCAATAGTACTTGCAAGTCTTTTCTTGTTTAGATATTACACTGGCTGTAAATCTTTCGGGTAAATGTGTTTTATTTGAGGCATCAAACTTTGTTTACACATCTTCATGATTAATGGTCTGTTTTCGTTTTTGTTTTTTGTTTGTTTTTTGTTTGTTTTTGTTTGTTTTTGTTTGTTTGTTTGTTATTTTTCATTTTTTTTTTAGGGGGGGGGAGGGGGTTACTGATAATTGTAACATCAAAGACAATTAAAGTAGAAACATGTAAAGCGATGTCTTTGATGTGAAGTATTGAAATAATTATCACACTTTCAGAGTTAATCTTTACAGATGCGATCACTTCTAATCTCTCATAAATTCTGTCAGAATCTGCCAGAATTTATGTTCTACGACAGCAGATAGAACAGAAATCCTGACAGATCCTGACAGAAACTGTCATGGGTCAGGACACATTTTGCTCTATTCCCGGACAGATCCTGACAGAAACTGTCCTGGGTCGTGACAAAGAAAATACAAAAAGCTGTTCTAAACTGTCATATCCCTGGACAGTTCCAGACACTAAATCTGTCTATTCTGTGTGACGTAATTTAGAACAGGAAGTCCGCGATTAATAAATGAAAATGTGTGACTAATGTAGATAACCTAATCCGATTAGGAAAAATATCTTGATTTCAAAATTTATATATACATAGAGCTCAAATTATATGTATATAGATAGAGCTCGTTATGATCATCATCCCACTATCACTCGATCGTTGTACTTTCATGTTTAAATTTTCGTCGATCACGGTCCAGTCACTCGTCGTTCAAAAATCATCATTGTTTGCATGTATAATTTGTTTACATTCTGTCATACACATGTGATATCAATTTAATTATTTAATTATAAAATTAAAGGTCTTTGTTTCCGTTTTAAGTGTAAAAGTGGTAACGGATAGCTTTCAGATGTCTGGTAATTCTCACGAAGTTCGAGATTGACAGAGTAATTTTTGAGTGAAAGCTACTTTTAACGAAATAAGGGTCATAAATCATTCTAAAAATGTTAAAATTGACAATTTTAGCTGTAAATGGGTGACTGATACCTAAATATTTCGGTCAAAATTCTCCAAAATGCCATTTTTAGCAACGAATATGAGTGTGAACACTTCCAATTTACCTACATGGTTTTATATGTGGAATATGTAGACACCATTATGTTAGTTTCCCTTGGTTCCCTTGGTTGCTCTTTCATATTAGTGACTGTGACACCTCTATTTAAGTAAAAAATCTAAATATTCTGCAAAATGTATGAATGCGAGCAGTTTTAATTTTCATAATGGTCTGAAACTATTGACTGAAATGCTTATTTTTCCAATAAAATTATCATGTGGATGTCTGTGACACATAATTTTTTCTTTAAAAATGTCATATTCAAGCATAGGTATGAGTGCATACACTTTTAATTTCTATGATGGTTTAAAATTAATGACTAAAATGCTACTTTTTTTCAATATAATTATCATGTGGTGGCTGCGACACATTAGTTTGAGTCAAAATTCTTTATAAATGTCATATTCTTTCAAAATGTATGAGTGCGAGCCCTTTCAATTTCCAAGAGTCTAAAATTAATGACTTAAATGCTAAATTTTTCAATATAACTATCATATAGTGGCTGTGACTTATTAATTTGAGTAAAAAATCTTCCAAAATGTCATATTCTCGCAAAATGTATGAGTGCGCACACTTTTAATTTCCATGAGGGTCTTACATTAATGACTAAAATGCTAAACTTTTCAATATAGCTATTATATAGTAGCTGCGACATATTAATTTGGGTCATATTCTTCAAAAAATGTCGTATTCTTGCAAAATGTATGAGTTCGAGCACTTTTTATTTCCGTGTGGATTTAACGTTAATGACTAAAATGTTTAATTTTTCAATATATTTATCATGTGGTGGCTGCGACACATTAGTTTGAGTCAAAATTCTTTATAAATGTCATATTCTTGCGAAATATATGAGTGTGAGCACTTTTGATGTCCATGAGATTCTAAAATTATTTACTAAAATGCCATTTTTTTTGTTATATAACTACCATGTGCGGGATTGCGACTTATACATGTTATATATTTCAGTCAAAATTCTTCAAAAATGTCATATTCTTTCAAAGTGTATAAGTGTAAACACTTTAAATTCCTTAAAGGCCTACAATTTCTGTATAAACTCTATAATATTGTATAAGTACTATTGTATTATACCGGTGTCTAGATCTGCAACCAAAAGAATTCAATCCAATATCTTTAATGTCAGGGGCGTAGCATGTACGGCAGGCAAAAATTTGTGTTTGTACTGCATGTCATACATAAACATCGGGTAAGAAAATTTTAAAAAATCAAGTTTAAACATAGCAAGACTTTTTTCCCGTCGTACGAATCGTTATTCGGGTGTTACGCCTTTTTTTCGGAATCACGTACATGTACTGTATGTAATTCAGTCAGAGAAGTATTCTCGAGCAAATGACTGTCAGGATCTGTCAGGAACTCTTCTAATGCACATAACTGTTCTGCCTAGAACAGTTCCTGACAGGAGGGTGTCAGGACGCATGACAGATTATGACAGAGCTTGTCTAGAGTCCTGACAGAACCTGACAGGGTGTTTCGCGGGTCAGAACAGTTTCTGACAGTTTATAACTGTTATATGACAGCGAATCCTGACATGATCGAAGAGAGGTTAAAAGAGATATAATTTATTTTTTTTGTTACTTTAAGTATGTAGGCCTAGGTCAAGGAGTATAACTCTTAGAAGTCATGGATACGTCTGTTTTACATGTAACTATTTTACATAAATCTCATGTAAACGCCTGAGGGACTAAGAATTTATTTCAGGGTGCTTCAAATGAATGTTTGACAGGCTTAATGAAATTAAATATGATACAAACATATTACTAATTTCAAGAGTTTTTTCAATATAACTCAGGTCAATCTACTAAAAACATTAATACTATAAAGTACTAAAGTAGGACCACCTGCTGTTAATTTATTGCATTTTGTCACAACTTTTGGAGTCTAGGATGGTTTCAACGAACACCTTCTAAAATCGATTGCACTTTTTTCTGTACTCTTAAATATTTTATAAGATTTTGAATTTTATTTTTAATTTGTTGACTTCTAAAATAAGGTGAAATAAACGATAAATTTACGAAAAGTAAACAAATTAACGAAATATGAAACATTTGAGGTATTAAAATACTATTTTCGGATAATATTTTTTTTTTGGAAATGTTCCTCTAGTTTGTATTAATCTATTTTTACTCATGACAAAACTGATTGTTAAAGATTTTTCTTGCTACGCCATAGAACAATAACGAATTTATATCTATACCTAGTTCAGCCACGCCTCTGTGGTACAGATTTTGATTTTTAAAACAAGTTTATGTATTTCCAAAACTTCCGGTTCAGCCCGCTCATTATCTTTTTTTTTACTGAAAGTTGCTTTATAAGATTTTATATTTGGCACAGATACATGTAACTTTTTTACAGGTCAATATTTTATTATAATTTGGAACTCATTAAAGGATAGAAAATATACTTCTGTGAAATTATTTATATTTTCAATCAAAGAATCTTCATTCATAACGTTTAAAAATTAAATTTCATAAGCATTTCTATGGAAAGCCAAAGTGGACCCCCGAAGTTACAAATTTTCCATAGGTTTCAATGGGAGAAAATTTGTAACTTCTGGGGTCCACTCTAGCTTTCCATACATTTCTGGTTTGTTGTTGAATTATTGTTTCTTGTTGATCACCTAGGAAACACTATGTTATAAAAAAAATTACCCCCTTGAACAAATTAGTCTATTTGTATCATGCGGCATTGGATAAAAATATATCTTCTTACTGTATTTTAACTTAATAATCATGTCTTAAAGTTATATCTGGTATTTTTGTACGTCTAATACAACACAGGAAGTAAGTAAGTACATTGTAAGTATGTAAGTAGTTAAATATCTTTATTTAAAAAGGGGTTACCGAATTAGAATCACTCTAATTGTCACCCTGGCCTTCTATAACACAAATAAAATGTATACAACTAAACAATCATCATGAATACGCTTTTACAATGCTTGTAGTGTTATGTTTTTATTATAGAGGCTGAAGTTCTAATAACGGTATTTAATACAAAAGACAATTCTTGGATGCACTGAAATTATGATTTCAATAAAACAAAACGACAGAGTAAAACTGCAATTTTAATGAAATTGATTAAGAATGACTCATATGATATGAATTTCAAAGGTAAAGGACATTTTTAACATTATATTTGCATATTTTAGGGGAGACTGTTATTCAATATAAAATAAAACATATGAACCATTTTGTGGAAAATATATAAAATTTGGTTACAAAAACTGATATTGTAAAAATTGATTAACTAAAACATCTTGACCTCCCATTGTTGACTTCTTATTGTTGAGCTAATTGTTTGTAATTATACATGTTTCAATTATTGCCCCTTCTATAATTACAATTTACTCTGTCGTGATTACATTGTAACACCGGTAATCAATAGACAATTACATTCCAAATTGGGAAATCCGGAATTATACTATTATTATGAAAACGATCGTACATGTAGCTAGTTCATATGAATACTGATGTGCATAAAATAAATAGGGATTTTTTATTGTTAAAATATATAGCAAACACTAATTTATATTGTATATTGTGCAATTCGTTTCATCTAACGAAAAGTCAAGAAAAATCGTATTACTTTTCTATACCAACACTATATATATATATATATACATGTATTTGCGTTTGAAGAGTGTTTTCTAATGAATGAAGGGTGATAAACAAATAACCGAACTGACAAAATCTAGACATTTGTCAAAAGGAAAAGACTAAAAGGAAAGTCTGTATAACAAATGACAATATCAGGGCACGAACCGGAAAGTTGGAAAACCATTCCAATGGTGCTGACTAAGTACCAGCATTTCAAAGTGAATGGTGGGTTTAATCAGGTTTTTTACCGTGCTTCCATTACCCGTTCATTATTATCAATAAAACCAGATATCAAAATAGTACTGAAGATACAACCAATAAATAAGTTAAAATAAAAAGAACTTTATACAATAAACACGATGTAAATCATAGCCAGCCAAGATGTACAAGTTATATCACCAACTGCCTAAATTTTCAACGAATGGCAAAGCATAAATTGCGGGTATTATTGTACTAATATAGTAACTTGAGTTAGAATGACCTCTTTTCAAGTGTTTTAGATGAATGGACATTGAAGCGACAATATTTGGTTCCTGTAAAGAATTATGATCCAGAAATCTTCAAAGATTTTATAGTTTTCTCTTTGCATGATGTAGATGTCCATGTACATTTTATCTGTATATTATAAACCAGTAAAAAACACGGTTCCATAACCCAAGACAATTAATTATATAATATGGCTACTGTGTTTTTACATACCCCGCGTGATAAATAGTCGTTATTGAAGTAGTACCCCAGCTGAGAATCATGCAAAATGTGATTCATGGTCGAAAAGCCTACATAATTTTATTTTTGATATTTTGTGTAAAATGTCATAGTAAACAGAAAGTAACATGTGACTTTTCATATAATCCTTGTTCATAGGAGATAAAATTATATAGAATGCACTGTATAATTCAACTTAAAGGGAGATAACTGAGTAAATGATACTAAAATACAATAGAAACTATTGGACTTTCCATGTTGATTATATCCTAAGAACAGACAGATTGAAATGAATAATTATATATTTCATCATATAGACTTATAAAACAACTTAATAACAAAAATAAAGATATCTAACCTTTTTTAAGGTGTATCACATTTTACAGAATTTGCATGATTCTTACAAAAACTGCTACTTAAAACATTTTTTAAACTACTTTGTTACCGCTGTGTTAGAAGAAAAAGGCTTGTTTGATACAAAAGTCTTAATATTTTAATGGTTCAGTAAGTAGCTGCCTTCCTTCCGTATTCCTTTCAATTTAACTCTCCTACTTTCCCATAAAATCATTTACATTTGACTGTTTTTGTAAAGTTTCCACGTTACAAACGTACTACCAGTACATGATTGATAAATAGGAATGATTTCCCTTTAAACAATCAGTACTAATATATTTGTACCAATTCTATAACTAACTCTTTACAAAGCGTATGACATCATTGATATTGGAGAGAGATTACGTGCAGACATTCAGCGTTAAAAGAGTCATACAATATATAACGAAATAGGTCATGTTTTTTTAAGGATAAAGTAAATGAGTCATTTGCCTGCAATGTATCATCGCAGAGAAATTTTATGACGTATACAGTACAATGCATGAAGTGGCCCCAGTAACCCTACTAAAAGCGCCGAGGAAAGCCTTTCTTTGCTACATTTTCAAAAAAAGAAGCCTCCGATTGATAAAATGTTTAACGATAACTGGTTTTTTGGATTGGTATAATTTTAATATTCTAAATATTTTTATATGTATTTGATTTCCATAGACAAAGGTTGTCTCAATACGAAAGTCGAAAGTGAATTTTGCAAGCCTGACAAGTGTTCTCTTTGACAATTATTTGAGAAATATTTTGGATTGTCTGGAGCTTATCTGATATTTCTTTTAAATACATACTGATATTTTCATGTCTTCATAGTTTGATATAAATATTTTTTGAAGTAATTCCGGTTCAATTATTTATATGTTTAATATTTTTTGACAAAAATGTTTTATTCTACTTGGGTTAATTAACCCTGACTGTGGGTCATAGTAAAGCAAAATATTTTGATAAAATTCACTTTCCAGGATTTCCATGTGTTTTGTTCAAATACAGTTTCTCAATTTTTAAGATATACTCTGAAACCTGTCCCTTTTATGGTTTTAAACATGTGTTCGATTAAGACCTGCGGTTGACTAAGGTGTTTTGAAAGTACCATTCTGTGTAAGAATCAGGCAAGAGGTGGCACATTATTCTCAATTTGGTCTTTTTCGCATCAAACATATTCGAATACATTTAGCACACAATTACAACGCTATTTAAATTTATCCTGAAGCATTGGTGACCTAGATATTTTTTACTGCTTATATAAGGAAAAAGTTTAGGAAAATTCTCCTGCTATTTTTATAGAGCATTTCAACTAAAGACCTATCAATATCTTAAAAAGGCAAACTTTACAAACACTTTGACAGTAATTTCGTGAGGATACGAGGTACAAATACTCAGATAATGCAATAAAATATCTGGGTATTTTGTCTTCATGTGCCACACCTTATACAGATTTTGCCTAATTCTTAGACGGAGAAGTACTTAAATACATAAGAAAAATGATGTAAAGGGACTTAAAAAAACGTCTAGTTCAGTCATGTTTTTGGACCTTTCAAGATTCGGGTTGGACAGATATAACTGTATCAACGTATAAAAACTAGTATGGTAACTATTCCAAAGAGTGCAAGAATAAAGGGACGTATCATATATCTTTTTACGTATAAACAAACACTTTATTTATATGCGTACACTTGATGTGTAAGAGCATATGGACTACTGTATATAATAAATGATAATATTAGTAAGTTTCTAAAGTTAATTTTTTTCATTTTACTGTGGATCAATTTTATGTGACCAATTGTTTTGTTTTGTTTTGTCTTCAGAATAACTATATAATGCTATTTTGTAAAGACGTGATGCTATAGTTTAATTTATAAATGATTTAAATATAAAAAGAAAACTTATGGGGAGCGTGTTGTTGCTGTATTTCCAAGTAGAACTTATACAATTTTGTCCTTTGAATAAATAAGGTTCTATTGTTAAATTCAATATGTAAATGATTTAAATATAAAAAAAAACTTATGGGAACCTCGTTGTTGCTGTATTTCCAAGTAGAACTCGTACAATTTTGTCCTTTGAATAAATAAGGATCTATTGTTAAATTGAATATATATAAATACAGAAACACGGTTTAGAAAGTAAACAAATAAAAAACAAAACATAAACAACATTAAAATAAAATGAAATTAACAAGTTGATACTTTTTAAGTTTTACTCATGGTAAAGGTTTACCACTTTATGTGTAACTCTCATGTTCTAATTTAAATTGTTTAATGTTGATCATACTTTTTAAACTGATCATTATTTTCTGTCATCTTACAAAATCATACATATATATTTTCAATGAACTAATATTGTTTAAAATGATGTAAGACATCATGTTCAAATTATTTTATGATAATGTTTGAATTGTATGGTTAAATTAGCAACTTTAGTTGTATAAAGCCTTTTTTAAGGGGAGATAATTCGCGGGCAAATCGTCCTATAAAATATAATTGGAATTATCACAAGAAAAAGAGTTCGAAGACCCCCTATTTTCTTTTTGAAATATGAAACAATGTCAGTTATGTCTTCTTTAAGTAAATTAAGAAGAAATTATATCTTCCAGAATCTTTACAGTTTGCTAAATAGTAAAATTCCAAACAGAATCCATATTCATTAGTCATTATCTCGAAATCAAGTTCGGTGACATATACTTTTACATTAAAATTCTAAAGTATGTTATTTCAAGGTCATCTTCCAGAAAAACATCTATCAACTATACATATTAGTAATGATCTACCTAACCAACCATCATCGATAAAACATTATAAAAGTAATTAACGAGTTATGAAGCAAATTAAGTGCCAGTCTATATAAAATTCAGGCACTGCCAATGGTAAGGTGATGCATTGTGAAGAAAAATCCACCAAACAAACGATGCTTTTTCAGTCTACATTTGCTATACTTTAATACAATAAGCTTTTCTGCATTCAGATCTGCACTTTTTAAAAAACAAATTGCATTCATCTCCCACTAAAATCAACCATATCTAGTCAAATCAAGAACAATAACTCTTGCAAAGTGCAAATTTCGTGTACAATCTTGTGAAAAACTAAGACTGATTATGCAATCAGTAACTATCCCTGAACAAGAAATAAAACTGAATTCGGTTTGTTTTTGGCGTACTTGGTAGTTTGGTAAAAACAAAGATTTGCAGCCTTATTTTGTGTCAAAATTCTTCTCTCCAAAGGTAATCTTCCTACTCGATAATTGTTTATATTCAAATTCATCAGAAATTACATTTTCGTTTACATAGAAATTTTAAAAATACAATTATCAGTATTTTGTCAACAATCTGCACTTAGCAACAAATATTGGCGGAATTACAATGGAATTTGTCGTAATGAATCATAAATTTCTTTTTGATTGTGCATATTATTCATATGTTATTATGATATTTGATTTCAATAAACTGAGTAACGCATACAAAATAACTAGAAAGACAACTCTGCCTCGATAAAAAAAAAACGGCTGGTGAAAATTATGGTTAAATCGAAAATGGGCTGGAACTGACGTCGAGTATAATTTTTTGTATTATCTTAGTTTATGAATGCTCGATGTGAACTTAGATTACATATTGATAACCTTTAAAAAGCTAGACCGGTTTGACGGAAAACGTCAAACATCTTCATGAAATAAATCATTGTGTACAGTGGCCCTTTTCACAAAAATATCGTAAGAGTAAAATTAGTCGTAAGTTATGACGTCACAAATTTTTGATTTACTATGACGTCATAACCTACGACTAATTTTACACTTATTTAAAGTAATTCTATACACCGCGTGGTTAAAATACACACTCTTCTGGCCAATTTTAGAAACTGCTGTACAAAAATAGATGTGGTATGTTATTTTAACAGTGTATCTCAACTGTGTGTGTTTGGTAGTTTTTTTTCCCTATTTTTGCTTGTTTGTTTGTAATTTCCTTTTTGTATTATTAAGTTGTTCTTGTTTTACTTTTTACTTTCCTGCATTTTGACAACAGAAATGGTAATTTTATTCGAATTTGGCAGAGATTGACCTCTATAAACAATAATTCCTGTAAGCCTAAGCAACGTTTATTAGATCTTAGATGTTTGCAAATTTGTGTTTTACAATAAGACGATTTTTAACCGAAAAATGTTTACAAAGCATTTTATTAATATTTTTATAGATTAATTAATCAATTATATAATAGTACATGTCTGATTTTAACAGATTGATGATTAAATTTTATCAAACAAGTAAACGACGTTGATACAAAGGAAAAAAGACGCACGTTTTCTCACTTCTGTCGATGAAATTAACGTTTCAAGATTTATTTAGCTGATAATAAAGAACATTGGATCTTTTGACAATTCCCGATCGTTTTTGCAATTAGCTAGGTTTAAGAAAATGTTTTGACTGCTGCTGATGGTATGAATTTTTTGTTGTCAAACTTTCTGTAGAAATCTGTTATCCTAAATATAGGAAAACATATCCGGAAAATAGATAACATGCAATAATAAAATTTAACCAGAGTGAAAAATCAAAATTTGAAACTTACATTATAGGAGTAAATATACACGACATTTCAATACCTCCCCTTTTGATGGTGAAGAGAGGTGACCATAGGATTGAGTAATGGTTAATCAATAACTTGGAAGATGATTAATTTTTGCTATTCAAAATATGCTTGGACTTAGACATTTTTGTCACAGCACTTCAAACAGAAGCCGGCAGTTAGGGTCACAATGCAGCACTGTATGTAAATACGCCTTGGAAATGACACACAAACGCCGCATGACACCTTGTCTTCAAAGTTTCAAATGATACATTGGCATACGAACCGCAAACAGTAATATATATAACTTCTTGATTTTGAAAGGTTTACTCACAAGGGGCATAACTTAATCATTGCTTTGCTGCGAAAGCAATGGGAGTTTTTTTTTAAAATAATTTATTTCTATAATATAAATATTTTGAACCATTCCTATTTACCAGAGTTGCTTGCAAAACGGTGTGTTACAGCAAGTATTAACTACTATTTAAAGAAATTTGTCAAAAAACATTGTATTGATACAAATGTTAATTAATCAGAATATAATCATATTACTGTAAATAACTAATAATTCAAACCGTTTAGAATTTATCTTTAGATCTCTACCAATGAGATAAAAAATCACATAAGGAGAGATTGTAAGATTTTATCGGTCGCGTGGATTTTAGGTGGTCGGTTACTAAACTGCAAGCAAACAATATTTTGAATTAGGCTTATTGCATGTTTTTACAATTAGTTGTTTTATCAACTTAACAAGTTTATGCGATGATGACATAACTTTTTGTAGGTCATTGTCGTGAGATGGTATGTCAGTTAAGTGCTAGTAGTCCTGTTTGTGCATTGTTGTAATTTATAATAAGTTTTTTTATTCTTGTTTTAACATTTTTACTAATGTTTAAGGTGTGTTTAATTGTGTACTTTTTTTTCACAGTGGTCAGATTTATAACGGGAGGATAGTGATCACGCCAAAGTACTTTAAACCAGCTGGATTTTTTTATGCCAGTTCAAAGACAAAAATGTCTTGCTTCTGGATGTATTGTTTCGTTTTCAGTTTCCGTTCACGTTTATGTTGCTGGAGTATATAGGAACAACCATTTCACTGTATCACCTTACCTGTGTGTAATATTGTTTTGGGGTTAGCTACAGCCTGCACTATGGTGTGAGAGTTCCTCAACATTCATGCAAGACCGATAGGTTGCATTGAGCTGATACTTATCATCCCGGATGGGATTGTCTTTTTGACGTATTCACCATATTCATTATAGTCATACTACAATATCAAACTAAATATTTTTACTGTTATTCATACTATGACTTTTTACAAGTTTTAGTAAAAACATATTAATTAACGAGTTATTGTTCAAAATCTATTTTGTTATGTTATGTGTTTTTTTTTTGTCGGCGTCATTTCCATTATTTGCATATATCTAATGTTATTTTCATGTACATTGTAATTTGTTAATTATATCTTCCCTGATCTGAAAGATCTGTAGATAAGACTACATTCGACTGAAAATATTCAGAACAGCTTGCCGTGAATATATAACGTTTGTATTAATTATCAATCTTTATAACAATCCGATAGGAGGTGATTCATACATACAAAAACTACATATTTTACTTTCAAAAACTCGTACAGACCAACTGACTACCCAAAATTCGTCATTTGCTTGTTGAACTTCTAAGATAAACATAATATAGACTGTGTATGAAATTGTTCATAGGAATGCCTTCGGGTATAATTTTAAAATATATAAAAATCTACATAACACTCCAACCTTTGAAATTTCATTCGCTACAAAGTATTTTAATTTAGATATTAGCTAGTTAAATACATGCTTTAATCAGCACATTTTAGTTTATCACAACCTAAAGTGACTAAACATTGTTCATAAAATGATATACTTTGATTGGTCAAAATAATTATGCAAACATCCTGCATATCTTATTAACACAAATATGCGATAACAAATAACTTCATATACTGTGCATTACGTTGAAAAAAATATTGGATTGCATAATATCGGTATGTCAATCAGAAATAAGGAACCTACTGGAAAACACGAACAAAACCAGGCATATCAAAATCTTGTTATTTTTTATAGAACAATCATGGAGATTTTGTAGCTGTATCCAAATGTAAAATTAAAATTACACTAATGTTAAACATTTAATTTTTTTTGAAATGACTATATTATGAAAATCAACCTAGAAGTAATTTGACTATACCATCAAAATCAACCTAGAAGTGATTTGACTATATCATCAAAATCAACCTAGATGTAATTTATGATATAACTATATCATGAAAATTAAATTAAGTAACCTACAAAAAACACAATCAGAAAACACAAAAAAGCAAAAAAGCAAAAACAAAAGCAAAACTAAAATAAAGCACCATCAGAAAATATTTAAACAATATTGTATAACTGTTTTTCTTGTACAGGAAAATATATAAAAGAAACATCCTTCACTATTAAGATAGCAGTGATTAAGTGTCAGTCCCTGTAAGAATCAGGCAGTAGGTGAAACATGGTATGGAAACACCCATCATTTAAATAGTTTAAATTGACCATCTACACCATCAGAATCAAAGAAAACAGACACGATTTTCCATATCATGCTGGACCATAGAGTTACAGTTTCATTGAAATGCACTAAAAATGAACATTTCAAGGCAGATAACTGTCAAAAATCTTATTTAATAATGGTCTTTTCAAATAGAGAAAGCATCATTGAGTGATATTACATGGTCAGATTGGTGGGTTTTTGACCTATCAATATCTTAAAAATGCCCATTTTACAAATACTTTGATGGTTATTTCTGTAGTTTATTGGGTTTAAATGCACATATTTTATTTTCAAAAACTGGTACAGACCATCTGACTATCCATAATTCGTCATTTGCATGTTGAACCTCTAAGATAGAAATAATATATACTGTGTATGAAATTGTTTATATGAATCCCTTCTGCTTTCATTTAAAATATATAAAAATCTAAATGACACTCCAACCTTTGAAATTTCATTCGCTACAAAGTATTTTAATTTAGATATTAGCTAGTTAAATACATGCTCTAATCAGCACATTTTAGTTTATCACAACCTAAAGTGACTAAACCTTGTTCATAAAATGATATACTTTGATTGGTCAAAATAATTATGCAAACATCCTGCATATCTTATTAACACAAATATGCGATAACAAATAACTTCATATACTGTGCATTACGTTGCAAAGAATATTGGATTGCATAATATCGATATGTCAATCAGAAATAAGGAACCTACTGGAAAACACGAATAAAACCAGGCATATCAATATCTTGTTATCTTTTATAGAACAACCGTGGAGATTTTGTAGTTGTATCCAAATGTAAAATTAAAATTACACTAATGTTAAACATTTAAATTTAGAAGTTATTTTTAAAATGACTATATTATGAAAATCAACCTAGAACTAATTTGACTATACCATCAAAATCAACCTAGAAGTCATTTGACTAAATCATCAAAATCAACCAAGAAGTAATTTGACTATATCATCAAAATCAACCTAGATGTAATTTATGATATAACTATATCATGAAAATTAAATTAAGTAACCTACAAAAAACACAATCAGAAAACACAAAAAAAGCAAAAAAGCAAAAACAAAAGCAAAACTAAAATAAAGCACCATCAGAAAATATTTAAACAATATTGTATAACTGTTTTTCTTGTACAGGAAAATATATAAAAGAAACATCCTTCGCTATTAAGATAGCAGTGATTAAGTGTCAGTCCCTGTAAGAATCAGGCAGTAGGTGAAACATGGTATGAAAAAAACCATCATTTAAATAGTTTAAATTGACCATCTACACCATCAGAATCAAAGAAAACAGACACGATTTTCCATATCATGCTGGACCATAGAGTTACAGTTTCATTGAAATGCACAGCAAATCAACATTTCAAGGCAAATAACTGTCAAAAACCTTATTTAATAATGGTCTTTTCAAATAGAGAAAGCATCCTTGAGTGGTATTACATTGTCAGATTGGTGGGTTTTTGACCTATCAATATTTTCAAAATGCAAATTTTACAAATACTTTGATGGCTATTTCTGTAGGTTATTGGGTTTAAATGCTTGGATTATGTAATACAATGTCTGTCTTTATTTTCTTCATGTGAGATACATTTTATTTAGCATTCCGAATTGTTAAGAATATTCAAATGTCATTTTAAAAAAAAATCAAGCCTATTGTTTAAAATTAAAAAAAAGACAATAAAAAAATCATCATGATTTTAAGAATGATACAAATTTTGTCTATTCAAAAATAGCATAAATTTTCCATGTGCATATTGTTTATTGCGCGACAAAATTTTAATCACAGCCAATTCTTATAAATTAATTTTAAAACATATTTTTATCTTTAAACATGAGAAAAGTAGCTCTGAATTTAACAGAATAAGGGCGTGTCAATATTTTTTTTATTTATTGAGAACGCTAGAACAATTTAGTGACTAGCTGAATAGATTCACGGTTCACTGCACACTCGCTTAATCATTTTATTCGTCGTCACTTGTGATTAAACTTTTGTCGTTAACTAGTCACAATCAATTAACTAAAAATGCAAGATTAAAAAGAGAAGAAACCTACAATAATTGTTAAGTGATAGTATAGTCGAAATATCACATCGTTTATTTTCGAATGTTTAGGTATCGATGATACAGAACAAGAGGTTTTCCATATTTTCCTCACAACGTCGGGTGATACGTGATGAAGAAGCAGAAATTCTTTATTTTTCAAATTACACACATTTGGAGTCAACTTTGATGTATGAAATATACCGTATAATGAAAAACAACCCAAACCAAGCTTCTTCATAACAAATCCCATATAAACATCTTCTAGACGGAAATAGGGAACAGTTCGTGATTTATGTACAATTTTTTGCACAACATTCATTGATGTTATATAGCCAAAACCACTTGCAAAAGTTGGATATATCCTGTAAGGGTATTCAGAAGTTGACACGTACCATTTTGAAGACAAGTCGCTGACCCTTTTATCTCCAGAATTACATAATCCGCCCATTCGATTTTGCAAGGAATATCTGTTCTTATAAACTCTTCGAATTAGTTCGGGAATGTTTAGATAAACATCATCATCAGCTTTCATAACAAATAACGCTTTTTGACAAAACTTAGTTGCCCATTTGTATCCCATAATAGATTTGTACGTTAAATTGTCATACATATCTAGAAACGAAAACTGAACTATGTCTTTCTGAAATATTGACTCCTTTTTTACTTTAGCATTCACGCTTCCGTTTTGAGAATACCCGAGAACAAAGACGTACCTTATATTTGAGGTATTATTTTGCACTGTTAAAAGCCAAGTACTTCGTATGGTATTTCGTATATTTTCATTTTCTGGTGACGATGGGACAGTGATTAGGACTTGCGGCATATCGAAACCACCATTTACAAAGAATCGGCAAATGTTTGCATTATTAAGCACAATATCCCATGTTTGTTTAAAGCAATCATCACAATTCAATATTGCAGATGTCAGTGAAGGTTTCTGGTCGCAGAATTCAGCGTTCTTGAAAATTAGAAAAAATACAATTGTTAATGTCATTCCGAGACACTTATACTTTAGCATCCATTTGATGCATATTCTACATTGGTAAATGTGACTGCGATACTGTCTTTCCATACTAAATATACACCTAAAAAAATAAAAAAAGATCTCAATGTACGATCAATATGCATGTATCAAAGTATGGTAAATGTTCCAGGGTCACGTCAATATAAATATATGTCAAATATACCATGTTTACCAGATATTTAGAACACAGCGATTTAATGTTCCCTTGGTAAAAACATTTAAATAGTTCACCCATTAAAATAAATTCGGTAATTTCTGTCTCGGACTTTCTCATGAAAAAACGTCATAACACAAATATCACAAAATTAAAAATTTATGTAGAAAATAACAATTAATTATTGAAAAAAAATCTTTATGATCAATAGAATAGCCAATTGGTTATAGTAAATTACCAAAATACAATCACTGGTACCAAGAACGCAATACAAGTTTCGCAAAAAAGGTCCGAACCTGACAGCAGATCGGACACTCTGTTGTCTTGTAAGTATGTGGTGTCCCAAGATGGGAATCTAGGCACACTCACATCTGGTATGGAAAGTGCCTAGACCAATTCAACTAGTACCCAATCACACGTTCAGCCTGCAGACCATCTATTCCAGTACAAAAATTCTGACTGTTGTAAAATTATCAAACCATGTTCCATCACTTTAAACGATATATTTGACTACAACGATGACGAACCACATTGTACCATATCAAAATGAGGTATTAAAAATTGCAAAACATGCAACATTCTTATAACCGACCCTTACTTCTCCAGTTCCCTTACAAACAAAACCTTCCATACAAGAAGTCACGATGACTTAAGTTGCAAATCAACAAACTTAATATATGGATTAGAATGCAACTTATGTGGTTTAATATATGTCGGAGAAACGCAAGAACGATTAAATAAAAGAATGTGCGGTCATCGTTCGGGAATTAACACCACCAAATTCCCGACAGTTTATTAACACTTTAATCAACAAGATCATTCAATCCTGTCCATGAAAGTTCGTATTTTAGAAAAAAAATTATCATCCTACGAACAGTCCCGTTCTAAGTAAAACCTATCGTAGGGAAAGAGATGAGTACTGGATACGCAGACTAGGTACTGCAATACCTTACGGATGCAATAACAACATCAAAAGTATAGGAAACCTTTCAAGCCAATATAACAATAGCACAAATGTGATGAATTTATTTGACAAAAATCCAAGACGGGAAAGGAGTCATGGCCATCGCCACTATACGTCACCTAAGTTACATGATGTCTCCATAGATGGTATCCTTCCTTTCATACAAAAACCTCTTGGACTTCATCACATTAGAACCAAACTTTATTCTATACCTCTCACTCTACTACGCTCCCTTTACAAAACAAGTCTTGACACTTCTGTTGTTGACCCCACCTCATCATTATACCACTTGTTGCCATCATTTTGGATATTGGTTTCCACAGACTCTTTAAACCAGAATGTGTGAAAAGTCAAGATTAAGAAAAACGATCATTTCTTCCACTACCGTTTGTCAACAAAGGTATAGATGCAATTAATTTGGCTAACATCCTCCATCGCAAAAACGTTACTAACAAATTTCCCCCATATTTCGAAGACAAATCCATACCAATTAATTCATATTCCTATACTTCACCCATCGCATCCAAAATTTTCACTTATAAAAGGCTATTGCAGAAACTCGAGATTGAGGACTTCAAGGCTAAACCTCTCCATTCAAATATGGTCCTTCTGGTCACGTCGTCACGGGAGATTTAACCATTATCGAAATGAGAAGACCTATACTTCTACCACTCTCTCCAAAGAAGAGATTGTGGAAAACCATAAATCTGTGCTATCCTCTTTTGGTCTCTCTACCAAGGACGATGATTGTGATTTACTGCCTATATACTGGATTCCTAAACTTCACAAGAATCCATGCAAACAACGTTTCATAGCTGGATCTGCAAATGTACCACCAAACCTCTTTCAAAACTTTTAACTTCTATACTCACAACTGTTAAAGAGGGTCTGCAGTCCTACCACAACACTTGTTACTCCGGTAGTGGTATTAATTCAATGTGGATCCTGAAAAATTCGAAAGATCTTTTGGAGACAATCAGTTCAAGACTATTATCTGAATATAATAGCATTAAAACCTATGATTTTTCAACACTGTATACTTCTATTCCCCATACTCAGTTCCGACTTAAAAACATTATACATCGTTGTTTTTTTTTTCAAAAAAGCTGATACACCTAGATACAAATATATAGTTCTTGGTAGAGATTCCTCTTACTTTGTAAGAAATAATTCCAAATCATCTTCCAAATATACAGAGGAAGATGTTTACAAAATGCTGGAATTTTTAATCGACAACATATTTGTCCAGTGTGGTGGACGTGTTTTTCAACAAACGGTCGGCATTCCAATAAGAACAAATTATGCTCCTTTACTTGCTGGCCTATCCCTTCACTCTTATGAGGCTGACTTTATAGCTGATCTGATCAGAAAGAAAGAATATCGTTTGGCTAGATCCTTCAATCTCAGTTTCCGCTATATAGATGACGTATTATCTCTAAACAATCCTAATTTTGGGGATTTGATACATCGCACCTACCCAAAAGAACTTAAATAAGGTGTACCGGTAGGGTAAGCGTCCTCTGCTTTTCTGGAAACACCCGCCCAGTTGCTCATAAAAAGTCAAGTCCGGGGTAGACAAACGAGGAAAGGAAAACTATGACCCGTTGAATACATCAGTTTTCATGGTGCTGATGGAAACAGCATAACGATCCACGAGTTCATGCTGACGACCATAAAACATCTGTAGTGATGACTTCAATCGTATAGCAACATAACCCTGTTCCAGAAGCCTATTTGTTAGAGTTCTAGCACGATACAAAAAGTCTGCGTAGTTTCGGCAAGCTCTGGCATAACGTATGAGTTGTGATATGAACACGCGTCAACCACACTGGACAAATATGTTATCGATAAAAAATTCCAGCATTTTGTAAACATGTTTTTCTGTATATTTGAAGAATTTTCAATGTTTTTAATGATTTGGAATATCCCATATGCATAGTTCTTAATTAAATTAATTCTGCATTAATATTCAAACTGCAGCATTACATAGAACATTTAAAAAAGTATTTGATTTTACATGATAGTCATAGGATATAGATAGCGACACATCACCTGGGCAAGTCAAATGCAGAAATAAAACTTTGTATTAAATAATCGAATGTGAAGACCTAGCCAACGTGTAGATAAGAGCATCGTATCCTAAATTCATTATTTCAGTATTTAGAGTTAAAATAAATAAATCAATTTTTTCTCACTATGAATAAAAAACTATTTTAAACCATGTGCATTTTTTAAAGTTGACATATTAATATTTGAAAAGCACTTATCACAGAGGTTTAATTTAATTCCTTTGATCTATTTCACCCAACAGCTGCACAAGCAAACAGGATAGCGGCAGTAGTTCAGCAACATTCTGATAAAGGTGAATTTAAAGATATACATGACAGAAAAAATTAATGCTGTAAATTAGTTTAATTCAAAACCAGTATTTGTTCAAGGATAGAAAATAAGAAGAATGCATAATTAACATTAGTAGACAAAAGAGAGAACATTATTATGCTAAAAAATAGGCATTTATAGCAAAGTTATTAAAATATTGATAATGTCAAAAATAAGTTATTTTGGATTATATTTACGCTTTTATGTTGTACCAACAGTTTGGAAACGGAACAGGTTGTCCGGAAAGTGATTTCGTACTTTACATTTTCAGTATAATTAGTAGTTAAAATATGTATAAATTGCAACTTCAAACACATTTTGTAAAGCTTATGTTGCAGATCGAATCGAGAACGTTGTGTTTCTTTTATTATTTTATTCAATAAAGAATATTTAGATTGATTTTATACATCGCATCTACCCAAAAGAACTTGAGATAAAGGATACTACAGACACTGTGAAGTCAGCCTCATATCTTGACCTAAACTTTGAAATCCATGGTAAAGGAAAACTATTGACCAAACTTTACGACAAACGTGATTACTTCTTATTCAGAATTGTCAACTTTCCTTTCATCTGTGGCAACATCCCTTCGGCTCCTGCGTATGGAGTGTTCATATCACAACTCATACGTTATACCAGAGCTTGCCGAAACTACGCAGACTTTTTGTATCGCGCTAGAACTCTAACAAATAGGCTTCTGGAACAGGGTTATGTTGTTACAAGATTGAAATCATCACTACAGAAGTTTTATGGTCGTCAGCATGAACTCGTGGATCGTCATGATGTATCCATCAGCACCATGAAAACTGATGTATTCAACGGGTCATAGTTTTCCTTTCCTCGTTTGCCTACCCCGGACTTGACTTTTTATGAGCAACTGGGCGGGTATTTCCAGAAAAGCAGAGGACGCTTACCCTACCGGTGCACCTGGTCCATACTCCCAGTTTTTAGTGGAGTCCGAGTTGCTCATTTACTTTTGTTACTTCGTATGTATGAATTTTGTTACATTATGTTCTTTGTTGTGTATGTCTGTTTTCCTTGTCTGGTCTTTGTCCCTGGATTACATTCTTTTGATTACAGCTATAGCCTTGGTTCCCTTGATAACTCTTAGATAAACATTGTAATTTTCTACGGTGTCTTATCATCTCTTTATTATTGAAAATGTACCGAAATGCAACCATTTTTAGAGGCAATTGTGTTCTGTGAGTAAATAGTCAACTTTTGTTGGAAAAAGTTTTTTTTTTTACATTTTTTTTAATTCTGTATATGTGACCTTTACATGTTACTTGTTTCCTAACCATGCAATAAATGATTATACTTAAATTACTTATCAGTGTATTGGGGTCGATTGATCTTTGACCCATCCCCAAATTAAAACAAAATAACAGAAAACTTTACCGTTTTTCACTTTGATAAGTACGATATTCAAAAACTACTACTATCCTTTCATTGACAATGAAACAACGTATTTCCTCTAGGTCCATTAAACTCGAAAACTAAAGCACTTTTTGATACCTGTCCGCAGCACTAAAGTGTGTCATTGTCGCCTGTTTCAATTCATTTTGCTGTTCAATCAGACAATTTCGACTGATTTAACATTTACCGTTTAATCAGACGTTTTTGAATGTTGAAACTTATTTTGCGTTTAATCAGACGTTTTCGGATTGACTAAAGCTGATATTGTGTTTAATCAAAACGTTATCAGCTTTTTGGAACATAGAAGTATATCGCTAAATAAATTCCGATTGGGCTTTTTTTACACGAAATGGTCTATGTCGTATTGTGTTTTATTTCCCATTCTATATTTTGTTGCTTACTTAACACAGAAATGTGTATAAACATTTATAAATCATCTTTGAATGAGAAGACACTTTTAATAGCATTGACATGCCGATCGTCGATACAACGTCCTTGGCAACAATGAATAAAAATTTTATGTACAGGTATGCCTAAAAAAACAGGCAGAGGCTCAAAATTGGCGTCATGAATTTCTTAATCCCAAGTATTTTTTGCAGAAATCCTTCTGTTGACCATTGGGAATTTTAAGTTCAAATAATAGTAGTCCAATGTAGATAAATTCAAAATTCGATTATTTTCTACTAAACAGAAAATTTCCCGCCAGAATTTTTACACTATAACCAGACGACAAAAATCAAATATTTCAAGACATACATGTATAGGAGATCCCAACTGTTTTTTTTTATTTGCCCATTGGAGACACATTAGATACTAACATAGATCTTAGTTATGTTCTATGACAGAAAAAGTAGAGGAAAACTTCGCACAAGAATTGTTAAACTACATGTATATTCAGGTGTTTTTGGTCGCATTACAGGATATTAAACGGACACTGACCTACTATGTTACATAATCTATTACAGTGCACGTGGAGATTTCTATAAAAATGCTTTTATAACTAAGACAACCCCGGCAAGTGCCGGGTTTTACCCATAATTTCAGTTTTGTTTAACATTTTAAATGACCTATAATCATGGGTAAATAAATTTTCTCCGTATGAATTGATTGAACGACAATTGCGGCTCAAGGTTTTATAATAAAAGGGACAAATCCAGAAATTTCTAAATGAGTTTTTAAAGGTTATCATTTGCTCATTTTTCTACACTTTACACACAATTTTCAACCGTAAAGACAATTCCGACTCCCGGACCCCTTTTCTTAACCAAACTGGTACGGAAATAGAAAAAAGTTACAGACAAAAAAATTATTATACATGTAACTTATTCTTTTTCCTACACGAAGGAGATACATGATGCAAATGTACATATACTATTTAAGTGTGTTTAGTGCAGGCACATACAGTGTACATATATATGCATGCATACATTCAATGAACTTTGAAATTTTCTGACAGTGCCATATACCTGTAAAAAGTTCCCTTTTTCTGTAACACATGAATATATGTCTTTGTTTGGTATTGAAATATCTTATTTTGATCATTTAAATATAGCTTTCTGTAATTTATTATTTACTGTCCTTGTGTTCAAGCATGCAATGTTTAACTATGATTTTGAAGTCGTTAGTCTTTTCATCACAGTAGAAACATATAAAATCCATGTTAATCCTGCAAAATGATGTGTGGTCATACGTTAAAAACCAAAACGTCTGAGAAAAAAAAAACAATAATATGCACCTATAATGCATCCATAACTATGCAAATTACATTAAATACGGTTCGGTTCATGTGTTTAGTTTTTTTTAACAATAACGTTGTAATGTAATGATTGTCTAACAAATAAGAAGATAACCGAATTTGCGACATTTTTGTGCTCTCAACCACTTTAGACTATTACACCAACCGTATCAAAAGCTACACATTCTCGGCGTAGGTGATTTGATAAAATTATTTAAAATTAATCTTGATATTCTGAAGCATGTTTGTATATTTTGTCTAAATTTCTAAAAAATAGGTGGGTCTAAAATGGCGCAGGTTTCACAAATGTAACAAAATGGTCAATTTTGTTTTAAAATCTAGCTATTTTTGCAAACCCTTGGTTTTTGTATTTCGTTCATTTGTCATTATTCAAGTAGAATTAAGTAAACTGAAATTGCAATACGGTTATTTTGTTCAATGAGTCCTATTCGTGGCGTTTTATTTCTATATTTCGAAATATAACTTAGTAGGGGGTTAAAAGTACCCTTAAGTGTATCTAGTCCTTTAAAATAACAAAATGAATTAATATGAAAATTTATTATTATAATTATGTGAATGTGTTATGTGAATTATGAGAATACTTTATATGCATATTTCAGTAATGAATCTTAGCAATTCAACAAATCTCTTCAATGTACGAATGCTTTTAATTAGGGAAAAACCCCTCAATAACGCTTTGCCTTGCTGTTTTTCAACTAATGTTAGATTACTTCCATCAATGAATTAATACAAATTTCGATCTTAATAATTGCTATATACAGTTTTATGACACCGGACAGTGTATCGTAAATTTCAAGATATTATACTTCCATGGTTGAATCGTCTGTGTCTAGCTGCACAGGTAAAGATCAAAGTATTATCCAATTACGTAAACTTGTCCAGTGACAGCTGTGGCGGTAATCCTGATTTATGACTTGCATGGCCTACAGATAGCAAAACTTGCCGTTTGTACTGTTTTAATTTGCGGACAATGCGCACACATAATCATTTAAAATCAGGGCAATGGGAAGGCCGTCAGCATATGACCCGTCATACTCGTTCAATGTATAGGAGTCTGGCGGAAACATTTAACTGATATTCAAATTCTTCTTCATGATAATTTGTTGACTTATACATTAAGTCATACACCTCTATGCAAAACAGATTCACAGATATTATGGAGATAGAAATAAATGTGTTTATATGTATTATAGTCTACCCTGGCAGGTCTATAAATTTATTTAATGTTGTGCCAGGACTTGCTCTGAAATATGTGAACAAACATGCATTAAATTTAAGGGTGTTTAAATATTAAATAGAAAAAAAACATGAGTAAGCGTTTCCATTTATTGAAGTTTTGTTATCATTTCTGGGCTTTTTTCAATTTTAAACATAAAAAAGTAAAAACAAATATTGTAGGGGACAAAGAACACAACTTCCTTATGGGTCTGCTTATGGCAATTATCGCTTATTAGGTCTTGTGTTACAATGATATTGGCTATAGTTAGTAAGAGTACAAGCATTCTTAAGTAACTATATCACAGGTGTAGTCAGTCGATAACATGGTTAAAAGCGACATTTTGTTTATGTCTAAAACGTTTGTCCTTTTTGTGAATAAATAATAAAAAAATGAAATTTCCATGAACATTACACCAAAATGATATATTTTTATACGTTATCATGTTGGTATTCCCATTTGAACTCTGGATATTGTTTGTTTGCATTTTTTTGTATAGATAAAGTTTTTCTTAAGTCTCAGCGAGTGAACGATTTCACCAGAATATGTCTATGTCTTAAACGCGATGTCCTTGATTTTACTACTAATTTTTTTTAATAATTTTTGTAGCTTAGAAGCAACGTCATTTCTACTCACATCTGTGAAAACAGATAAAATAATGGTATAAAGTTATCTTAGCTAAGTGCCTTGCATCAATATAATTAGCACTTATAATTAGATGAAATTATATTGAGGTACATGATAGATACTGCACAAATACTTAAACATATTGTTATAAGTGTTTCTGATTTTTTTTCATACTTTGAAAGACGGTGACTTTCCATACTTTCGGTGACGGTAACTTTACAATCAGGTAATAATGATTGTTTGGGTCATTATTGGGAACAACTAATACAATAAGATCTTTACTATAAAACAAAACTTCTAAAAATGATACGTTTGCACATTGTGGACTTTATGCTGTCACATGGATATCTAACAACAGATCTATTGCAAAATATAGAAGCATGCTAACACATATATAAAGTATCCAACTGACCTGCCAAAATTATGGAACATCTTCTCCTTTTTATGCTTCAAGTAAGGTTGTCGGCATATTTGCCTTTCTGAACGTTGACCGTTCGAAATCAGAAGGAGCGTTTTAGATATGGACACAATGTATTTTAAATCATGTGATCGAAGGAAAATATTACCACCCGCGAATATGGTCATGTACAATTATTAGTACTTACATAAATTGTGAAAGTACTATTGTTCATGTGGTACCAATTTTGGTGATTTTCGTGGTTAGGCGAAATTTGGTTTCAAAAAAGGGAGATTTCCATTGGAGTGTATACTGAAAACCACAAAACCACGAATTCAATAATTTTCGAACTCGAATTTGTTCTCTAATCCACAAAAATTTGGATCTACGAATCAAAGGACTTTCAAAATACTTTATTATATTTATTCAACAATAATTTGGGCGTGTTTATGGACTATTGAATGATTAATTGAAATAACATGAAAAATTGATAGTTTTGTGATAGATAAATAAAATAAATGGAGAATATAAGTATTCTCCTTATGCATTATGATATTTATATTTTAATTTGTATTGTCTAGAACGGTGTCTAGACGATCGGTCAAACTTTAGGAGTCCTGGTATTCTAAGATGTATTATAAATGCTAAGAAGGAAAACATCATTCTAAATTTCAACTTAGACATTTAATACAAAAGGCTGTTCCAATACAAATAAATCATTTTAGAGCTAAATTATTTGAAATTTAAACGAAATAATATGTAAAAGTATGAATATTTCTCTGCATTTTGAATCCTTAAAATGAGAAAATACCGATCCAAAAATTTCTGATTTTTTTTTACACAATAAAATCAAAGTAACCATTTTAGCACATGATTTATTTAGTTGTTTATACTATGTGGCATTTTTATATTGAAAAAAAAAACGTGCTTCAAAGACCACTGCCATGGTATAAAAAGTGATAAAAAAAAATGATAATCATTTTGTGCATTTAATAGGTTAAATCTATTGTAAAATATGAAAGATACTAGTCCTATTAGAATTTAATTTGTCTTTGTTTTACCTTAGCCTGACCATTTAAGTCTTTTGTAATCCCTCGCTTTCGCTCTGGGTATTACAGTACGATACAAATGGCTAGCCCGTGGTAAAACAATGATAAAATGGAGTTTCTGTGATTTATTTCTTAATTTGGTTATATTTACGTCTGTGTAAAATTCTTCTTTATTTATTTCTTCTTTTATCTTTATGTTAAATTATACAAAATGATTGTACTGGAAGATTTTAATAAATGTCTCAAAATAAAAAAGGGGATCGAATCACGATAAGCGACCAGTAAATGTATTTAAGGTATATATATAAGGTTCTTTTGTGTTATTTCATCTTGTCCAATACTTGATTCTAAGTGTTTTGTATTCAGATTACGATACACTGAATTATCTACTTCCTACAAATTTCACAGTAATCTCAATTTCTCGGTATATTTCAAGCTGAAATGTGATAGAATAAAATGGGTTTTACTACTTCCTTAAAGATATTATCAATTTTAAAGCACAAAAAACTACAGTGACACCAATATTCAATATTAGAAAACCAAGATAAAATAACAAGGAAATAGAAATACAATTATATAATAATGTGAAGTATCTTGGCAGTTTCAATTTAAAAAATGGGACTACGATCCAAGCGTAAGTTTTTGTATAATTTTTTATGCAATTATTTATCACTTCGTACATTTAATTATATTAATAAATATAGATCCTAAAAATAATTTGATTATTGAAGCCATTTTTATAAATTTCTCACACAAACTTTCCAAATTCTTAATAATTGTGCATAAAAAAAATAAACCGTTTAACAACAAGACTATTTTGAATTTAAATAAAAAAATTTCTTGAAGAAAACAAATACATGTACATGTCTTCGATTTTTCAACCCTTATCAATCCAAGATTTTCTAAAATTTTAATTTCATAATAACATCAACTGTCTTTCAGTATATGATAAATCAACATTGTTTACACTATGAAGCATTAAATAGCTTATTATTCGGTCATATTTAACGTCCATGTAAAAGAGTAAAAAAGGGAACCAAGATTCTAGCGGAATTCAAAAGAATGTTATCCAGGGACAAAGACCAGACATGGAAAACAGACAAACACAATATAGAACATAAAGTAACTAAACATTTTTCTGTGTTTATTTTTTTTCTATTTCTCTTTTATCTTATCATAATACAAAATGAATGCGTAAATCTCTAAAATATGTCATTTAGGATTATCATATTATTTACGAAAGTTCACAATGTATATCTCTATTAGTTTTGCACAACAGAATTTAGAATAATGTTTTACAAAAGGTCATACGCATTAGCAGGTCGACATATGTCTTTATTACGTATTAGCAGGTCGACATATATGTCTTTATTACTATATGTAAAATAATAATCCAGATTTTTATATTAAGAGAATGCAAGCTAAATGAGCATTTTTTTCCAAGGGACGTAACTCACTAACACACGACATCCTTGTTGGTGGTGTCATTGGTAAAAAGAAGAAAAGTATACTATTTTGTCTTTGAAACTAAATCTATTTTCACTTGGTTTGAAATATATTTCATAGCATCAGAGTACTTACATGAGCACCAATAAATCAAGTATTTGTATTTGAAGTCCTATGCTGTCCATTGCTTTAATTAGACAGTAAACCAGCCGGCGGGTTGGAGAGTTACTTCCCTTTGCTTAAAATCTTATAACAACGTTTTCAAAATCGGAAATATGAAAAAGGACAAATACATGTAGGTATGTGTTTGCTCATGTAGAAACTAAATATTAGTTTTTTTTCAACAAATCCAAGCGATTATTAATTTTAAAAAATCAACTACTCAACCATAATGAATTTAGGATCATCAGGGTTGAATCTTACTGCCTTTTTTTATAATTATTTTTTTCCTTGATATTTCCATTTATTATATGTGCATTCATTCTTCTGTACTGTACTTTTTTTTCAATTTTAATTGTAAGTGTATAGGGCTAATTTATATATTTTATAATTTTAATTAGCAATTATTTTAAAAACAATCACACTGTTAGACTAATTTTCTCTGAAAAGCTCGTACAAAGAAATTCAACAACTAAAAACTAAACAAAAATATTAAATAACAGTTTCATAGTATGTAAGGACAAACATCTATACAAAGTAGAAAACTAAAACAGTATATGAACAACTTTCTTTGCAAATATGCACTCTAAAGTGTTAACATATAGTTTGAGTTGTATTGGCTACAAATTCAAAGCAGCAATAGAAAGGTCTGTAAAGAAATTTTTTTTATCGCAAAAAAAAATGAAATGATAAAATAGAAAATTCTTGAAGGTTGCTGTATCTCTCTATTTTATTTTTCGTAGTTTTATGCTAAAAAAATTAAGAACGCGTTTTTAGTTTCCTTCACGCTTGTGTCATTGGTTTACTTTTCAATATTACATGATTTTTTATTATAACTCAAAAACAAGCATATTTGATTTTATTTTTAAATTTATCTTGAATCATTACATCAATTCATCACATCTTTGGTATTTATACAGCTGAATTTATATCTGATTGACAATTTAGATAACAAAATTTTTAAAAAAGACCCCAGATGTATAAAAATGATACTTGCAAATTTTAGTGTAAGTTTGGTGGTCGGCTTAATTATTGCGTCTTTTAAAAGATTTGAAACTAGTTTTCTTTCAATAATTATTTTTAACAATTTAAATATCATCGCTTGTATAAAATGAAGCAATAACAAAGTCCAGACAGCCAAAACCTACATCAATTATATTGTCGTAGTTTTTTATTCAGTATAAGTTTTACTTACACTGCAGAACACTTCCAAAATATGTAAGAAGTTGAGCACCAGATATGTTTTGTTGAAGTCTGATTAAGGTATTGTTAAAGGCTTTGTATAAGATTATTGCGCATGACAAGTGAATAATTTGAATATATATCGGCATTTTGAAATAGCCACTTCAAAAGACGACAAAAGAATGACAAAGCAGATTTTACATATATCTGCAGTTATGATATAACTCCGTGTTGATCAAGGTTTTATAGTTATGCAACACTTAAGAATATGGATTAATTTTAGTTTGCGTGTATTTAGTAAAAAAAAATGGTATGAGCTGTAAATTTGGTATTGAGAACTTCATTTATTGTTAACATTTAGTACTTGACTATCATTTGAAGAAAATATAGAAAATATAATTCTTATCTGGAGTGAAACATAAAAAGAAAAATAAGAAAAAGAAAGGTGTGAATGAAAAAAAAAACAAAAACAAAAACAAAACCAGAACGATAACATTAAAGCCGAACCTTGAAATAAAAAAAATCAATCAGGCACTTTACGTATCTTGATTTAAGAAGGCCAACTCTGACCTCGTGATTTTTCTGTATACCTTTTTACTTAAGGAATATAACT
Organism: Perna viridis; assembly: GCA_037379345.1. Taxonomy (NCBI): domain Eukaryota; kingdom Metazoa; phylum Mollusca; class Bivalvia; order Mytilida; family Mytilidae; genus Perna; species Perna viridis. The sequence continues at coordinate 28,599,299 of CM074520.1, forward strand.
AGTATATATATATATAGCCTAGCTGGCCGAGTGGTCTAGGGCGCTGGACTTAGTGCAGGCGGTGTTGCCATAGATGTCACAGCGGTACGAGTTCGAGTCCCGCGGAGGGAACGACCAAAAATTTACTTCGCAAATTTGACAGTTCTAACATCGTTGGGAATTTTTCAGACCCTTCTATAAGTTTACGTTATCTTCCCTGTATCAATTTGATCCGATGGAGCAGTGTAGCGAATAGAGTCGTCACATTCTGAGACGTTATATATATATATATATATTTATTACCTTTTATAAATAATTATGAAGAACTTTGGTTCCATTTACGCAGAAGCGTTTTATGTTATGCGTTTCTTTAGATCACTCAGTGAGGATATGTTATATCCGAAGTCAGGAACTTGAAATGTGGTCGTGTTGTCCAATTGTGTTTTGTATTTACTTTCGTAAGTTTTATAAATATGCTTACATCATTACGGGAGGTTGAAGTCTCATGTCATACATGTAACCTTTGACGAAAGTTTGATAAAGCTCATTGGTTTTCTGTATAATTTATTTGTTCATTTATTCTCGTATTTCATTGAGCAGCAAACTTTAATTCTCTAATTTCACGGGGATCACGGGCTAGTCACTAATGTTTATTTGTCTTATCTGAAAAAAAATATGATACTTGTCTTGTTAATAGAGCTCTGGTCATACATAATATTGGAGGTTTCATTATGCTATTGTTTTATTATTCTTAAGAAAAAAGAATTGAACAGAGAGATAGTAAATATTCTTTCCTGTTAATCTTAAATTTAGATTTATCAATTTTGTTACTATCATTTAAAAATGCGTAAAGGTACTTTGATTTTGAGTCCGTCCTTCGTGCGCAGGCCCTAAACAATTTTCGTATTAAAAATAAATAATTGATACTGATCAACTTAACTGACCTGATCGACAGAGATTGAAAAACTAGACATTTCCCGGTTTAGTAAAATTTAAATCTCGTTTGGAAGGACTTATTCGTAAATATTTTGCTGTTTCGCAAAATATGATGTTCTTGGTTACAAATCCAATTATTTTTTTAAAACAACACAGATGGGCAAAGTGTTCTAAATAGAAAATCAAAATTGCAATATGCTTGATTTCTTCAGTGATAACATACTTGTAAAATTTGGAGGAGGTATTCTTCAACAACAAGTTGTTATTCCAATGAGCAATAACTTTGCTCATCTCCTAGCCGATTTGATTTTCTATTCATACGAGACTGAATTACTTCAGAATCTCGTTAATAATAAATATCAAAAAAGATGCTTACCCTTGTACTTTACATTCAGATATATTGATAATGTATTAACCATCAACAGCCCTTCTTTTCGTAAATGCTAATTGTCAATATATATACCAGGTGTCATTTTCACAAAAAGTCTAAAGTGTGAAATTGTTCTGCTGATGTGACCGCTGATTTACCGATTATGACAATAGCGTGCAAATGTTTTTGATCACCACTGGTATATTGACGCCGCATTGGAAGACGAAAGTTTAGCACGCTGTAAAACCTAGATTTAACCCACCATTTCGTTTGAAATGCCTGTACGAAGTCAGGATCATTGGAGTATCAGCTGCTTCAGTGGTGTAATATCTATTTGGCAGATTCATTTTGGACTTGACTGGACTGTGAATTGGATAAATGTTCGGTATTTTTGTTGTAACCATTATTTATATAACTATATTTTTATACATCATTACGGGGAGGCTTCAGTTTCATATCATACTCATTATCGAATGTTTGATGAAGGTCTGCGGTTTTTTGTATAATCTATTTGCTCAATTGTGTGTTAAATAATGGAGCAAACATATCTTTCCTCAATTACATTGGGACCATAGATTAGCCAATAAAATTTCATTTGTCTGATCTGAAAAAAAATATGGTACTCCTCTTATTGATAGAGATCTGAATATACATGACATAAGAGATTTATCATACTATTGTTTAATTGTTCAAAGAAGGAATTGAAAAGATGGGTAGTAAATAGTCTTTCCTGTTTATATTAAAATTCAGATTAACAATTTTGTTCACTGACTATTATTATAAGCTGCATAAAGGTATTTCGGGTTCGTATTTCCTGCACAGTACCTAAAACATTTTCGTCTTAAAAATAAACAATTAATGCTGATCGACGAAACTGACCTGATCGACCAATATTGAGTAAGCGATAACTAATCACAACCTAGACATCCCCAAGTTTAGATAAAATAGGTTTGTGTCTGCGACGTTTTTAAAGTAAGAAAAAGTGTATTGCTAAAACATTTTACTCATGGATATTTCCCCATCTTTTAATGATTTTGAATTTATTGTTTAGTCTATTTTTAAGTTCAAATGTTTTCTAAATGGACCAGGTGCACCGGTAGGGTAAGCGTCCTCTGCTTTTCTGGAAACACCCGCCGAGTTGCTCATAAAAAGTCAAGTCCGTAGTAGACAAACGAGGAAAGGAAAACTATGACCCGTTGAATAAATCAGTTTTCATGATGCAGATGGATACACCATAACGATCCACGAGTTCATGATGACGACCATAAAACTTCTGTAGTGTTGACTTCAATCTTGTAGCAACATAACCCTGTTCCAGAAGCCTATTTGTTAGAGTTCTAGCACGATACAAAAAGTCTGCGTAGTTTCGGCAAGCTCTGGCATAACTTATGAGTTATGATATGAACATTCCATACGCAGGTGCCGAAAGGATGTTGCCACAGATGAAAGGAAAATTGATAATTCTGAATGAAAAGTCATCATGTTTGTCGTAATGTTTGGTCAATAGTTTTCCTTTACCATCGATTTCTAAGTGTAGGACAAAATATGAGGCTGCCGTCACAGTGTCTGTAGTATCCTTTATCTCAAGTTCTTTTGGGTAGATGCGATGTATCAAATCTCCGAAATTTAGATTGTTTAAATATAATACGTCATCTATATAGCGGAAACTGAGATTGAAGGATCTAGCCAACCGAAATTCTTTCTTTCTGATCAGATCAGCTATTAAGTCAGCCTCATAATAATGAAGGAAAAGGTCAGCAAGTAAAGGAGCACAATTTGTTCCCATTAGAATGCCAAACGTTTGTTGAAAAACACGATTAAAAATTCCAGCATTTTGTAAACATCTTCCTCTGTAAACTTTAAACATTAATATTAGACTATTAAGGATCTTTTCACACTCATTTAATTTGCCAAAAATATCTCATTTCAAGAATTTGATCTCAAATATATGTATCACAGCCATCAACATAATAATGATATAGACAATTTTAACATTTTGTACAATAATTGTATACTAATAGGTATATCTAAAGTGTTTGCACACATACATTTTGCAAAAATGTGTTATTTTGAAGATTTTTGACTGAAAAATGAGTGTCGCAACCACTAACCGGATACAAATTTTGTCAGTTTCAATATTTTTAACACTAATTTGGGACCATCATTGAAATTAAAATTGTTTTATTAAAACGCCGGATGATGTTTTTATAAAACAAAATCTGTCAAGTGAAATCCTCTTAATATATGTAATGTTTTAATATCACTATGTTTGTTGTGCGTGTATATTTTCTTTGTCCATTGATTGTGCTCTTTTCTATTGGCGTTCTAATCCTCTTCCTATTATATACCTTTATCCGTCATCCATTTTAGGTACTTCTCTGTCTACGAATCAGTTACCTGTATAAGGTGTGGTACATGAAGGAAAAGACGCAGAAAGTTTTAATACCTCAAAATCTGCAGAAATGTTCAAAGTGTTTGTAAAGTTTGACTTTTTACGATATTGATAGGCCAAGTTTAGTTGAAATACACTATGGAAAATTGCGGAATAATTTTGTTTACACTTTTTCCCTATATAAGCAGACGCTTAAGGATAAGTCAAATTACCTTTCCGGTTGTTTTCTAGATGTACTGATTATATACGAAGCAAAAATTAAGAAAAATGATTTACCATCTATTGCCTGATGCTTTTACCGAATTATACTTCAGCACTTAAAAAATTGATGTAAAATTAATGAATGGAATTTGAGACAGGTGTACATGTAACCTGTAGGAGGACGAAAATTAATTTATTTATATTTTTCTCAATTAGTTTCCAAAATAATAATAAACTGACACACACAGCAAAGAACAAGAAATGTCCAATATATTATGTACAAAGAAAAATGCAAATGAGAAACTAAATATGTTTGTTTTGTTAAGGTTACGAAACTGGCAAGGATCCTCACTCAGTACTATCCGATATATTAGCCGTTAACATCCTGTCAGACTGAAATCAGGCTCTCAGTGCTTCTATTGTGAAAAAAACTATTGCCTTAATTAGGACTTTTTTATTAGGTAAATTAAAAATGATTAGTAAATGTGCTAATTGAACTTTGTATAATAACATTAAGTACCCCCACATTTAAAAATAAATCATGAGCAGAAGTATATTTGCATCATAATTATATTAATAGCATATTTAGTCCGTGGATTAGCTTGCAGTATGGTCTTATATTATATATGTGAATAGTAAACAACATAAAGAATAAAATGCAACTAAAAGTAACACAGAAAAACTACAGAAAATAACTACTTATAATGAAATATTAAATATTAGTAGTAATATATGTAAATCTGATAAACAAAAAATAAAAGAAATTTACATTTAATCATATCTTAATCAGAAAATATTGAATCCATACTGATGCAAGTCGACAACAGTTCATTTGTACGTCTCTTTGCCGAGGCCTACTATCATAAAGTGAAAAACTGTTCAAACAAATATAATTTATGAACGTAATAAATCGTTGATATTTTACAACTTGTTAATATTCAAATATCTGAATTATTTGATATTCTTTTCTAAAATATCTTGGTTTTAAATTGAAATAATGTCCTGTCAAAAACGAGTACACTGACTCATCAATTTTTCTACTTATATGCTTGTCTTTTGTGAAAAAAAATTCTACAATCACATTTGGGAAATATTATCCCACCAGTTGTACCTGTGAATCTCATTAGGTAATACAGAGTATGAACACGAAATGTTATTTTACTTGAGAAAAAGATAAAAACTACTATTTTAATTCTTTTTTCTTTCAATTTTTATAACTACCATAAATATTTTGAATCTGTTGATTTGTTGCCATGATAGTAAGCTTTTTGTCTACAATCGATTGTGCACTTCGTAGTTACGCATTCAAATATGTCGTAGTGTTTTATTTTATTATTTTCCACTTTTGTTTAAAGATTTTCTGAGTAATATCGTTAACTTGTTTGACAGTTTTTTAAATGCATAATGTACTGAATTAAAGCAGTGGGAAAAGACGTCGATACGGCAACGCCCAACGACATGCAAAACTGCTATGGGCTCCACATTGAAGTTTTACCACACTATACTATCCGAAAAAGCACTCATTGAACCATCCCCTATTGTGCAGCTTATTGCTGTTGGTACTTACCTGTATATTTATAATAGCTGTTATAAATGAACAAACATTGAGTGAAAGTGATTCCATGTGCTCTTAACCAAAATTCAACCAAAATGTATCGGTCTTAAGGATGCATTAGACCATTTAAATTCAAAAACATATAAAAAAAATTGTTTCTTCTTTTCTTGATCCTTTTTTAATATTTCTATCATTGTCGTCTAATAAATATACAAAACCTACGACCTCTTTACTACACTGAATGGTATAAAACATTCTTACCGAAGAGCAATACAAATGGAAATACTGAGATAGAATTAGTTCGATGCTCGTTGTAAAAAAGAAACAAAAACACAAAAAACAAGTAAACACATTGCCTTGAAAAATGTAACCAAAGGGATATAAAATTAATCATATAACTTTCGAAAATTTAAACAAAGAGTAAAATAATGTCTTTATCACATTTGTGTATTCAAGTGTTTACTAATCATGTCATAAGGTAGACATCCATATCAAAAGGCTGTAAAATTATATAGATGAGACACAAGTCACTATCTTGACTTGCCAGTCAGTTGCTTTTCATTTCGTCTTTGAAGCGCTTTATTCTGATATTTCTTTTTGTTGATTATATGTACAACGGAGATACTTACGGGATTTTGGAAATTCAACGCTCGAATGCAGGTAATGTGTTTTAAGTAAAAGGCACCATTTAATACATCAATAGTTATATAAATAATATTCTAGTGAAAATTCAGTTACCTTATTAAATGTTAGAAAACTAATAAATATGATTCAATTTAAAAAAAAATCATCAAAATTCCAAATATAGCAGAAAGAACAGTCATAATTCAAAATCATTATGCAAAGCATCTTTTTGTTTTGTGGACTGCGATAACTTATTTTCTTAATATTTGCACAGATCAATGTAATCATTAAAGTAATTTTTAATTACAATAATCATAACATTTAGTGTGGTCGATTTCTTATTTTGTTGATGGGGTGATCATTAATTTTATCTGACTTTTTTTCTGAAAGGCAATTCAAAAGTTATTTTTAATTATTTTAGCATTTGTTATAGAACTGAAAGCATGTTTGTTTCGACTTATAATTCAACTCCTAAAATGTGTTTTAATTTTATTTATTACTTCTTAATAAGGAGTTTATCAAGATGTAAAAATGCAAAACGTAACAGTTCAGTGCGTTTCCATGATGATTCTTCCCTTTGTATTAAGAGAGTGTCCATGCAAATACCAGGCAGTTGGGGGGAGGGGCGAATGATAATTTTGTTTTAATTTTTTTTCATCTTTTTCATCCTTCAAATATATTGTTTCTCAAAGTTGGATGTTGGTTTTAATATATTGAAATATATATATATATATATATATATATATATATATATATATATATATATATATATATATATATATATATATATATATATATATATATATATATATATATATATGTATGTATGTATGTATACATATATATATATATATAACTCTGTAAACATGGTGCATTTTCCCAGGCATAATTTGACGGTCATACTTTGGAGTAGATACTGATACCTCATTAGTGTTATAATAATTGAAACTGAAAGGGAATAATTAGTAAACTTGTGATAAATATACGGAGTAATAAGTTACAATAGACATTTACTAGTCCTAAAGTAAAGACCAAAATCCAGACACGTTTCAATTAACGATAGCTTGATTTAGTTTGATCCTAAGATGGTCGTAGTGCGTGTCCTAATCCAAATATTCCTTCGATAACAAGGCCCCACAGCCCCAAAGTCTCTTGGTGTTTTTTTTTTTTTTTTTTACAGAAGCAGGATGACTTAATGTGAATATGGTATTATTTTTGCCATAAACGTCCCTTATCTCGTATCTTTGTATCAACTAAATATTACGATGCAAATGAAATGGATTGTTGAGCCAGGCATATTTCATCTATACACTTCTATTGTTTGTTTGTTTATTCAAGATAACATTATGTATTCGAAACCCCTCATGTTTATGTTAAGTGGACGTTTAGTCCTCTCAATACTCTCAAGAACAGGGTTGGTTCCCTTGATCTATCATTATACTCATTTAAGTCCTTTATTACACAAAACTGCTGATACCAAATAATACCATACTTACTTGAATACTAATGTAGTAGTTTTTGTATGAATCAAACAATTCTGTAATATTTGATAAACCAACAAAAAGCTACACATTGAAAATCCAACAATTTGTATTGTATTGTAGTGTGGTTTACAGAGTTATCTCCTTAATTGGATTTGGAATTTTACCGTACATTCTGTATATTTTTATCTCCTACAAACAAGGATTATAAGAAAAGCCACATTTTAACATTTTGAACCAGATATCGCAAAAAATATGAAGGCTTTCCAACCAGGTATGACATATTGTATGATTCCTAGCTGGAGTGCTACTTAAGCACTTTGTTGCAGACGCCAGTTTTATCTCTTTTTATTTTGCTCTTAGGTGTCAAGGAGTAGGGATATCATTTTTTTTTAAATTCTTAATTTTGAAAATTACATTTTTGTCTACTGGTGATCAATGCAAAAACTGTACTTGTATAATTTAATATAAGCTGCAACACGCTTTTGATTGGATAAAATTGTCCATCATCAGATAAACCCACTTTTGTTATGTGACTGTGACGTCATCAACCCTTTATGATGACTTTGATACTAAAATGAAATTATTAGGAATACTATTATATTTTTTGGTCTATTTGAAATAACTTCAAACCCCGTGGTGCAAGCTTGAAAATAACCTGCTACGTAGGTTATCTAATGTGCACAACGTGATTGAGGTAACAGGTATATGTATTTGTATAAATTTGAATATTAAGATAAAAAGGAAAAAATATTTCACAATTCGGACAGTTCTATATTGTATTTGATTGAAATTACATACATGTACTTATAGTGCATTTTTACAAATCACTGGACAACTTTTGATCTTCTTAAATATTGACTAATCTTTTTTTTATAAATATATAAATATCCATTCAACTCCATCTATTTATGGGGAAATATCCGTGAATGAAGTATGATTTAGCAATACACTAATTCAGAACAAAAACGTCGCAGAATCAACCCTAGGCTATGTCTAGGTTATGGTTTGTTATCACTTGCTGAATCTTGGTCGATCAGGTCAGTTTAATTGATCAGCATTAATTGTGTGTTTTAAGGCGAAAACCGTTTACGTCTCGCGCATGAAAGACGGACTCAAAGTACATTTTACATCGCGTTCAATGACCGCGAGAAAATTAAAAACTGATAAATCTAAATTTTAAGATTGAAAGGGAAGAATATTTCTTATTTCTCTATTCAAATCTTCCATTGAACAATAAAACAATAGTATGATAAATCTCCAATATCATGTATGAATATGACAAGTACCATAGTATTTTTAGGTGAGACATATGAATTTTAGAGACTAGCCTTTTGTCTCAGTGTAATTACGGAAATGTTTTGCTTCTCATTGAAAAACGGGTATAAATGAGAGAATTGAATAAATCAAAAACCCAAGTGCTTCATCAAGCATTCGATTCAGAGTGTGACATGAAACTGCAGTCGCCCTGTAATATTAGCATAATTAAATAACTTACAACAGTTAATACAAAACAAAACTCGCGGAGACGACCAGATGGAAAGTTTTCACATATCCATATCCTCACTGACTGATATTTCCTCCTACCAAGTATATGTTAAATTAGAGAGACTGAGAACTAAGTAAGGAAGTACTGAATATGAGAAGACATCAAGTAGGGTTTTTGAATGCAAACTCAATAATATTCATCCCTGTCCTGTAATTGCAATTCAACAAAAAAGTTTCCCATTTCACAGAATGAATTAATCTAAATTTAATTTTCTTTGCAATAAAGACTACATCTTTCTATGTATCATTGCATATCAAGTTTGAATTCTTATAGACAAGATGAAACTCAGTATTGAGAACACAAAAAAACATAGTTGTCCATCCATCAAAATATGCATATTGAAACCTCTGCAATCCTTTTGTCAACATTGGTTGTTCTCACCATTCCATTCAATATGTATACATCATCTTAACTTTTTTCAACGCTGTGCAACCATCTTGGAGGTATGTACAAAGGGTAGATACACTGGATATTATTGCTAAGATCTGATTCATATATCACTTTTTGATTCAATTGGTGGGAATATAGGCTATGTTGACGTGAATCAGTCAAGTGAAAGAATCTTTTTGTTTCAACGATTTGGCGGATCGATGACCGTTGACTGATTGATCGCTGACGGATCGATGACCGAATACTAGTGACAGATCTGATCGCAGTTTTGTTATGTAAAATGACGTAAGATCTGTTTTAAATTAAAGAAATATAAAATAAAAGGATAAATTAATGTTTTAATCTATTACATTGTGTAAATATATGTGAAATTAATAAAGAAAACAACAAAAACCGTAAAATACATTGACCGCTCTGTGGTCACGTGATGCCATCACCAGTTAAATGGATCAGTTTGACGGATCGATGACTGACCAGAAACTGATCGGTGATCGATGACCGATCGCAATTTATGTTGCAGGGATCGGTTCAGGTACTGTAGGTTCACTTATGTAGACAAGAACAAACTTACATTTTATACAATATAGGTCAACAGGTCAAGTGTACTGTCTTTCTAGGATGAAATCTTTCGGAATATCATGAATGATTCTAACAATTCTGTACATCACTTTTACTTCTTTTGTCACCATGTAACACACTCTGCATATCTCTATTATCACCAAGTATACAAATTCTATTCCTGCTTAGCATATTGTTTATACATGGTTACTTTACATGGTCATAATTTGACTGAATCACACCATTTGACCGTTTTGACGATTTTTGTGTTTTGCTATCAAACACAGTATAACGTGTTATTGTTCTTTTAATATTGAATTTAATAAATGTGAAAACTTTCTTTTGAACATCTTCAATATATTTGAATAAAGATTGACAGGTTTGAAATACATGCTTTTTAAAAAAGACAAAAACAAATACAAGGAAAAAATCTTTCTTTACGACTGCTTTAGAGATTTATAATTCTACATTATGAGACTGATCGACAAAGGTTTCGAAATACATACAAGTTACTGTTCAGAGTGTACAACATGGTTGAGTATTAGAAAAAAATGTTGCTCTTTTCGGTGGACAATTAACTAACTCTACTGGTTCAGTCTGTTCTGTGGTATTCGACAAGGAAGTGTTCCGTCTGCCAAGTCATATTTAATTTTCATTAACGACAGTTAACAAGGTGCTATCCTTCCTCAACTAAATGCTAGGTCACCAATGTAAGCTGACGATATATTTTAATCTCAACCAGTCGTTCATCGAGTCAAAGCATGATTTACATTTGTCAAAGATATAGCGAGAGTTGGACTATCTCTTTCTCGGCCGGGAAAAATATACTTTTACACTTCGGTAAACGAACAATTTGACCTGAACTCGTTCTTTATAACAAACCTGTAAAAAAGAACTCTTTTGACAGAAGTTCATTTCCACCTTTGACAGAATACTGTTAATGGTTGCCTGGATATAGCTGAAATATTGCTACTAGGGCGTTAGACCCCAACAATCAATCAATCAATTTAATAGAAAACAGTATCAATTAAGTGTCACTCTCTGTAGGAATAAGGCAGTGGGTGAAACATGGTAAAAAAAATCATCATTTTGATAGCGTAATTTGACTTTTTGCATCATTAGAATCAAGCACAATAAGCATTTTTTTCAATGAACTGAAAATGAAACAGGTAACTCTGTCAAAAACCTCATTTGTCTAACGTTCTATCGAAAAAATTCTGAGCAAAGCCAGTGAAAAGATTAGATAATGGTCGTTTCAAATAGAGATAGCATCTTTGAGTGATACTTGTCATATCGGTGGGGTTTGGCCATGCATGTTTCTGATTTCTTTTCCATTTTGCCTGATTCTTACAAACACTTACACTTAATCGTCATCTTCTGTTTTCAGATATAGAACTTGTAGAAATATCGTAACAGAAAGACATTTTTATGACCGCCAAAAGACTGACACATTGACAGGTTGTACTTGTATCAGACACATATCTCGAAAATCTATCATAACAGATAACATTCTGATATAGACAACGTACAAATAACGTAACCTTTAAGCTTTATATTAACCATCAACAGATTTACACATTGTAAGCTCGTTATCAAATAAAGACCTCATACAAAAATATCGTTAGAATAATCATGTACATGTATATAGTGAATATGCTGCGACCCTATACATGTTGTATCAAACTGGGATAAACAACACGTGTATTGTGACAGAGATGTGGCTCACCTTGCGACACTCCACATGCATATGGTCCATATGCCATGACAGAGGGGGCATACACATAAAACCGGTAAGAGATTCAATGTAATAATGCTTCACAACTGTCAGGAGCGGATTCAGGCGGGGCGTGGCGGGCATGCGCCACCTCCCTAAAATGTGCAAAGCATGAGTAGTCAGGGGTAGATTTAGTAGATTTAGAAGGAGGAGGTTGGAGGAGGTTGTTTAGGGTTGGAGGTGGCGAAAATATAAAATTTACTTTTTAATAGTTAATTTACGGAGCGCTCTGTAGGTTTTTAGTGAAAGGAAATAATAATAGGATAATTAATTGGAAAGTGTGAGTAACCAAAATATCATCACGAGTGCCGAAGAACGCCTAGATTTGATGAGTGTGCGGAACTTGTTCCGCGCACGAGTTAAATCTTTAAGTGTTCTTGGCACGAGTGATAATATTTATAATATTCGTGATCACCAATTGATTATCCTATTTATTTTATAGATTTTCTTCATAATTGATCGATATTTGCAATAATTTTAAATTCTGTGATTGGCGGATTGATTTAAAAATTGTGACGTTTTTTGGCTAGAGAAAGCGCGAGAGTGAAATTACCGAATTTATTTCACAGTGTGAATTATTAAACTGAGAACATTCGATAACACACTGCTATCTATAAAATAAAATATTATGATGCGATAAATCTACACTAAGTCTATTTTGTTTGAATACTGGATATCAGATATAGATACACTTTTATTAAATAAAATGGGTTGGCGCTGCTCGTTTCTCTTTGGTTTTAAAATAAAGTGATTAGTTTAAACATATTTTATTTGCGTAATTATGCAAAAGGGATTAGACACAAGTTAGACAAACTTGTTAAGTCTTCTCCCATATACAGTGTGTAACAATACATATTGAAAGCATGCAAAAAAAATACAATAAATATATAAACATAATATTGACATGATATAACTAGCAAATATTGTGATGATGTGATGGTGTATGTGGTTGTTATAAATATACTTACAATATCAATGATACTGATTAAACAATATGGAACCTCTTAGATCCTTTTATATAATTATATACATGACTAAAAATTATTGTATTTTGCTCATCGGTAAGAGCCGGGTGACCACACGTTAAGGTACTTAAATAAAGCGATTATCCTTTGACCCCTTCATTTTCGTATTCTTATTTTTTTTTTCTTTGTCCACATAGTCCCCTCTTTTTGACACTTTGGTATACTACTTTTTCTCAGAAAACATGCATTGTGTCAGTGTGCAGAATATAAATGTCAAGTCCATTTGATTGCATGTTCTGAACTCATTTTTCCGGTCAGCCTTAGTCCAGATAATTATAACATTCGCTGGGGCATTTTTTATATATGACGTTGACGCCTCGAAGGGAGGCTACCAAGCAAATATAAATAAGCCCCCCCCCCCTAAAGACGGCATAGTTATTTGGACTAGACGTTAGTCTCAGTTCTGGATGGGCTATTGTGATTTTGAATGTTCTGCCCAAGGTTCTTATGGGTGGGAGGCACCTCTTTATATTTCACTATTTCTATTGGTCATTTGGTTTCAAGTTTCTACGAAGACTGGTTATGACATTGTCGTAAATTCACTACCGCAACATTTATGTCCACAGTTTTCTTTTAAAAGGTTGATATACAAATGGTTTAGGGTTGTTCCAAAATTATAGAGCATGCTTTTGAAGGGTGTTTTCTACTGTACATATAAAATTCTTTCTTTTTTCCGACTAGTGTTTGTGTATTTTAACAAGTTGGAAATTATCAGTAAAATGGTGTATTATAATTATATTGGGAGACTATCCTTCGGTACAGGGATAAATTTAAACCTTTTTAGCAGGATATATTCCTTTCCATTTTTAGTATGTGGTTTATTAAACAATCTGCGAATAGAGAGTACTTTTAACTTTACCCGTATTAATTGATAAGGACCACGAAAATAAAGTAATAGAAATAATTATATCTTTGTTTCATTAATTTTTTGTTAGATTGGTTGTTGCATTCTATTGTGTCTGAAATTTTTGCAAGGATTTCTTGTCACTGAAAACGCAAATATCATTTCGAAAAACTGTGAAACTTCTATATAGATTATGTGTAATTTTCTGAATTTACTTCCGCAGTATAATATATGAAAGAAAGACTGATTTATTATTGGCCATTAATATTTATTGCGCCTGTCTTTCGTAAGATACAATTCGTTGCTTAATAAGTGGTCCATTAAGTCTGATTGGGCGGAGCTTAAAACGAATATTTAGTTACGATTATTGCCATAGGTATCGCCACATGCATGAGTATTCCTGTTTAATTTTATTTAATACATCGTCTTTTTATTTGTTTCAGGAAGTTTTTTTCCAAGTATATGCAGAATAAATTCCCATTGCTACTGTATTGACTTAAACGAGTATGTATTGGCGAGGAGTAAAAAAACGAGCAAACTTTATTTTGAGCTTGTGTACAGTACATGTCTTGAAAATCGTGTGTGTTTTTATATGTCTTTACATCATTTATAATTACTGGTACATCAGTGAAGTTTCACTTACATCAGAAATCTTAAACTGCAACAACTGTTTCAAACAAGACTGGGATCTTCTGCTTAACAACAAAAATATATGTAAAACTGTCGAACATGGCGAAGGAACATGGATTCGTCCGTCAATAATTATTTTTATTCCATCATCGCCTTCTAATTTTAAGAGTCGAAATATAGTTAGACGCACATGGATGTCAGCAAGTAAGCACAATACAGGAGCGATACGGTACGTCTTTATTCTTGGACTTTCGTCAGACGACACCATAAATGCAAACGTCCGAGGTGAATTTTGGAAAGAAAAAGATATAACTGTGTTCTCATTTTTAGACACTTATAGAAATCTTACGTATAAATCAGTTATGGGGTATAAATGGGCAACGCAATTTTGCTCCGATGTAGAATTCGTTATGAAAGCGGACGATGATATTTATTTAAATATTCCAGGATTACTTAAAACTTTATCTGAGGCCGGAAGTTTACTGTCAGATCGAGTAGGAGGAATTTGCAATGCTAATGCAATGAGAATGAGAGACAATTCGTCGAAATGGCATGTCTCAACCTCAGAATATCCGTTTGACAGATATCCAAAATATGTGAAAGGCCCAGGCTACTTGACTAAAATGATAATGGCAAAAGAAATTGTCAATATTTCAAAAAATATACCATACTTTTATCTGGAAGATGTTTATATAGGATTTGCATTAAAGAAACTTGGAAAAGAATGTGTATTTTTATACGGATTTTTTCAGGAAAAAGATATAAAGCATACAGTTTGTAATCTAAAACATCCAGATTTTGTCCTTATACATAACGTTGGAGAAGAGCGAACTTTAACAATTTGGAAGGAACCCTGTCTGACAAACTTTAAAGCACCGATATTTGTGCTATACAATATACTATTTCGTATCTACCATAATGTGAAAGTGATTATTGGATCATTATTTTGATGGTAGACTTACCGTTAAGTACTAGTCACCATAAGAATCACGCAAAATGGGAGAAATTTAAAATATG
Organism: Perna viridis; assembly: GCA_037379345.1. NCBI lineage: Eukaryota > Metazoa > Mollusca > Bivalvia > Mytilida > Mytilidae > Perna > Perna viridis. The sequence goes on from CM074520.1 coordinate 28,614,624, forward strand.
CATATCAAAAGTCCATTAATTTAACAATAAAATTTCACTCAAAGAAGTTTTCTCCAACTGAAATGACAGCTATCGGATCTCTGCATCACTGGATATGTTTAGAAGAGTAATCAAGGGAACCAAGGTTATAGCGGTAATCAAAAGAATGTAATTCAGGGACAAAGACCAGACATGGAAAACAGACATACACAACAAAGAACATAAAGTAACTAAAATCATACATACAAAGTAACAACTAGGACTCCACTAAAACCTGGGAGCATGGACCAGGTGCACCGGTAGGGTAAGCGTCCTCTGCATTTCTAGAAACGCCCGCCGAGTTGCTCATAAAAAGTCAAGTCCGGGGTAGACAAACGAGGGAAGGAAAACTATGACCCGTTGAATAAATCAGTTTTCATGGTGCTGAAAATTGTCATTCAAATCTTATCAACTTTCTTTGACAGAATTATTTACTTCTAATATTTTCACTGTCAGTGTATTTCATTGAAAATGCTACTCATTTAAGCAAAATATGTGAAAGTTTTGTCTTTATCCCTTGGATACAAGTAGCCAAATTACACTGTTATAATGTTTGTACATTTAACACCATGTTGCGCCAACTTCCTTTTTTTATAGTGACTGACACTTGCTTGTGCATGTAAGCATGTAATTCATTTACTGTAACTTATTAATTGAGATATATGTACATATTATTAATAAATTATGGAGAACGGTAATTGTATATAAAACATGTAGTTTTTACCAAACTCATGAGCATGAGTAAATGCTGCTGCCGTGAAGAACATTTATTTTTTGCCAAAATTAAACTCTTTACTTGGAGATCTGAACAAATACATGTACTGCATTGACCAGGTAACTTGTAATTTACTTATTATATTGGACATTTAACATAGGGACAGCCTCTGTTTTAGTGCTATTAATATGAATTAAGTTCAAAGTGGCACATAAAAAGTCCAAATTGGCTCATAAATTGTTTTTGGCTCTTGTGGTAGCTCCAAAAAATTAACCGCAGAGGAAGCCTTTGTTAATATCCATACGAGAGTATTCAAAATTTGCACTTGTTTGTTAGAACTACATGTATCTGTTTTTCATTGCATTTATATCAAAACCGTGTACCTCTTTGTTTCTACCAGTGAAATGTAACGTACATATGAGCATAGTCAACCTGTTTATCACATTGAAAAGAAATATATCTCAGAACAAAATTAGAAAAATTTAGATAGTTGAGTTACATGTATCATAAATACAGTTAAGTAACAGTCTTCGTAAGAATCATGCAAGTTCTGTAAAATGCTCCCCATAAAAGGCTACACATTTTTATTTTTGTAATAAAGTGGCTTTAAACATGTAGGTCTATTTGATGAAATGTATAATTATTCATTAAAATCTGCCTGTCTTAGGGGTTAAATCATATTGAAAATTCAATAGTTTCTATTGTATTTTAGTGTCATTCACAGATTTATCTCCCTTAATTTTAAATTCTGCAGTGCATTCTATATATTTTTTTTATCTCTTATGAACAATGGTTCTATGAAAATTCATTTGTAATTTTCTATTTAAATAAGCATTTCAAACAAAATATCAAAAATAAAAATAAATATGTTTGCAAAGGTTCTTGTTCCATGTATCACATTTTGCATGATTTTTAGCTGAAGTATGACTTAAATTCATTGTATGTCACTTGGTTCAGATGTACACTTCAACCGGATACAAGTCAGCTGCTTATTTGAATTTTTTGTGACTTAAATCTTATATTCTATTATGATGTCCTCAAAAAGCTTCGTGGTTGATTTTCGATTGCTACATGAGCAGCACGCGACTTACTGGGCGTGGCTTCTATGTGTGTAAATTACTGCCCACCTTAATCATGTAAATAAACATACGCAACATTTCCAATGTGTACCAGTTGTTTTCATTCATTCCAGTAGTGTTAATGATTATCAAATTCATATTTAATAAATGTATTAACCTATATGTTTAAGAAAAGTTATATTCTGCATAAATCAATTATACACGTTCAGGGTACCGTAACACGTGCTATGTGCGCTGTCATGTATGAAAACAAAAGAATACAGTCGTCAAGGAATAAACATTGTACTTGTCCATGTGGGAAAACTGTGACCTTATAATGCGAACAACTATTGCCATATCTAACATCATTCTACTTCATTCGCCCTTTCCTTCATTATCAAATTATACAGAGCAAAGTTTCACTAGCGACCATTTTAACTGATACAGCGTAAAGTGTACAGCCAACTATGAATAAATATGGCGGATCTAAAGTTACCGTAATAGGTCACGAAAATGAAATAAAGTCTCGTAATTGTCCTATCAGAATCGAAATAAATCACGGAAACTCCGATGGTCAGCCGGTGGTAAAACAAAGATAAAATGGAGTTTCTGTGATTTATTTCTTTATCAAAATTGATTTACAGCGTACATTTCATTTCAAGTATTGATTTTATCAGTTTTCAATTTTTAAAGTGCAAAACTATGTATGCATATTGAAAGCAGAATGTACACAAGTTTATAAGAGTACATGTAACTAAGTACATAGGAAAGTCTACATCATAAGTACATGTAGATTGTAAACCATGTCTAAGACCACAAATATCGAAAAGAAAGCCAAATCCAGAAATCAGAAGTTCTACATGTATCATGTAATATGCAACTACAAGGAAAGAATCCTAAGTGTCTTATTGAGTTTTGATTTTGTGATTTGAAAACCCAGTCTATCTTGAAAATAATAATTATTCCTTGAATCAAAGATCAATAATTAAAGTATTTTCTTACACAAAAGTCTATCAGAGTCAATTAAAGATACAAATAAAAACTTTTTGAGGTTTTTTCTTAACAGAAATCCTTCTTTTGAAGTTAATTGCTATATACGCATAGCTGATTTTTTTTTAAGCTGTAACCACCATTAAGGCTTAATTGCCTTCTTTTCTTGGAACATTCCCTCGAATTTACCTTCCGCAGTTTTGTGTTAGAAAGAACTTGAAATGAAACTTTTTTTTTGTAATACACTTTATAGCATTTCTTTTACAGAATGATCCAATTCGTGATTTTCAGGGTTTCTGGAGCGGAATGCGATAATCCTTTACAATTGTTTTTTTTTATGTGATGAATAATAAGGTAAAAACTCAATGGTCCTTATTAATGGCCAAGGGCATTTTTCCTCAATACACTTTCCACTATCATAAGGATACAAAGGAGAAAATTCGGTAAGGACTCTTTTTGGCCTCATAATTTGTAATTTTTTTTTTAAATTTGATTCAGGTTTTTTTATATATCAGTAGTATACTACAATGCAAATACTAGATACAAGCTATTTTTGACAAAAAAAGTGGCCACACGTGTGTTTAGTCGAGATATTTCATGTTGTACGTGTAATTGACAGTCATTTACAAAATATATGAACCCGCATGCAGCCAATGTTAAAAGAGTCGAGCACTGTGCAAAAAACTTGCGGTTTTTTTTATTTAGCCAAGTCTTAAATATATATGCTTACAGTATTCCCACCAACCATCCAATCGACTAAAATATAGTTTGAAAAATATCATACAACTCACTTCAGATACAATTTTATTTGTAGACAAACTTTTGCCTTAGCGGGACATACTCCTTTTACAATACAAAAGAACAGAAAAGTTCACACAGGAAAACCCCACTTAAAATGTTGGGTGCATGAACTCAGATGCTCCTGGTGAATAAACAATGCTTTCTCCTATCGCACAGTGCAATAACCTTGCTGCTTGTTTAACGCCAAGTTCGTTGTAAATAGAATACTATTTATGACTGAGACAGGTTTATCATACTTGTCAGAGAGTAATGAAGTTTTTGGTGATGACCGCAGAACATCATGAGTTAGACTTTAATATTTATGTAATTCTCTTTTTAAGAATCAGGCAAAAGTATTTATACCTCATGACCTCCAGAAATAACCATCAAAGTGATTGTCAAGATGTTGATAAATGTAGGTCAAATTTAGTTGAAATGCACTTTGAAAAGATGGCGGGAGAATTTTCCAGCACTTTTTCCATGTAAAAAAATATCTATTTCATAGCTGCTTTCCGATAAATTTGAATAGCTTTTCGTTCGTTTCATAGATATATTGAATGCATTTGAGGCAGTAAAACACAAAATTGAGAAAAATGGTGTGCCACCCATTGCCTGATTCTTACACAGAATGGTACTATATACTTTATACATCTTAGTTATACTAGTACGCCGTTGATCAATATTTGTTGATACGCAGTACATGTACATTTTGTACTGTCATCATATGCCTGATTTTATTTGCCTGTTAATCTATATATACTGTTTTCTTTAAAGTATTTAGAATATGTTTCAGTTTGTCTATACTATGTACAGTATGAATCTTCTGTTCTGTAGATTTGGAACATTGCATGGTACATAATAGCAAGTGACATAAAACATGTGTTTATTTTTCACAAAACAAATTTGAATTGACAACGGTAACACATTTTATTTGAAACAGAATGAAATCAATACAAGAAACTTTGATGCTTACATGAGATTGATGTAAAATGCTGAATACAAACGTTCCAATGATTTTTAAGAATTGTGTCTCTAACCTAGGTCTACCTCCTTAAATACCAATCCATATAAAATTCAGCCACTCCCTATGGTAAGGTGACTCATGATGTAGAAAAACCCATGGATCAGACGATGCATTTTTGGTCTGCATATGTATTTTTTTTATGTGACAAAGGTCCTTTCTGTCTTAAGATCTGTACTTTTGAGAAAACTACACTTTAACCTCCCAATAAAATCAACCAAATCAAACCAAATCAAGAAAGATAACTCTTGCAAAGTGCTGATTTCATGTACTATCTATACACATTTTATCTCAAAAGTGCTACCACCAAATGAAAAACCAAGGCTGGTTATATGATCTATATCGCTTTCTGAACAAGAAATAAAACTGAATTCGGTGGGTTTTTGACATGCATGAATCACCTCCTGTCTGATTTTTATAAAGATTGCTACTTAAATGCATGGTAAGTCAGAAATACGGAAAAGCCAAGACAGATTATTTAAAAAATGGTAATGGTAGTAGCCCGTGTTTAGTGGCACGTATAATACTTCGGTGGGTAAATCTAATAGTATCTCATATCTACACAACTTACATGATTTAATCAGGACTTCCTTCTTCGGTCATACATGTATCTAAATTTCCAGTCAGTAAAAAAACTGTCGCTAGCATTGCCGATCCAAGCGTGAAGATTTATAGGATAATAAATTTGAAAGAGTGAATAACCAAAACATAACGAAACGAGTGCCGAAGAACGCAGAGATTTAATGAGTGTGCAGAACTTGAGAAAAAGAGAAAAAAACGAAAATGAAAAATCAGGTATATTTCTTTGTTATCAACTTGTCATTATAAATGAGTAAGTATGCTGGAGTACTTAATGTCTGTAGTTATACCAACTTTACTATGAGTTACGATACTGTCGGATGATTTACAATGGTGCACAATGGGACACAACTCATTGTGCCTAATTGACATATACATGTAGGTTTCATGAGAGTTACTTCCCCTTATTTATATATCCGGTATTTATAGTGAACATGTCTTTGATGGAAGCATGGGTGCAGTCTTCCACGTATTTGTGCAATCTTTTTTTTTTTCATTTTTGTTTTTTTTTTCGTCTTCTGTTTTTATAGTTATTGTCCGTGTAGATTATATTTAGGTGCTTTCACGACATTGTGTATTATTTGTACGTTGTGTTATTTAGTCAATAATAAAGCACCAGTTTTGCCAAGCAGAACTTGTAGTCAATTTCAATTTTTTGTTACGTATATTGTCATTGTCTTTTGAAATGGCAAACATGACGTCAAGTGTAGCAGTTGTATTCGGTATAAGTTAAAACAGATAGGAAATTTCATTTTGAGTCTCTAATTGTAAATCGGTCTTTACTCCTTGTCTTCAGCAACATTAGACAACAGATCAGCCTACAATTGGTGACCTTCATTTACGTTTTGAAAGCACCTAGGCCATTTTCCCCAGGATTCTGACCATGAGTAGGGCCAATTTCAAAAAGTGTCCACATGTCCGGAAAAAAACTGTTATTGTTCCCAAAAATGGTAAAAAGGTTGTCATTAAAATGTCTTTTCTTACTTTCGATAATCGGTTATTTATATTTTATCATAAGAAAATTCATATATATATAAGTTAATGCTGTTACACCAAAACTGTCTATTTCCTCGATCTTACAACCGAGGTCCTGATTAGGGCATGCTGCAAGAGGACTACATGTATGTGATAGCAAAAGTTAAAAGAAAATAAAACTATGTTTTTAAATGTTTGTCAGTGGCATCAAGCAAAAACTCGTTTGTCCTGATTTTATTTAATAAATTCTTAAATATGATGTTTGTATTTTTGTAGAGACAAAACTAAATAATATTGATTCATTGACCTTACCAAAACATTATCAGTATCAAAGAAAAGAAAGCGGTGTAAAAAGATTTGGTGGGTATATCAATCAGAATTACATAAATACATACAATTTTATAAGACCGAATGCGAATTTGTCAAATGGGTTAAGTTCTAAAAAGATATCATTAGTGAAAATGAAGAAACACTTCTTGGTAATTTCGATAAATTCGATAAATGCATTCAAAGCATAATTTGCTGGATTTAAAAGAATTCAGAGAAATCAGTCGAAGTACTCATATCAATTTAATTTGTCGATAAATACCGATGTTAGATTAAATAACTATAGACGAAACATTTTTTCTCCTTATTAAAACAAGAACTTATAACAAGTCGACAAACATCGTCCTTTTCATACAACTATACTGTGTTAAAAAAAACTGTCACGACCATGCCCGTCTCAAATTGATATTATTTCCCCTTTCTTCTCGTTTCTTTATTCATCGTTTCTTTTTTTTTTGGCATTTAGTTTACAACGCCGCATTTAGTTGACAACAAATCGTCTTGACACTAATTCATTTTTTTTTTCTTGCGCTTAATCTTTTTTTTTTACAATTTACTTGGCAGTGTTTTAAAATAAAATCACGATTTATACTAAAAATTGTGACCAATGTAATACCTGTGGTGTACACTTGAAAATAACATGTACGCAGATTATTTATTGTGCATCACGTGATTAATAATAGGATGATAAATTGGAAAGAGTGGATAACCAAAATATTATCACGAGTGCCGAAGAACGCCTAGATTTAACGAGTATGCGGATCTTGTTCCGAGCACGAGTTAAATCCTTAAGAGTTGTTGGTTGGAGTGATCATATTTATGTTATACACAATAACCAGTTGATTATCCTATTTATTATATAGATTTTCTTCATAATTTATCGATATTTTCAACATGAATTTTAAATTCTGTGATTGGCGGATTGATATCTATGTTCTGACGTTTTGGCGGGGGAAAGACCGAGAGTGAAATCATATACCGAATTTATTTGAAAGTGTGAATTTATCGAAATTTATTACACTTGGAATATTCGATAAAATACTGCTATCTATACAGTGAGGCTATTTCTTCATGGTAGAAAGAAAAAAAATATTACAGTCATTCCTTAAGGATGTAGACTTAAGGTAAGGGACACAACTCTTACAAATCATTGAAACGTTTGTATTCAGCATTTTACATCAATCTCATGTAAGCATCTGAGTAACATAGATTGATTTCATTTTGTTTCAAATGAAAGTTTGGTAGCCTTTGTATAAATTGAATATGATACAAACATATCACTGATTTCAAGAGTTATATTCCTCACCCAAGGTCTACCTCCTTAAATAACAAAATGTGCATTTTTTCCTTCGTTTATGTGCTAAGTTTTGGTTAAAATGATTGACGTTCAACAACTGAATTCATTTCGGCGTAATTGGTATAATGAACATATTAAGCTAATACTTAAATCACCTGTAATTTTGATAGAACGGTGTTCAGTTTGTCAGTAGTACAAACATATTTTTTGTACGACAATCACACCATAAAAATCTATAATTTTCTTAAACATATACTTTTAACATATCACTGCTTTTGATAAAAAGTGAAAGCTCGTGCGAATTCTTGTTATATGGGTAAATATACCACTGACTATCTAAGTAATTATTAAGTGCCCTATATTCCTAAGACCCAATAGGCAAACCCATAATCATTTCGTTTGATATCTTAGGTGTAAAGAGTAATCAAGGGAACCAAATCCAGGGAAAAAGACCCAACATGGTAAAAAGACAATGAAAACAAAGAACATAAAGTAATTAGTGAATATATACAAAGTAACAAAAGTAAATGAGCGACTCAGAGTCCGCTAAAAACTGGGAGCATGTAAAGTCTTCTTATGGATATGTGAATTTTTTTTTGTATCTTTAGTCATCTTTTACGACATTTATCATGTTCCATTGTCATACGACCAATCCTTATAACTTATTTAGATGTAACAATGAAAATCAGTTTTGCACATCGATTAAATGTCATGTAAAACAACTGTTTGGTAGTTCATCAGTCTTCCGAGTCGGTTTCTTTTACATTTAAGTATATTTCATAACATACGCAAACAGGTAGAAAATGCGGAATCGCGAGAAAACTTTCGAAATATCGTATCTAATCAAAAGTCTGGTATGGAAAAAGGTGGCATGTATGCACGCATCGGTTTTAATTGTAAGAGTAATCAATGGAATCAAGGTTATAGCGGTAATCAAAAGAATATAATCCAGGGACAAAGACCAGACATGGAAAACCGACATTCACAACAAAGGACATAAAATAACTAGTCATACATACAAAGTAACAAAAGCAAATGAGCAACTCAGACTCCACTAAAAACTGGGAGTATGGACCAGGTGCACCGGAAGGGTAAGCGTCCTCTGCTCTTCTAGAAACACCCGCCGAGTTGCTCATAAAAAGTCAAATTCGGGGTAGACAAACGAGGAAAGGAAAACTATGACCCGTTGAATAAATAAGTTTTCATGGTGCTGGTGGATACACCATAACGATCCACGAGTTCATGATGACGACCATAAAACTTCTGTAGTGATGACTTCAATCTTGTTGCCACATTACCCTGTTCCAGAAGCCTATTTGTCATAGTTCTAGCACGATACAAAAAGTCTCCATAGTTTCGGCATGCTCTGGCATAACGTATGAGTTGTGATATGAACACTCCATACGCAAGAACCGAAGGGATGTTGCCACAGATGAAAGGAAAGTTGACAATTCTGAATGAAAAGTCATCACGTTTGTCGTAAAGTTTGGTCAATAGTTTTCCTTTACCATCGATTTCTAAGTGTAGGTCAAGATATGAGGCTGACTTCACAGTGTCTGTAGTTTCCTTTATCTCAAGTTCTTTTGGGTAGATGCGATGTATAAAATCCCCGAAATTAGGATTGTTGAAAGATAACACGTCATCTATATAGCGGTAACTGAGATTGAAGGATCTAGCTAAACAATATTCTTTCTTTCTAGTCAGATAAGCTATAAAGTCAGCCTCATAAGAGTGAAGGAATAGGTCAGCTAGTAAGGGAGCACAATTTATTCCCATTGGAATGCCGACCGTATGTTGAAAAACACATCAGTAGTTTCAAAAGGCCGATTCTGCCACAATTACCATTTTCATGCAGAAATCCTGCATAGGACCCCAACCCCGACGGCCAAATGCAAACGGACGGCATTCCTATTGAGCATAGGGTAAATACAAGAATTATGTCTTTCGTACAGAGCATAAGTCAGATCACCCCACAGAAAAGTGGGGATAAGGACACCTTAAAGGGAAGGATGTCACAGATTGAAATAAATAAAAGGATGGAATCCAATAGTGATAAGATGGATCGCTATCAGGATTTCTTCCTGGAGAATGAGCAAGATTTGGAAAATAGCACCCCAGCCCCAACCCCCAAAAGGCAGCAGCAGTGCTGCAATGCCTCCAACCTGACGCAGGTGGATGAACACACCACGCAGTGTCAAAATTGTGGTGCAGAGGTAATGAAGCTGCGATTTGAGCATCAACCAGAGGAGCAGAAAACCACCTGCGGCGTCGAACTCAAGAGGAAGAAGGGGCAGTTCTGCAAGAGCAAGCCCGGGAAGGATGGTTTCTGCTGGAGACATAGCAGGCAACCACGTCAGCAGGAGGAGGTTATCCCAGTCGAGGGTAAGATGGTGGTGAAAGAGACCATGAAGACCCTCCGTCAAATAGCTAAGGACGAGGGTCTCAGGGGGGTCAGTAGGAAGAACAAAGAGGCCTTGGTGAAGTTCATCGAGGAGAAAACCACCCGTAGATTTGCCTGCCAGGAAGTCTTCAGCAAGAAGCAGCTCAAAGCACTGGCAAAGAATCGTGGCCTCACCAAGTACTCCCAGCTCAAGAGAGAGGATCTGCTCCAGCTGGTAGAAGAGGACATCAAAAGCACCCCAGTCGAGGATGAGATCAAGGTCACCGATAGGCATCAAGCACTGAATGGCGTATTTGGCACGGTCGTCATCGAACCCGCAAAACCGCACGACGTGGGCACTTTTCTGAAGGTAAGTCGGAGCACCATCACCACCACCATCTCCGATGCGCTTGCCCAAAAGAAGGGATTGAAGGTGAACTTAATACTTCTAGCAGAGCTGGTGAGGACCAATCCCGCGACTGGAAAAAATACGTACGTCACCCCCTACTTTCGATCATCTCTTGCTACCCTCACCCAGTCATCTGACCTCGAATTGGAGATCGCTTTCATGATCGCGAAGGTCAAGGAAAGTATGGCAAGATACATGCGGGAAGGGAGTGGGTGGACTTTCAGCCGCGTCGAGAAGCTAGAAATTCACCTCAACCAATTCAAACCACTCAAGGGGGGCTCCTTCATTCCAACCCCATCGGCTCTGGCAAAAAAGAAGGCGATCATCAATGTGAAAAATGAGGATGATCGCTGCTTCAAGTGGGCGATCCTCTCGGCCCTCCATCACGAGGCGGTGGATCAGAAGCAGACCAGCCGAGTCAAGCAGTACGAAAAGTGGGCGGACGAGCTCAACTTTGAAGGCATCGACTTCCCTGTCTCGCTCGAGGTGATCAATAAATTCGAGAAGCAGAATGCCTCCATCAACGTCAACGTCTATGGCTTCGAAGGCGTAAAGAAGGGTGAAGATGGGAAAGAGGATCTTCAGATCTACCCCCTCAAGATACCCAAGAATACGGGCACCACCCACGTAGATCTCCTCTTCCTGAAAAGCAAGACAAAGCAGCATTACTGCTGGATCAAGAGCCTCTCTCGACTCCTGAGCTCCCAAATCTCAGACAATGGTCTCGAGCTCTTCTTCTGCCACAGATGCCTCTCCCACTATTCCAGGCAGGACATCTTGGACGAGCACATGGAGTATTGCACCCAGAAAGAGGCGGTCAGGATCGAGATGCCGGAAGAAGGAGCCATCATAACCTTCCATAATCTCAAGAAGATGATGAGAGTCCCCTTCGCGATATACGCGGATTTCGAGTGCTTCACGGAGAAACTTAACACCTGTCAGCCGGATCCATCACACTCCTACATGAAGGCCTATCAACTGCAGCGACCCTCGGGTTTCTGCTATTACGTGAAATACGCTCACGGCGACTACAAAGATCCAGTCGTCTACTGCGGGGGAGGATGCGGCCAAGAAATTTGTGCAATGCGTAGAGGAAGAAGTGTGCACCATCTCCAAACTATACAAGGAGAATAAGCCAATGGAGATGACCGACGACGAGAAGACGCGCTTCGAAGCAAGCAGGCGCTGCCACATCTGTGGCGATGCATAGAGAGGGGATAAGGTCCGGGATCACGACCATCTCACCGGGAAATATCGCGGCGCAGCGCACAACCAGTGCAATCTGGATTTCCAGCTTCCGAAGCACGTCCCCATCTTCTTCCACAGTTTGAGCGGATAGGACGCTCATATCTTCGTCAAAGAGCTTGGCCACACCGAAGGTAAGATCAACTGCATCCCTAATACCGACCGACGAGAAGTATATCAGCTTCTCCAAGCAGGTGGACGATCTGGAGATGAGATTCGTCGATTCGTGCAGGTTTATGCTCAACAGCCTGGATACCCTAGCTAAGAATCTCACCCCCGACCAATTCGCGAGAAGGCGAGATTCGGCGATCGCTACGAGCTAATGATTCGGAAGGGGGTATTTCCCTGCGATTATATGGATGGGCCGGTCAAGCTGGAAGAGACTCAGCTCCCAACCAAAGAAGTCTTCTTCAGCACGCTCTCCGTAGAGCATATCAGTGACTCCGAGAAGGACTTCTTCAAGCTCATGAATAATTCGGTCTTCGGCAAGACCATGGAGAATATCCGGAAGAGCGTCGACGTCAAGCTGGTCACCACCGAGAAGCAGGCCCTGAAGCTAGTGGCCAAGCCCAACTTCGATCGTTGCGTCGTCTTCACCGAGAATCTAGCAGCCGTTCATATGAAGAAGACCAAGCTGAAGTTCGATAAGCCCGTCTACCTGGGAGCGTGCATATTGGACATCTCGAAGCTCCTTATGTACGACCCACTACGGATTCGTGAAGGAGATGTACGGTGATCGTGCCCGACTACTTTTGATTGACACCGATAGCTTGGCTTACGAGATCCAGACCGCCGACTTCTACTAGATTATCACACCGCACGTGCAGGAAAAATTCGAACCACCCGGCCGAGCATCCCTCCGACATCCCCACCGGCGTGAATAAGAAGGTCGTCGGGATGTTCAAGGACGAATGCGGCGGTAAGATCATGGCCGAATTCGTAGGGCTCCGGGCGAAGCTATACGCCTTCAAGATGGATGACGGTCAGACCACCAAGAAGGCGAAGGGAGTCACCAAGAGCGTCTTCAAACGTAGCATCGCCTTCGAGGATTACAAGCGATGCCTTGAGACTCAGCAGGAGATCCACCGACCGATGAGCATCCTTCGCAGCCATCTCCATCAGATCTACGCCGAGGAGATCAACAAGATCGCTTTCTCAGCCAAGGACGATAAGCGCCACATCCTCTGCACTTGTCAGGCTCTGACGGGTGCGGGACTTCGTCGGCTTCGCCTGCCCATCCATAGATAAATGAGCAGCATACGAGTGCACGGTATCCTCCTCCCCCACAAACCCCTCTCCAACGTAGAGCTGGAAGAAGCTGCCACGGCCCTAGGCATCCCTCGATTCAGAGGAGTATTCATGCGCGATGCCCTACCTAGCAACCCCCATCCCACCGAGTGCGGCATCCTGATTCACGACGACCGTCATGGTCAGGGCACGCACTGGACATGCTGGCATAAGCGCGGAGGATTCAAAGTCTACTTCGACTCCTACGGCCTGCCTCCACCGGACGAGATGGTCGACTATCTGCGGCCGGAAATTCGATATAATACCGATGAGCTCCAGCGACGCGGCGACGTGGTCTGCGGACACTTTTGCCTGCACGTCCTGAAGCTCTTATCGGAAGGTCGGACGCTCGAGGAGGTGATCTTCGGACTATAGATAAATGGATAAGTTTGGATCTCACTCGAGAAAGCGCCTGCCCGTCTGGCGGATGCTTCAGGATCTCGATATGAAAGATCATCGGATCACCAGCCTCGGTTTGCCCCGAGACAGCTCGGACGCCGTGACGAAGCGATGGGTCAGCCAACAATTGAAAGACAGCATGAAAGACATCAATGAGCTAGATTCGGAGATTAAGCAGATGCAAAAGGAGCATGACGCATCGATCAAAGACCTGACCAAAAAGCTGATGGTCGTAGAAGATGACAAAGTCGATAAGTCAGACAGCGGCAAGGTGAATTCGGATCTAGACATCCGAAAGTATCACCTGCTAAATCTCCCACTCCCCCGGACGGATAACGAGCCCATCACAAAAGCACTTTACGACCGCTTGAAAGAGGATCTAGACGCATTAAGGCTCTTCGTCGAACTGAAGCATGCGTAAATCAAGACTTTCTGGTCTCCTTTGATCGAGACCAGAAAGCCTGCTGGGGATCATTGCAAGTCGGACTCCTTGATCCAGGAATTGAATTCTTTGGGGTAGCCTCTCCACTTCACGTAGATTTCCTTCGTCCCTCCTCGGGTCCGCCGGCGCAAGACTTTCTCGATGCGATAGATATCCTGGTCGGTGTGCTGGAGCTCGGGCTCATAAAAGGATCCCTTGATTTCCTCACCCTCATAGTCTTTGAGCCGATAGGTGGGCGGCTGCGTCGCTAGGGTCTGGGCGATGGTGAAGACTTCCTCCGTCCAGCGCGGAGTATATCCCTTCTCGAAGATGCCCTTCTTCCTGGTGATCCGGACCTTATCGCCGACGTTGAATCGCTGAGGCTGCATGGGTGGGAGGTCTCCGTAGAGATCCCAGAAGACCTTGGACTCGTGCTCTTTCTGGCTGACGGCGGTAGGTGTCATCTTGATGGATCGATGCTTGGTGGTATTATACTGGCGGACGAGATCGTCCAGGACGGGAAGGTAGGCCCGCGTGGAATTGGCCGAGAAGTATTTGAACATCTTTTCCTTCATGATTCCAGCGCTCCACCACGCTCGATTTTTCCTCGTTCTCGGTGGAGTAGAGATCGATGTCGTGCTTCCGGAGCAGATCCTTCACCTCACGATTGTAAAATTCCGTGCCCTTATCAGTCCATAGCTTCTCAGGCGTGCAATCCTTGAAGACGATCCGGAAGGCATCTCGTATTGTGACGCCTTTCTTATCCTTGAGCGGTACCAACCAGCCGTACTTTGAAAAGACGTCGATGATGCTCAGGAGATACCTGAAGCCTCGGTTATCGCTGGAGAAGGCGCTCATATCCACGAGATCGGCAGCCCAGGTCTCATCCACCCCACCTACCACCACGCGACGCTTCTGAAATTTACGTCGGACTGGCTTATGCAGCTCTTCAGCTAGCTCGTCCGACCATCGTACTTTTTTTTCCGCACTCCCAGCCCAAATCGTGCTTTGGTGTCGATGATTGGCTTGACGATGCTGCGGTCCATGCGCTCCCGGACGGTGGGATTGGGAATGGCGTCCAGTAAGGCTAGCATGACCTTATCGCAAATGGAATTGCGAGCGGCAGTATCCTTATGCTTGGCGTAGCAGAGATCGTGCCGATAGGCGGCCTGATCGACCCGATTAATGGGCTTCGACCAAAACTTTGGGGTGCCATCTGCATTTAGACGCTTATGGAGCTGTGTGCCCGGCCCGGTAAAATTATGCCCCGGCAGATGCATCTTCACGGGCAGATGGTTGATCATCTTATTTACGAGCCCCGCACCTTCGCTCCCTCGGAGGAACTGAGACTTCCTAGCCCCGCATACGGCGCATAGCCCACCCCTTCGCCGCCTCCCATTGCTGGTGGTGGTCTCATAGCGACTTTCTGTCTCGGTCGACCGCTTACACTTCAAGCAATACATTCCATTTTATATAGATAAATGGACGTTGAAGACCTTACCTACGATGAACCCACCGCGAGTCGTCGGCATAACCACTTTCTCCTCCCACAGCGATCCTTCCGAGGTCTGATCATCGGGAAGTCGGACTGTGGCAAGACGACGCTGCTGAATAACCTCCTCCTGCGCGATGGATGGCTTGACTACGATCGTCTCTACGTCTTCTGAAAATCGCTCCACCAGCCAATCTACCAGCTACTACGGCAGGTGCTGTGAAAGGAGTTTTCGAAAGACGATATCCGCGACCTTCTCTCCATCAAGGATCGCTACCCCCACTCTTTGGTCGACGTGGTGCAGATGATGAAGCCGCCGATCAAGCCTAGCGGTATCGAACCTTTCTTCTTTGAGCAGGCGAGCGATGTGCCGGATCCTCGAGAGCTCAATCCCACCCGCAAGAACCTCATGGTCTTCGACGACTTGATGCTGAGCAAGCAGAGCAAGTGCGAAGACTACTACGTGCGCGGTCGCCATAATAACGTGGACTGCTTCTACCTCTGCCAAATTTACTCCAAGCTCCCGCGGCAATCGATCCGGGAGAATGCCAACTTCACCTGCTTCTTTGAGCAGGATGCTAAAAATCGCGATCATATCCGCCGGGACCATTGCGGCGATCTCACCCCGGCTCAATTCGATGCCCTATGCGATCACTGCTGGGCCAAGCCTCACGGATTTATGACCATCGATCTCACAAGCCCCAAGACGGCTGGGAAATATCGATGCAATCTAGACGATTTCTATCGAGTCTAAGATAAAGAATGGATCACTTGCAGGAATTTTTCTTGGAGAATCAACGGGACTTGGATCGGGAGAATGCCCTCAAGCCCCACGACCACCCCCTGAATGTAAGCACCGGTGGGAGCGTGTGCTTATTAATGGCGATATCCCGGGGTATTGCTGCAGTAGATGTGGAGCTGAAAGGTACGCTCGCCGCATCGATGATCAGGATTTTGGAAGGAAGGACTTATAATTCTCACTCCCGCCGCAAACCTAAGCAGCCGCCCGGACCCCCGTGCTGCATCAAGACCGTCCGCGACCATCAGTGCACGTATCCCTCCATATCGGACAGTGATAAGTGCAAGAGACATTTGAATCTTTTCCCCGAGGTATGCTATCGGTGCGGCGCTAAGATTGCCCGCGGTAAGGTCTTGCACCGTATCCACAAGGGGACTATATACGTACCCAAATTTACCACCTTCTGGTCAGGCGTAAAAGTGAGGATTGTGGGAGAGTACGATCTCCGCAAAGTCCAGAGGAGGATCGGCCACGAGCCTTTCTGCTCCTCCAAATGCATGGAAAGTGCGTAGGATCCGCCATCACTTCGGGAATCCACGATTTTTGCATCCCGCTGAGGCAGGAGGCAAAAAGCATGGGAGAATGATTGATCCAACGCTATGGGGCGTTCGGCTGAACGCTATGGGGCGATGGGAGGCGATGGGTCGAACGCTATGAGGCGATGGGAGGCGATGGGCCGAACGCTATGGGGCGATGGGAGGCGATGGGTCGAACGCTATGGGGCGATGGGACGATGGTGAATCTATAAATAAATGACGTTTATCAAGATCACCGATCCCATGCTAGGGACTTGCAGGAGACCAAGCGTAGCATCCAGGCTAGCGATATGCAGCGTCGCCTAGATAAGATCGGACTTAGCCGCGACCTCTCAAAGATATTCAAGCCCGTGGTCGAGACTGCCTCCCAGATCACCAGAAAGATCGAAGATATCCCACTTGCTCTGCCCGCCCCGGTGCCTACTCTTCCCCCCTCCTACCTCTACCGCTGAGGACGACGACCCACTAGCTATCGAGCAAGCATTGAGTACCAGCCTCGGTCCGCGAGCGACGCACTATCTCCAGCTCAGTATGACTCCCAAGGCCGACCATACCTTTGGATTGCGAATGGAAGACGGCTCCATCATGATCGGAAGTCTGCCCGTTACCTTCGACGGAGACGATATCTACGTCGATGGCGAGCGCTATAAGGGTACCCCCGGCCTGTGGGAGCTTATGGTCCTGAAGCACCCCAAAGATTTCGACGTGGAAGACCTGAATACCTATGGTGATATCCTTCGAGTGTCGAGTGCCATGTATCAAGGAAACTCCGTCCTATCGAGGACCCTAAAGGCCAATAGAAGCGCAAATGGAAGGAGATCGTATCCTACCTTTATAAGCAAGATAAGTATGGCAGCGGGGTGCCGACCGTCTTCCTCCCCACATGCTTCGACCAGCTGCTGGATCGTCTCGATCTTTGCGCTGCCGCCTATCAGCCTGGAAATAATGGGGTGCGCAACGAAATCGTGGCCATCCTCGACGCCATGAGGCCGGTCATATCAGCAGGGAGGAGTACGAGAAGCTGCATCGGGGGCTCCTCTAGATAAATTTACGATGCCTTTAGTAGTGAATCACGGTTATCGTCAAAAGTATGCAGTCGGCGGACGAGGACTATTCGATACCATCACCAGTCTGGCCGGACGGTGCTTACCTCTTCCGCCGCGAAGACGCTGGGTAGTAAGGCCGTGAGCGCCGCTTCCAATGCAGCCCTGAAAGGCGTGGAGAAAGGTGCGGTCAAGGCCGTTGACCACGTCGTCCATCGAGTGACTCGCAAGAAAAATGCTCCCCAAGCACCATCCTCTAAGGTCAAGAGGACCTCACAGCAGCAGGTCCGTCTCAATAATCTCATCTCGGGTGGCACCATCCATGACTTCGTCCAGCGCTATAGATAAATATATGATGGCCGATATGCTCACTATCACCGAAGGACTGACTTTCGTTGAAAGTCTCCAGGAGTATCAGGTTCACGAATACGAACCTCAAGCCGGGGCGCAGCTGAATAATGCCGGCGCAGAGACACACATCAATATCGAGACTCAAGATCTCTTCCTCCACCCCGCCGAAAGCTATCTCTTGATCGAAGGCCGATTTCAGAAGAACGATGGCACCGCGTATGCCGACGGTGATCTGGTATCGCTCGCCCATAATGGTGCCATGTATCTCTTTCGCAGCATCAGCTACGGACTTTCCGGGCAGCAGATCGAGCACCTCAACGATCCCGGCGTTGCCACCACCATGCTGGTTATGTTGAAGTACCCCGACGACTTCCCCAAGGCCTCAACCAGCTATGGTTCAAGGATTTCACCACCAATGCCGAGGCAGAAAACGTCGGATTCGCAGCACGTCACGGATATATCATCACCAAGCCAGCCAATAAGAGATCCTTTTCTTTCGCCATCCCGCTCAAGCACGTCTTTGGCTTTGCCGAGGACTGAATAATGCCGCCGTCTTCGACCACTGTCGATTGCGAAATATCCACGCGACCCTCAATGCGGAGCGATATCCCGCCGTGGATTTCAATGCCGGCTTCACCCACTGCAGGGTCGCCAGGGTCTATAAGGAGGCCGCCGAATTCTGCAAGATTTTATACAGCATGGAAAGTCTGCTGAGCAATGGTGGTATCAATCCCTCCGACTTCATCGACCTCTTTCCCCTATTCGTCATCGACGTGAGCCATCAGTCTGAGCGGCTGAAAGAGTCGACGGTGGATATCCAGATCCGAGCCGATTTCGAGCGCAACGTCCCTGTCAATACCCAAGCCTTCGCCCTGGTCATCTCCGATCGAATCCTCCAATTCGAATCCGACGGTCAGAAGATGAGCGTCGTCTTCTGAGGAGGGATAGATAAATGGACGCTTCACTTTTGCGGAAAATCGCCACCAATACCGAACCCAAGCATGGGTTCTCCTTCATCGTCTCTGGGAACGATAGCCAGATCTTGACCCGCTTCAATCCACCCCTCCAATTGCGCGAGGAGAAATCTTACGAGATGGCCCTAGTGAATCTGGAGACCTACTACTCCATCCCCAATATTCATGCAGGTAATAATTCCTTCCGCTACTCTCCCGATGACGGGGCTAACCGGTTTTCCGTCGAGCTGAACACCGGCTTTTACGGTATTGACGATATCAACGATGAGATCCAGCGGCAACTGCGGCTGCATAGGCACAAGGCTAAGGTCCTTCTCGATGCCAATCGTGCGACGCTGAGAGCAACCCTCACCCTCGCCAGAAATTATTGAGTGGATTTCGACGTGTCCAATAGCATCAGTACAGTGCTTGGATTCGAGCGCCGGACGTATACCTACGACCGAAGCACCAACGGCTACGCGGAGGGTGAGAATATCGACAATATCATCAGCATCAATAGCATCCTGGTGAATAGTGATATCATCCACGGAAGCTACGTCAACGGCACCTAGCAGTCCACCATCTATAGCTTCTTTCCCGCCGTCGATACGGGTATGAAGATCATCCAGACCCCCAAGAATCTCGTCTACTTACCAGTGACCCTGAGGACCATCGACCGCATGCAGACGTATCTGACCGATCAAGACGGCCATCCCATCGATCTGCGAGGAGAGAATCTCACCATCCGCTTCCATATGCGTGAGGTATAAATAAATGGATTATCAAGAGTACGGTCTCAACTTGACGAAAGGTCAGGCGGAGAAGATCCAGCGTGCGGCAAAGAAGGGTTGTCCCGTGAGCGTCCGATTGCTGCATGCAAACCTATCCGGTGAGCATAAGATGCTCCTCACTCACCGCCAGATCCAGCGCATCACCAAGCTCTTACAGAGTGGGCAGGTATGGTCTTGGAGATGAGTCCGAAGCAGGTGAGGTATAATGTGCAGAAAGAAGGTGGATTCCTCCCCATGCTAGCCAAGCGCATCCGCCAAAAGCGTAAGAAGCATGAAGATACCGTGCACATCGTCAGATCTTACCAATCCAAGATCGAAGATGCAGTGAGGAAAGGTTTGGAGGATGATGATATCGATGAATCTGAATTTGCAGGGGTTGTGAAATGTCTTAGCTTCTACTACGACGAAAAGCAGCAGCTGCGAAAACCTTCCACGGCCACCACTTTTAGTGAAGACCTTACT
Organism: Perna viridis; assembly: GCA_037379345.1. Classification (NCBI taxonomy): domain Eukaryota; kingdom Metazoa; phylum Mollusca; class Bivalvia; order Mytilida; family Mytilidae; genus Perna; species Perna viridis. Next base: position 28,634,952 of record CM074520.1, read on the forward strand.
GCGCATGCGCCATAGGGGGATTCTTTCAACGCGCGCCTCGCTCCCCACGCTTATTCCAGAATCCTCCAGATCAGTTTCAAGTGACCAAAAAAAAATTTCCCAATCCAGTAATTTGGATTGGGAAATTTCGAACCCCTTACCCATAGCCCTCGATTATTTTTTTATTACTTCCTCACCAGATCATAGGAGAGGTACTGCTGCTGAGATTTCTTGCTCACCTTGAATCCAGTGCTCCGAACGAAAGCTCCTTGCAAAGGACCCTTCTCTTTGTTGTGCAAGGGGCAGGCCCATATCCTGGTGGTCCCTCCGTCTCGATCCTTCGGAGTGAGGATTCTACTTTTGCCGAAATTTCCATCCACTTCTACCACCTCCAAGATCTTATAGATCACACCGGTGGGTAAGTCCTTCCATTTGAGTGCTTCCTGATTCTGATCCTGCACCTTCTCCTGTAAGGCGTCTTCGCTGATGAAGTTCTCCCCATCTGTGGGAATGTCAACGAATCCATTGTGTACGAAAGACATAATTCTTGTATTTACCCTATGCTCAATAGGAATGCCGTCCGTTTGCATCCGGTCGTCGGGGTTGGGGTCCTATGCAGGATTTCTGCTTGAAAATGGTAATTGTGGCAGAATCGGCCTTTTGAAACTACTCACATCCACCACACTGGACAAATATGTTGTCGATTAAAAATTCCAGCATAATTAATAATCATTCCTAAAAGATTTACAAAAGACCTTGAGCCAACAACGGGTCTTTGTAAAGATTTTTTTTCAGGTTTGATAATATTTATTGCACATTTTTTGAACGTTGTATTTTATGTTCATCGTTATTCGTTTTTCGTCGTATTTGTTTTTGTTTTTTTTTTTGTTTTTTTTTTTTTTGTTTTTGTTTTTTTTTTTTTTTTGTTTTGTTTGGTTTTGTTTTGTTTTGGTTTTTTTTGTATAAATTTTCGTCTTTTATGAATAGCTCCACATCAATTATTTTGGGCGGCCTTTACAGCTTGCTTTATGGTATGGGTTTTGCTCATTATTGAAGACCATGGTGACACGTAGAAGTTTAATTGCATTTAGTTGGTGATCAGTGATTAATCATACCAAATCTCCAATTTTTATATATTCTATGGCACATGATCTGGACATAAAGAGAGCACGCTTAATTGAAAATGTGCTACTGTCAATGCCTTTACACTTCGATGAAACGTAATAAATGAAACATTCAATTCATTAGCAATATGCTGATTTAAATTTTGACAAGAATACATTGTATTAGCAAGTGAAGCAAAAACCATTATTTTGAATTTATAGACTATACTGCTACATAATGTTTCTTTAATTTTGTTCTCTTCAAATTACAGGGAAGGCTTCTGGACGATGCGTAACTTCTCAAAAACATCTGAATTGAATTTAATGAATCTTTCACACATTCTTTATCATGTGATTTTTTTGGGGGGGTTTCCTGTGGCAAAACATGGACTTTGTCAATGGTTGACCATAGGAGATAATCTTCTGCTCTGCAACCGGTGTAATGTCTCACATCCTTTATCACGTGATGTCATTGTGCACTTTTTATGTTCTCATCAAATGACTTTTTGGGTTTCCTACGTGGTCTAGGGATGGTAGCAAGAGTATCACCTAATGAGCTGTTCTCACAGTTTTTTCTAGCTTTTAACTAAACGATGTCTTGAACGTCTTAAAATTTAAATAGCAAAGGACGATTCAAGGTTTATTTATGAAAATGGCATATCGCAATCTACTTCGTCCAGACTCAGTAAGGAAGACAAACATTAGCAAAATACTAGAATCGAAAATTTAATAAGTTAAAAATGTAAATGAATAAATGCATCTGCGAATCAGTTTATACCTTATGTTTTTATTCATCTTAATAATAACCTTACTTTTTGTCACTAATAGTGAGAAACTTATCGTTATTATCATGTTACAAAACTGGTCAAAAAGAACTACTGTGTTTGTGCTCGCTTATAGGCAATATCAACTCCATACTATATAGAAGATAAATGGTGATTTTCATACAGAAAATTGTCAAAAAAGTTGTTTTCTTCGCTGACCTTTTTTTTCTGTAAAGCATATGAAATTGAAAATGAAGAAAAAGCCCATTCATACATGTATTGACAATCGGTTCTAGAAAAAATTGGACAAGAAAAAAAGCCCATGCATATATTTACAATCTGTTCTAGAAAAGACACATGTACGCAAGGTTTGTTGACGAGTAATCATAGGAACCAAGGTAATAGCGGTAATCAAAAGAATGTAATCCAGAGACAAAGACCAAACATGGAAAACAGACATACACAACAAAGAACATAAAGTAACTAAAATCAAACATACAAAACAACAAAAGCAAATTAGCAACTCGGACTCCACTAAAAACTGGGAGCATGGACCAGGTGCACCGGCAGGGTAAGATTCCTCTGCTTTTCTAGCAACATCCGCCGAGTTGCTCATAAAAATTCAAGTCCGGGGTAGGCAAATGAGGAAAGGAAAACTATGACGCGTTGAATAAATCAGTTGTCATGGTGCAGTTGGATACACCATAACGATCCACGAGTTCATGATGACTACCACAAATCTTCTGTAGTGATGACTTTAATCTTGTAGCAACATAACCCTGCTCCAGAAGCCTATTTGTCAGAGTTCTAGAGCGGTTTGTTGACGCCACGTCCATATTGACGTCACTGACGACAATATTTTACATGCACCTCGAGGTAACAAGCTTAACATGAAATAGGAAAATACTCTAGTGACACTGAAAGGGATAGTTTTGCCACAGTAGTAGATATTAAATGAAACTGTACTACCTACACTCCTTGAGACGTTCAGGTTTCCCGCACACACGATACTTAAACGCACGCTAAACGCTCACCAACTGCACCATTAACGGATACTCACAATAGACGAAAGCTCGAAACCTGCGTTTAAACGCACGATAGACGAACGATGAAAAGTAATAACATTAACAAATCATGAATAAAGGAAAAAAAGGTAAATAGAAAATGGAAAAGAAAAAAATAATAATTATAACAAAAATATAAAATTAAAATAACAGTTGAATAAAGAAAATAATGAATGTATAAAATTGTTTTTAAACGAACGCTCTTATCGTGCTTTAAACGTACGCACCTAGCGTACATTTGCATGAACGCGGCTAGCGTGCGTTTGTACAAACGCTTCTAAACGAACGCTAAACAATGTGTAAATGCACGATAAGTGATTCGCAAACGCTATAACGTGTACGTGTACATTTCAACGTGTGTACATATAACATCGACAATAAACTAACGTCATAGGAAGTACACAGCAGCGGGACAAGTCAAGCGCAAAAACATAGAACGTAAATGATTGTCCTGCAGTCCTTTTCACAAAAAAATCTTTGAAGTAGCAATTCGTCCGTCCAAACGTCTTTTAAAAGTGTAGAATTAGACGTAAGGTAGAACGTCACAACATGCTGATCTATTATGACGTTATACCTTACATTACAATAACAAATTATCAATCACCTGTTCAGTCGGAGCGCGTTCGGTGGAGGTAGAAAAGTAGTCATGTTTTGTCCATCGGAAAGATCAGTCCGTCACCGATTCTTTCGTGGTGGCGCTAGTATCGTCTTGGCAGTTGATCTTTGTTTACATCGTGCGGCTCTGATAATTGTATTGTTTTGTCATAAATTATGAGAATTTAGATCCAGATAAACCGAATTGTATATAAAACATATTTTTCGAGGTGACTGACATACTGTCAACATTTTTCTATGCCCACTTTCTTCAAAATTTACCTGGATAGTCAGGCACTTCGTCGGCGAGAGTTAAGGGAAAAAAATATGGCGGGTAAATACCACTGTCCGAAATAATTGACACAATTGCATCCCCGGGATTGTTTTTACAAAGGACGACCGTAAGTAGGACGGCAAGATGTGTATGTAGTCTCTCGATTCCAGAAACACCCATCATAACTCTATTTAACTCCAAATATGACCGAGATATAACTAAGATTTTGACGGCCATTTTGAAGGCTTGGCATTATGGACGAGCTCATTTTTTTCCCTTTGATGTAAATCAGACAACTGAATGTTGACAGTAGTATCTTTGGTATTTAACTGGTTTCCATCTTTCTTTGTACACAAAAGGTGGATATTTGATATTCTGTTGGCTGACGTGTGTTCTCTATTCTAACAAATATACAGGCTTCTTTAATACCATAGAAATCCAGGACAAAACATTCAGGCTGAGCTTGTATTTATTTTATTTTGCTAATATATTTCTGGTGTTATTGCTGTTGTACTAAAATGTTTTATGTACATGAACATGCATTAACATACTATTTCGAATAAATTCTGACAGATGGGATTATTGTAATTACATTTTTTTCAAAAAAGTAGCTATGTGTTGGCTGTTTTTCCTCAATGGTGAGAACTCAAAATCACTCACTCAAACCAGCGATGGACATAATATAAAAAAAGGTCCAGTTACACTGTTCGTGAACTGGCATGAAAAAAAATCAGGTTATAGAACTGTTCACCTATTTACAATATATATCATAGAATAATCAAGGTAACCAAGGTTACAGCGGTTATAGAAATAAAGGATAAGTAAATACAAGTATATTTTTACATTTGTATACCATCACAATCTTAATATATTATCAGTTATTTTCATTAAAGAACCAGTTTAAATAGAACATAAGATTAACAGAGCTAAGCTATAAGAAAAAAATACCTGTCAAAAAGTTGTAGATTTTTTTTTTATTTCAAGATATTTTAGACGACACTTCACCACTATATATATGCATGTGTAATCGTTTGTTAAAACAATGAAATTACAAATGTATTGAAGTCTCGTATATAAAAATTCAATACTTGCCATGATGTATTTCCTCGTTTGTAACATGAATATTTAAGAACAAGATAAAACAAAAGTTAATTTAAGGAAATTAAAGAAGCAGTCGTAGTTCGCTCAGGTTCCACATGCTAAGATTTAATGCAGATTCATGGTTGTATTTTCGGCTTTAGAACAGAAATCTGTGTCTGTTTTTGTTAATCACACAAGTCCATATTTTAAGTTTCTGACATTGAGACACTTCTTATAATGTATGAATGCTGAATGCTGTTTTTTCAAAAACAAATGTACATGTATGCACAAGTCAACCTTAATTAATTATGGTTTTTTTTTACATCTATGTGGTCTTTGTCAATCTGAGGTTACTGGTACTAATGCTACATGCCAACATATCAAAATAATTGTTGAAGAGTAGCTATCCCTCTCACAAAGAGAATTCACTTTCCTGCAAGAATAAACAGACCTACATTGGAAGGAACAAATATCCAAGAAAATCCTTTCCTTTTCTTATGTACTACCTTCAGAAAATTTATGTCTGTGTAATACATGTCTCTTTAAATCCCATATATTAGTAGAAAAAGTATCTATTGATTGATAAAAGGTAATTATGCAGTTATTTTATATGCATAATAATGAAAATTATAAAAGAATGACACATTTCTACAGTACAGTTGGATGTCAACAAGTGCTCATATACTTTATGTGTGTGTGGTGGTTTCTGGAGAATATTTAGTTCATGTTTTGAAAGCTCTGATTTGGTCATGCAGATGGACAGGAATTAAAAAGCATCATTCATTTAAACAGAGGATGGGCAAGTTCTGACATCTCCATGTATAATGAAGAAATACTTTGAAGGAAGAAAAAAGGTCCTCTTTAATTTTGAAAATATCTGGATCTACAGCTCCAGTACAATCTACTTCCCATATTTTCTTTTTTTTTTCATGATTTTCATATATCATTTGTCATGCAGACCTAGCTTTCCAAAATATTAGACGGTTGTTTAATAATTTAACTGGACAAAACAACCAGCATTTTAAGGGATTCACAGAGATCACAGCAAAAGACCCCCCCCCCCCCACCATCCAAATTTATAAAAAAAGAAATAATAAATGTTCACTTCAATATTTCCTTCAAGAATTAAAAAATATGATTCAAACGAGAATGAATTACGAGAAGGGAAGCTGATTATGATAGCGAAAAAAACTCATGAAACACATGATGAGCTATTGGGCTTTGGGCTTGGTATATATTTGTACCTCACACTCACAGCATGTATCTTTCTTCATAGCTTTAAATTGTTTGTAACATCGTCTAGAGGACCCACAAATTAGCCTGTTTAATGTTCGTCAATCATATTGAAGGCGTGGAATATACCATTACTTCATCTTTGCTTTGCAATCGCTTCAAAACAGCCGCAAAATGTCGATTTTTTTCCGTGAAAAATGTCTATTTTATGCTTTTTAGCAAGCATGTTCACTTCCGGTTTCTTTACAACAGAACCCAAAACGAAAATTACATTATCTCCCATTTCCCGCGTGACCAATAAGTGGAACTCTCCTGTCAGCGCGGCATTCTCACTGGTTATTCTAAATGAAAAAAGCTGTTTTTGTACACGTTTTTGGGGGGAATGCCAAAGTCACAGATTAAAGTGCTGTTCCGATTATTTTTCCAATAATTTACTTCTAAATCGTCCCGATGGGTCTACTACTGTTGACCGGGTAGTGATTCTTTTATTTTAAATTTCGTAGTCCGTAAGGGTCGACCTAGTACCGCGTAGCGCTCTATCAATTTTCGTTAAACATGAACTTGGTATAAAATTTGAATAATTCATTAAGTTTATACGAAGCTCAAGTTTAAAGGAAATTTATAGAGCACTTGCAGGCGCGTAGCTGCCGTAAGGGAAAAAGCTTTTGTCTGCACTGAATTTTTCCTTTTTTTTTGAGATAAAATACATCCAGGAGAGGCATAAATGATGCTCTAAAACGCTATCTCCGCGGAGCTTCGGGGGGTGGCTTTGCCCCCCCCCCAACCCCCTACCAGGGCTCCGCCTTAAGCGGCCCCCAGACCCCCTGCCGTAATTTTGCCTACACTTCAATTTGGCCTCAGCTACGCGCCTGACTAGTTTTAAACATAAAAACGAGTACTGTTTGTGTGTACGTCTGCTTACAAATAATAAAAAAGTGATTACTTGTTCGGCTTGTAATAAACATTCCAGGAAAGGAAGACATGGAACTTTGTTATCCTCACTGCAGTGGCGTTGAGCATGTGGTTGAGCATTCTGCAAACTTAAGGTGGCAGGATTGAATCAAGAACAATTGCTTTGGTTACATAAACAAACATTTAAGAAGGGAATCTACGTCACGACTGGTAACGACAGTTGACGTGTAGACAATAGACGACACAAGATATCAATTAACGATGACCATACACACCCCAGTCAACACCGGAATCAGTTTGGCTTGCGAAAAAAAAAATGATACAGAGTTGAGTTATGTATCAATAAATATTATGTAATCTAGGGCTATCTTGAATAACACCGCCATCATATATTTTCGATATTTAATTGACAAAATCAATTGAAAAGGAAGCACCACGTAGATGTGCACTATACAGTTACATTAAGGTGCACTGTTTCGCACACCAAGTTACCCCGGTCAAATTTTGTAAAACTTAAAATTAAAAGTTGAAATTTGGTGGATATATTGTTTAAATGTAGTTAAGCATTTATATTATACATAGAAGGATGTAATATATGTAATGGTAAACAGGTGTAATTTAAAGGAAGAATGGTATCAGGAACGTTTCAGTCCCCTGCCGTATTAGGTTCTCTCCTCAGCATCAGATGGCTGATTTTCAAAATACCTTATTTTGCACGAACTTTTGGAACTAAAATTGTGAGAGAATGAATCGAAAAGGGTCTTATTATTTTTACCCTTTTTAACTACCCCATGCATGCTTTCATCCTGTGGTAGTGTCTAAGTGCCTGATATTTTATAAAACATAGTAATTGGCTTTTAGTTTTGGAAAGGCACCCCTGATTTGTACTAAAACTCAGTAATATTTTGTTCAGTATCTTACCATGGCTACTGGATTTTATAATAGTAATCACTAAATTACTTATAAATGATTTGAACCTCCACACACCAAGGATTTCAAAAATATGCACTTTTTTATGACCAAAACAGCTTTATTTCAACAAAATGAGACCAAATATTCAGAAATGACCTAACTGTATTGTACTACCTAGAGCCTATTGCCAATACTATTTGAATCAAGCCGGAATAAGACTACCCGTATACGGAGGGAGACGATTTCCTTTTTAGTTTCAATTTCAAGTTTTAAATTATTGAATGTATTCTTAGGTGATAACACTTAGGACTGTGCCATTGAGGACGGAGTAATTTGTTTTAAACCTCTGCCAAAGACACTGTTTTAACGATGAGGCAAACGCTGTAAGGTTGATCATTTTACTTTAGATTTCATTTATTTTTGAGTAAATTACTTACGCAACGCCGAAAATATTTTTAGTTCCGAAAATGACCGTAAATTATATGAAAACCGGCGTTAAAAAAACGAAACATGGGTCTCGAAACAGTACAATATTCTGTACATATGTAGTACGAAATACACGAATCGAAAACCGGTTACATGTACCAGGTTTAAATACAATGTGCATGTACAAGAAATACGATCCCTTAATTGCACTATCTAATTGTTTTCTCTATACATGTATTTACATGTGTGCCCTTAAAAGTATCAATGTCCGGTTTATACCTGTATTAAGAAGCTTAAAAATAGCATCATGGCAAATCTAGTTTCGTTTACTGTTATTGAGGAACAATATAGTATCATAAACCATCCGCTAGTCAAATAGTGAAAAAAGATTTTTTAAATTAAAGCGACAATGGATGGCTCGGAAAACCATTTTAAAGTTCCCTAACAAAGTAACCAAATTTTGCACAAAATTAGTGAGTTATCTACCTTTTTCAATTAATTCCAATGCTTTCTATGTATTTTTTTCACCAACATTTTAATGTGAGAAAGGACTATTTTTGAAACAAGATTTGCCATGTGCAACCCATTGCCTGGTTTTTACATGGACATCATCTTTAAAGCTCAAATGATCATTTTCATTTAACTCAATTTCCGACGAAGAATGATATTGAGATATTTATTATTTATATTTCAGAACGCGCCATCCCTATAAGAACATGCATTGATCTTACGCTATACATTCCGTGGGTGGATAGAGTATTTTTAAGTGGCTACTAATGGTAGCGATTTCTTGAACTCGTAATTTCAGAACTTTACATTCGCATATAATTTGCATAATTATATATTACTACTCTACATTATGCTGCGGTTTGTTTGTTTATTTGTTTGTTTTTTGCTTGTATGAGAACGGAAATTTACATTAAAAGATGAAATGATCGGTTAGCATTGAACATTACCAAGTTATCGATTCAGACACAGAGGCTCGTTACTGATATAGGTCATATATACATTAGGAGGGTTCCTATATCTATAAATAGTCATTGCCAGTTGTTTAATCTGGTTCTTAATCTGGTTCCCTGGTCAATAACAAGAGCGACCGAAAGATCGCTAAAAATTTGAAAGAAACTAGTGGAACAAAAAACATTACCCCCATTAACGTGACGAAAACGTTCAACATGGATAATCACCTGTCCAGCAGTTACCTGCATTTTATAACACTGATATACGCACATGAGTGAACAAATCATTTCTTCAGTATATCTGCACTGACATTTTGCTAAATTTCATTTTTAATTTGTGCGGTAAGGGATGAAAAAAATCATTATTTTTTACATCTGACTAACACATAGACGACGTCAAATCGATTTTACTTTTAACCATCTTTTTTCTCAGTTCTATTTTCGAGTTAGAGTTGCCTTTCTTGTCATGGCTGAATTATTATTCTGTTTTTATTCTTTTCACCAAAAAAGTGTAAATCCGTGGTGCTTTCTTGGACTTTGTACTTTCTTGAATCTTGTTAGTTTGGAAATGAAGATTTTTCTGACACGTACATGTGTATTATTTATCTATTTATTTCAATATTTTTTTCAATATTTGCTCTCTCTACCAGGAAATTTGGTTTATGAAAAATAAAGATATATATGGCACCTTAACTTTGTTTCATAATTTACCTATGACAGTCAATGAATTTTCAAAATCTTTAAAAAATACATAATTTTCTGCTTATTGACAACGAACAGACACAATTTGGAGCGGCAATAACTTGTAACGGCTTTATTCACACAAAAAAAAACACAAGCAAAAAATAGTCTATCAGAATCCTGGCCAATTTGACAACACTGTGCACCTACGGTTTTATTGGCCAGGAGGGAGGGTCTATCAAAAATATCAAATTGTGATAGCATGTTTTTACCGAGCCAAAGACTATTAAAAATGTTTCCTGATATTCTACTATGTGATTTTTTTTATTTTAAATCCGGTTACTGCTGAATAAAAAACATAATTTTAGAGCTTTTTCGGAAAGAAAAATTCCTCTCTCAACAGAAACTTTCTTTTAAATAAAGATATACTGAGCTCATATTCATTGATCGATGAGGGCGAAATTAAATAGTACAACTGGGAAAAACAATGGAGTAAGCCACTATGTTCAAAACCTTAGGTCGTGGCTGTTAAAGAATAACGACTACGATTTGATATCAACAGGAACATCTTATACATACTATGTTGACCGTTATATTGATTTGACGCTACATAAGTAAGTATCAGGCTTTATAAAAATCAGACAGGAGGTAATTCATGCATGTGAATAACCCACCAATTAAATTCACATTTATTTCTTGTTCAGAAACAGTTACTGATCACATAGCAAGTCTTAGTTTTTCATTTGGCCGTTGCGCTATCAAAATAAAAATTATATAGATTGTACATGAAATTGGCACTTTACAACAGTTATCGTTCTTGATTTTATTTGATTTGGTTGGTTTTATTGGGAAATAAATGTACGATTTTCCCAAAAATGCAAATTTGAATACATAAACAATTATCGTTATGTGAAATATAAACTGAACAAGTATCGTTTGATTGTTGTTTTTTTTCTACACCATGAATCACTTTACCATTGGAATTGTCTGAAATTTATGTGGACTAGTACTTAAATTCTGATAATTATTGCATAGTATTTTTGTACCCGGAAGGTAACTAAATTAACTAAATACAATCGGTCTCCAGTTTAAAATATTTTTCAACAGAAGAAATTCCGGAAAAAAGCATAAGTCAAAACCAAGCTCGCAAGCCCTATCATTGACCTATATTAGTTTGGTATGTTTTTATACGATAAAATGATTAAGATGAAACCTTGGATTGAGATTTTAGATGCACCTGTCCCTGTCCGCTCCTTTGTTTGATTCGTACAGAATACGCCTCGATTATATTTATCAATAATTCTATCCTAAGAATTTAAATATACAGTAAATTCTCATTAATCCGAACCCTGAATAACCAAAAAAAACTTTTCTAAACCGAACCCTAAATAACCCCAAAAAACATTTCTAAAACGAGCCCTGAATAACCCCCCAAAAAACATTTCTAAACCGAACCCTGAATAACTCAAAAAACATTTCTAAAACAAACACTGAATAACCCCAAAAAAACATCTCTAAACCGAGTCCTAAATAACCCAATCAAAAATAATATTTCTTAACTGAACCCTGAATAACCCAAAAAAACTTTTCTAAAACGAACCCTAAATAACCCAAAAAAGAAAACATTTCTTAACCGAACTCTAAATAACACAAAAAACATTTCTAAACCGAACCCAGAATAACACAAAAACATTTCTAAACCGAACCCTGAATAACCCAAAAACTGTCTAAATCAGGCGTTTTTTCTAGTTTCTTTACATCTATTCAAATGTATTTTTACCCTTGAAACCTTTGGAAACCGAACACCTGTCTAAACCGAATACCTGTCTAAACAGAAAACCGGTCTTAACCAAACACCTGTCTAAAGCAAACAAATTTTAAAGTACAAAATCTAGTCAGGTTTCACTGTAAAGTAAGTATATAATTATATGCAATGCACTTGCACTTTGTTATCTTAAGGTCTTAATGAAGCGTGACTTGGTCATTTGCATTGTACTCCTACTTATCACGAACTGCATGCGACATAATGAAAATTCAAAAACAAATCAACGTTCGTATGCATGGTTTACACTACATGTATATGTACATTTATTCACCTTTAGTCGATTTATCAAACATTTAGCATTGATAAATGCCACTATAACTACGCAAACAAATTACTGATATACATGTAGTCTACGAATTCAAGATCGAACTAAAATTCGGTTTTACTAGAAGTTGAAAAAGAGTAATCAAGGGAACCAAGGTTATAGCGGTAATCAAAAGAATGTAATCCAGGGACAAAGACCAGACATGGAAAACAGACTTACACAACAAAGAACATAAAGTAACTAATGTCATACATACAGAGTAAAAGAAGTAAATGAGCAACTCGGACTCCACTAAACACTGGCAGCATGGACCAGGTGCACCGGTAGGGTAAGCGTCCTCTGCTATTCTAGAAACACCCGCCGAGTTGAAGTTAATATAACGAGAATAGATGTTGATTATGTCAAGGAGACAAAAACCTGAATGAAAAATGGCCACCCATTGGTCTTCAATGAATGACGAGGAAACCGTCACACCATAGAGCAGACTGCAGCTGGTTCCAAAATATCATAATACACAAGTATAGCAAAAGAGTTGCCCTTATATACCTATTAACATAAAAATAAGCTCATTCAAAATACATTTTTATCTTGTGAGTTGTAATTTATTATTATTCATTTATATTTTAAAAAAATCAGCCAAATACGGTAATTAATACTTTAACAAGACCCTAAAAACATGTTAAAAACCAGTTTTAACAAATATTTTATGTTTCTGATGGCAAAGGAAAGCGAAATCAAATATGTAATTCTAATATCTTAAATGATAATACGAGAAGTTTCGTATATGATTTTTTTTAATATTTTGATCTTATTTCTAATAAAAACAATAATATGAGTTCGGCATAGCCTACAACTGACCATCGCAATTGTTTTTAGATTTGTTAATTGGGACATTGGAAAAAGTGGCGATAGCTGAAAAGGGCGAGATGGGGTAGGTAAACAGATGTCCATTTTTTTAAAATAAAATAATTAAGCGTACAGAATAAAGGTACAGTAAATATGTGTTTTAATTTTTTCTTAGTTCATGAGCTGCATATTTTAATTTTAAATCAATTTAAAAGGTACTTCACTTTGAGCTCATTTCCCTGACCCGTTTCTGCGGACCTACATGCAGGGGCGGATCCAGACACTTTGAAAAAGAGGGGATGCCAGCCGGAGATCCTCAGAAAAAAAGGCGGATGCTAGGACAATATTTGTCATTTTTTGGTCAATTTTACAGATGAAAATAACAAAGTTTCCAATAAAGAGAGGATGCACCCTACCCTAGAATCCGCCATTGCATTAATGCCATATTTTAAAGTCTGTTTTCATCTGGTGTTTACGTACTAAAAAGTTTATCAATAATGTTTATTTCCGATTTGAATAATATATACGTAATTGTTGTGCGTAAAAGTGATAGACACCTTGACTTTCAATAGATTTCGATAGAAAGTACTTACATGTATTAGCACTGTAGATGTATATCACTGAACACTTGAATCAGAACATTTTTCAATATTTTCACCTTTGTTTGGATGAGTTCATCAACTAAGGAAAAGAAGAACCTAGCCAAGGGAATATATATAATTGTTGATTATGTGTTAGTAAACATACGATTTAGGGACTAAATACATGTAAAAAGCAAAAATTGAGTTCAGAAATGAAATATGATTTTTGTATTAAATTTAATGAGTGTATATGCATATGATTGAATTAAATTAATGAAGTTATTATCAACGAACTTACTTTAAACATGTAATCTCCATATTCTTTATTCAATATCAAATTTAATATCAATAATTGACATTATTTATTTGAGAGCATATGTGATTAAAAATTAAATGACATAAGCTTATCATCATATCATTTAAAGTTAACTTGCTTATACTTAAAACTTCGTAACTTGTTGCAGTTTCGTTCTTCAAAACTCGTAAACAATTTTAACCATTGAGGTACATGTATGCTAGGGTCACAACCAGATCTTTTCGACAGCTTCAGTCTGACTACTGCAGTAAGAACTGCATCTATTTTTGAGATGTACTGTAACATTGTAGCACCACGCATCCTGAAGCTTCACAATTTATGGCGCTAAGCTCAGTCTGAAACTGTCTTCCACTGTTGCATTTAATTACATGTATGTTGTGTTGGAAACAAGCTTTCATGTCGATTTTGCTAAGTCTTTGTTGTTGTTAATGAACATTTTAATTTGCCTCTTCATTGTTGTACGCTAATAAAATTTTGGACGAGCTTCTTTTAGGCAAGTTATTATCAAAGTGCTCAGTCATATCATATTTATTTTGAACTTTCTTCTTCACAGTTTATATGCATATACTATCGATCAAATAAAAAAGTAAAAGTTGATTAAAATCTGAAACAAATAAAAAACATTCGTAAAAAATATTAAGTGAGAAACCCAAGTAATTCCACTTAATCACTCACAAAATAAAAATAAATGAAATAACCAACAAACAATATAAAGATCTACATATACATGTACATGTGTATATAAGATTTAATTGCTACATGTATAATAACACATTGTAGCACTTAATTCAATGTTTACACAAGTTCCAATTTCGCCTTAGTTCACTCCAAATCCTACTAACGCGAATCGATAATTGACCAATGAGAAATGTACAGGCAGCGGCAAACATCTAACTACTGCAGGCCCGTCAGCATCATTGCAAAGCTAAAGTTGACCATCGTGGCAGATGACCGTCCGTTGCACGATTGGCTTGAAACTGACGATTTGGTACTTTCACTTGAATGTGATGATTTTCAGATATTATGCTGTCCTAATATATTATCGGCATTATTTTTATTCTCTTTTCGAAAATATTCAGTTCTTCATGAAAATATTCAGCGGTATTCACATAAATATAAAGAGGCCCTCATAAAAATATTTTGGTCTTCATGAAAATATCTGGTATTCACGGAAATATTCAAATATCTTCGTTTAAATACTCAAGTCTTAACGGGAATATTCAGAATATTTGAAACGATGGAAATAGTATTTTTGTACCCGGAAGGTAACTAAATTAACTAAATACAATCGGTCTCCAGTTTAAAACATTTTTCAATAGAAGAAATTCCGGAAAAAGCATAAGTCAAAACCAAGCTCGCAAGCCCTATCATTGACCTATATTAGTTTGGTATGTTTTTATACGATAAAATGATTAAGATGAAACCTTGGATTGAGATTTTAGATGCACCTGTCCCTGTCCGGTCCTTTGTTTGATGCGTACAGAATACGCCTCGATTATATTTATCAATAATTCTATCCTAAGAATTTAAATATACAGTAAATTCTCATTAATCCGAACCCTGAATTACCAAAAAACATTTCTAAACCGAACCCTGAATAACCAAAAAAAAACTTTTCTAAACCGAACCCTGAATAACCAAAAAAAACTTTTCTAAATCGAACCCTGAATAAGCCCAAAAAACATTTCTAAAACGAGCCCTGAATAACCCCCCAAAAAACATTTCTAAACCGAACCTTAAATAACTCAAAAAACATTTCTAAAACGAACACTGAATAATCCCTAAAAAACATCTCTAAACCGAGCCCTAAATATCCCAAACAAAAATAATATTTCTTAACCGAACCCTGAATAACCCCAAAAAACTTTTCTAAAACGAACCCTGAATAACCCAAAAAAGAAAACATTTCTAAACCGAACCCTGAATAACCCAAAAAAACTGTTCTTAAACGAACCCTGAATAACCCAAAAAAGAAAACATTTCTAAACCGAACTCTAAATAACACAAAAAACATTTCTAAACCGAACCCAGAATAACACAAAAACATTTCTAAACCGAACCCAGAATAACACAAAAACATTTCTAAACCGAACCCTGAATAACTCAAAAAACATTTCTAAAACGAACACTGAATAACCCCAAAAAACATCTCTAAACCGAGCCCTAAACCGAGCCCTAAATAACCCAAACAAAAATAATATTTCTAAAATGAACCCTGAATAACCAAAAAAAAAACATTTCTAAACCGAACCCTAAATAACACAAAAAACATTTCTAAACCGAACCCAGAATAACACAAAAACATTTCTAAACCGAACCCAGAATAACACAAAAACATTTCTAAACCGAACCCAGAATAACACAAAAACATTTCTAAACCGAACCCTGAATAACCCAAAAACTGTCTAAATCAGGCGTTTTTTTTTTCTAGTTTCTTTACATCTATTCAAATGTATTTTTACCCTTGAAACCTTTGGAAACCGAACACCTGTCTAAACCGAATACCTGTCTAAACAGAAAACCGGTCTTAACCAAACACCTGTCTAAAGCAAACAAATTTTAAAGTACAAAATTTAGTCAGGTTTTACTGTAAAGTAAGTATATAATTATATGCAATGCACTTGCACTTTGTTATCTTAAGGTCTCAAAGAAGTCGTGACTTGGTCCTTTGCATTGTACTCCTACTTATCACGAACTGCATGTGACATATTGAAAATTCAAAAACAAATCAACGTTCGTATGCATGGTTTACACTACATGTATATGTACATTTATTCACCTTTAGTCGATTTATCAAACATTTAGCATTGATAAATGCCACTATAACTACGCAAACAAATTACTGATATACATGTAGTCTACGAATTCGAGATCGAACTAAAATTCGGTTTTACTAGGAGTTGAAAGAGTAATCAAGGGAACCAAGGTTATAGCGGTAATCAAAAGAATGTAATCCAGGGACAAAGAACAGACATGGAAAACAGACATTCACAACAAAGAACATAAAGTAACTAAAGTCATACATACAGAGTAACAAAAGTAAATGAGCAACTTGGACTCCACTAAAAACTGGGAGCATGGACCAGGTGCACCGGTAGGGTAAGCGTCCTCTGCTTTTCTAGAAACACCCGCCGAGTTGAAGTTAATATAACGAGAATAGATGTTGAATATGTCAAGGAGACAAAAAACCTGAATGAAAAATGGCCACCCATTGGTCTTCAATGAATGACGAGGAAACCGTCACACCATAGAGCAGACTGCAGCTGGTTCCAAAATATCATTATACACAAGTATAGCAAAAGAGTTGCCCTTATATATCAATTAACATAAAAATAAGCTCATTCAAAATACATTTTTATCTTGTGAGTTGTAATTTATTATTATTCATTTATATTTTAAAAAAATCAGCCAAATACGGTAATTAATACTTTAACAAGAACCTAAAAACATGTTAAAAACCAGTTTTAACAAATATTTTATGTTTCTGATGGCAAAGGAAAGCGAAATCAAATATGTAATTCTAATATCTTAAAGGATAATACGAGAAGTTTCGTATATGATTTTTTTTAATATTTTGATCTTATTTCTAATAAAAACAATAATATGAGTTCGGCATAGCCTACAACTGACCATCGCAATTGTTTTTAGATTTGTTAATTGGGACATTGGAAAAAGTGGCGATAGCTGAAATGGGCGAGATAGGGTAGGTAAACAGTTGTCCATTTTTTTTTAAATAAAATAATTAAGCGTACAGAATTAAGGTACAGTAAACATGTCTTTTAATTTTTTCTTAGTTCATGAGCTGCATATTTTAATTTTAAATCAATTAAAAAGGTACTTCACTTTGAGCTCATTTCCCTGACCCGTTTCTGCGGACCTACATGCAGGGGCGGATCCAGACACTTTGAAAAAGAGGGGATGCCATCCGGAGATCCTCAGAAAAAAAGGCGGATGCTAGGACAATATTTGTCATTTTTTGGTCAATTTTACAGATGAAAATAACAAATTTTCCAATAAAGAGAGGGTGCACCTTACCCCAGAATCCGACATTGCATTAATGCCATATTTTAAAGTCTGTTTTCATCTGGTGTTTACGTACTAAAAAGTTTATCAATAATGTTTATTTCCGATTTGAATAATAGTTACGTAATTGTAAGTGATAAACACCTTGACTTTCAATAGATTTCGATAGAAAGTACTTACATGTATTAGCACTGTAGGTGTATATCACTGAACACTTGAATCAGAACATTTTTCAATATTTTCACCTTTGTTTGGATGAGTTCATCAACTAAGGAAAAGAAGAACCTAGCCAAGGGAATATATATAATTGTTGATTATGTGTTAGTAAACATACGATTTAGGGACTAAATACATGTAAAAAGCAAAAATTGAGTTCAGAAATGAAATATGATTTTTGTATTAAATTTAATGAGTGTATATGCATATGATTGAATTAAATTAATGAAGTTATTATCAACGAACTTACTTTAAACATGTAATCTCCATATTCTTTATTCAATATCAAATTTAATATCAATAATTGACATTATTTATTTGAGAGCATATGTGATTAAAAATTAAATGACATAAGCTTATCATCATATCATTTAAAGTTAACTTGCTTATACTTAAAACTTCGTAACTTGTTGCAGTTTCGTTCTTCAAAACTCGTAAACAATTTTAACCATTGAGGTACATGTATGCTAGGGTCACAACCAGATCTTTTCGACAGCTTCAGTCTGACTACTGCAGTAAGAACTGCATCTATTTTTGAGATGTACTGTAACATTGTAGCACCACGCATCCTGAAGCTTCATTGATTATTTTACATGGACCTTCACAATTTATGACGCTAAGCTCAGTCTGAAACTGTCTTCCACGGTTGCATTTACTTACATGTATGTTGTGCTGGAAACAAGCTTTCATGTCGATTTTGCTAGGTCTTTGTTGTTGTTAATGAACATTTTAATTTGCCTCTTCATTGTTGTACGCTAATAAATATTTTGGACGAGCTTCTTTTAGGCAAGTTATTATCAAAGTGCTCAGTCATATCATATTTATTTTGAACTTTCTTCTTCACAGTTTATATGCATATACTATCTATCAAATAAAAAACTAAAAGTTGATTAAAATCTGAACCCCCCCCCCCCCAAAAAAAAAACATTCGTAAAAAATATTAAGCGAGAAACCCAAGTAATTCCACTTAATCACTCACAAAATAAAAATAAATGAAATAACCAACAAACAATATAAAGATCTACATATACATGTACATGTGTATATAAGATTTAATTGCTACATGTATAATAACACATTGTAGCACTTAATTCAATGTTTACACAAGTTCCAATTTCGCCTTAGTTCACTCCAAATCCTACTAACGCGAATCGATAATTGACCAATGAGAAATGTACAGGCAGCGGCAAACATCTAACTACTGCAGGCCCGTCAGCATCATTTCAAAGCTGAAGTTAACCATCGTGGCAGATGACCGTCCGTTGCACGATTGGCTTGAAACTGACGATTTGGTACTTTCACAGGAATGTGATGATTTTCAGATATTATGCTGTCCTAATATATTATCGGCATTATTTTTATTCTCTTTTCGAAAATATTCAGTTCTTCATGAAAATATTCAGCGGTATTCACATAAATATAAAGAGGTCCTCATAAAAATATTTTGGTCTTCATGAAAATATCTGGTATTCACGGAAATATTCAAATATCTTCGTTTAAATACTCAAGTCTTATCGGGAATATTCAGAATATTTGAAACAACGGAAATATTCAGAGGTCATAACAGAAATATTCGGAGGCCATAACAGAAATATTCATAGGTCTTCACAAGGTAATACCATTCGTGACCCAAATCGTCCGTAACGCTTCTAGTGACTGCAATCTCCCTGAAACTACTGATTAAACTGATTTCATGAAACTTTGTATACAGCAAGAACATTTTATGTAGTTTTGCAATTTACCAGGAACTACATTTGTATTAATCTGCTGAATTGTACTGGAGTTATGGTTTAAATTATTATATTTCACGAGAAATAAATGCATTGGGTAACGGGAGGGAGACCTTATAGTTTTTTTCTCGGGAAATGAACTGAACTATAATTCATATTTGTAACATGAATTGAGATTTTTTTTTCAAATTTGCAATTCTTCCAAGATAGTCATTTTCGCCAGAGGCGGACTGTCCATGTGCAATGTTAATGCTAATGAAGTTGGATATTGCATGGCTGTTGTCCAATTAAGTTCTATGGGAACCCGTGACCTTTCATTCAGTATGATACAATATTTCTAGTTAGTCAAAAGGGCATGACACACTACTCGGACACATTATTGTGAACCCAAGCTAACCACTTATCTTGAAAGTACAATATATAAGTAGTTACTACCAAAGTTTAAAGTTTAAATGACTAGAGGATCAAACCAATGACGAGCAGGCTACAACAAGATAGAGTACATGTTTGTTCTTAACACGTAGTTTACATATAAATGCGATGTACCTTGTCTATAAAGGATAGTACATGTCCATGTTTCCACGAGGTCACTGAGTGTAGTTTATAATTAAACTTTGCAACGCCTTATCTGAGTGCAGTTATATCTAGTTGAACTATGCGAAGCCGTTACTAATTAAAGTTATTTCTATTATGTTGTCTTCATATCGTCAAACAGTGTATGTCGGTACAACCCACCTTTAGCACATGCGCACTGTCTCTTTTCTTTCGCTGTCGCTTCGAGACAAAACACTCATTTAAAAACGTTTACGCGATGATTTAACGGCTGAGAGGTTATCTTATTGAAATCAATTATAATTTTTATAAATACACACATTTTACACATACGATGATATAATTCAAGTTCCATACGGGGGAGGTTAAACGGAACAGCCGTTATTTTGGCTACGCCTGGGAATTTTTGTCAAAAATTACCGTATTTGTCATACATGTATTAGAAAAGAAATAAAAAGTATGCGACGCCGTTACGGAGGCCGTAACTAAGTGCAGTTATTATTAAGTTGAATAATGCGATACCGTCACGAAGACTAAAAATCAACAGTGTTCGAATCTTTGATTTCGTTATTACGGGCTTTTTAAACTTTCAAGCATCGTAAAATGATTTGTTTTTCTAAACTGGCATTGTCGTGCTTGCCTTGATGCGTTTGTTCTCCCGAGGACTGTAAAATTAGAAAAGTCAATATTTCTTTCCAAATACTCAGAATATATCTATCAATCATTGATTGACCCCTAAAAGAATGAAATTGCGGTACATGAAAACTATTTGATATATGTGAGACCTGTCTAAACCGAACCGCTTGTGAACTGTAGAATTCGCTTGGTTTAGACAGGTGTTCGGTTTATTAATAAATTAAAGTTAATATGAAGGGACCTCAACAGGAGTCTGGTTTAGAGAGGTTTTCGGTTAATTCTGGGTTCAGATTAGACCGGTTTCATTGTATGTTCAGCACACACATCAGATGCAAATTCCGAAGGTATATCGATACTCAAATAAAACTACATTGTAAATACACTTTGAAAGAAAAGAATCTTATTATTTATGCATTGTCACAAACGACGCGCGTACGCTTCACATTGATGTTACGACTTTATACATAATACATATCATTGTTTAAAAACACATGTGTTCGGAAGTTCTTTGTAGAGTGTCCCGGTCTTTGGCTGAATCTTTGAATTCTCTCATATTTTGCTAAAAAAATATCACATAGACCTTTTTCAAATTCCCGACTTTGACTTCGTCTTTTTTTAATTTTAATTTTCAGCAAACTTTCTAACCCGAAAGACTGATTGGAGCAATAGTCTGTAAACATAAAAAGATTGACTCTAATATGATTTTTACTAAATGTGAAAGTAATCGTTATCTCCAATGAGGTTCAGCAATGAATCTACGTAGCAAACAGCTGTTTCAGTTATAATTGAACGTAGTATAAATTTTATCATATTCAATATGCGCATGCACTGTTTATCATAAATAATTCAAAATAGAAATTTTAAGTTTGCTACATGTATTCATTCATGTGTTCTTTCTTCTATTCTTTTACATATAGGTCTGTTGTTCAACGATAAAGCGGTATCCTTTTTTCTTCAAATCGGAGACACGTTTGCGGTCAACTAGCTGACCACCATGGAGGTAAATTTGCAATATTGAATTCTTCGACTACCGGGACAAAACATAGAAATACAAACAAGTCTTCATATATCAACGTAATCGAATATTAAAAAAAAAAACATCAGTGTAGAATATTTTCAAATTACAATTTTAGCTCACCATCAACGGGGAAAGTCTAATTGATACCATCCTATTTCTGCCACATAATTTTTTTTTAGTTCAACTCGAACGTTCGAAAGATGAATTTATCTTACAGTCGACCATCTCTCTTGTTATGATCCTAAGTAATCTTTTTTTCAACAACCAAGTATTTCAGAATCCTATCAAATCTGACGCCTGATTATTACTGAGTCCTGTACAATCTGACTTCTTTCTTCAACTGAACCCTGTTGAATCTAATAACAATCTAACACCTGACCCTTACTGAATCCTGTACCATCTGACACCCGACAATAACTGAATCTTGTACCATCTGACACCCGACAATATAACTGAATCCTGTACAATATGAGTCGTTATTATAATCGAATCCTGTACCATCTGACACCCGACAATAACTGAATCTTGTACCATCTGACACCCGACAATATAACTGAATTCTGTACAATATGAGTCGTTATTATAATCGAATCCTGTACCATCTGACACCCGACAATAACTGAATCTTGTACCATCTGACACCCGACAATATAACTGAATCCATCCTGTACAATATGAGTCGTTATTATAATCGAATCCTGTACCATCTGACACCCGACAATAACTGAATCTTGTACCATCTGACACCCGACAATATAACTGAATTCTGTACAATATGAGTCGTTATTATAATCGAATCCTGTACCATCTGACACCCGACAATAACTGAATCTTGTACCATCTGACACCCGACAATATAACTGACTCCTGTACAATATGAGTCGTTATTATAATCGAATCCTGTACCATCTGACACCCGACAATAACTGAATCTTGTACCATCTGACACCCGACAATATAACTGAATCCAGTACAATATGAGTCGTTATTATAATCGAATCCTGTACCATCTGACACCCGACAATAACTGAATCTTGTACCATTAGACACCCGACAATATAACTGAATCCTGTACAATATGAGTCGTTATTATAATCGAATCCTGTACCATCTGACACCCGACAATAACTGAATCTTGTACCATCTGACACCCGACATTATAACTGAATTCTGTACAATATGAGTCGTTATTATAATCGAATCTTGTACCATCTGACACCCGACAATAACTGAATCTTGTACCATCTGACACCCGACAATATAACTGAATTCTGTACAATATGAGTCGTTATTATAATCGAATCCTGTACCATCTGACACCCGACAATAACTGAATCTTGTACCATCTGACACCCGACAATATAACTGAATCCTGTACAATATGAGTCGTTATTATAATCGAATCCTGTACCATCTGACTCATTAGTATTATTGGATAATGTACAGTCTGACCCTTTACGATTACTCAATCCTATAAAGCCTAACGCCTGACTGTTACTGAAACCTGTGCAATCAAGTATCTGACTTTAACTGAATCCTGTTCAATCTGACGCCCGATTATTACTAAATCCTGTACAATTTGACACCTGACTATAAGTGAATCATGAACAACCCTACGCAAGACATTTACTGACTCTTGTACAACCTGACGCCTGATTTTCAGCGAATCCTGTACTATCTGACACCTAATTATAACTAAATCCTGTATAATCTGACACCTGACTATAACCGATTCCTGTACAATCTGTTACCTGACTGTTACTGAATTCTATACACTCTGATACCTGACTATAACAAAATTCTATACACTCTGATACCTGACTATAAATGAATCATATGAAATCTGGTACCTCAATTTAACAGATTCCTTTTCAATCTGACACATGACTATTACTGAATCAGGTACAATCTGACAATTGACCCTGGTCATTAATGTGTTTTCTGACTTTTACTGAATCTTGACCGATCCAACACAGTAGTATTACTGAATTCATTGCAATCTGACACCTGACTATTACTGAATCTTGTACCATCTGCTATTACTGAATGTTACACAATCTGACACCTTGCAATTACTTTATCCTGTACAATATGAGTATTTACTACATGTATATCCGGATCCTGTACGATCTGATCCCTTTGTATTATGTAATTCTATTCAATCTGACCCTTTACGATTACTGAATTCTGTATTATCAAGTACCTGACTCTTACTGAATCGTGCACAATCTGGTACCTAACTATTACAGAATCCAGTACCTTAAGATACCCGACTAATTACTGAATTTGACATATGTTTCCTGGAATCATATTAAATCTGACACTTGTTGTCAACTTCAGAAAGAATGACCAGATTTTTTTCCGATACAGTCAAAAAATGTTTCGCTTTTTACTCTTTTAAAGACGCTCTTCCATGGAAACGCCAGTCATCCGACCGCAATTCTGTTTCCCGATTGTCCAAATACTGATAACTTAGCGGCGTTCGAAAAAACTGTATCGGAAATTGGAATTGCGTGCAATGTGTTATTTCCTGATGAAAATTATAAGTAAAAAGAACAAATTTTACTGCATCGGCTACCTTTTTTTTTAAGATAGTACTTGTTAACCTGTGTATTTAAATAACCTGATTTGTTTGGTATTATTTTCCTGTCTTTATATGTGACAGGTTAAGGTGAATTCCTTTATAATTTAGAAAGGTCACCACATTCGGTATGCAACAGATAACAGATGACAAGGGTTACCCAGTTTTTAATTTAGTTTATGTATCTTAATCTGATTAATAGAAAAAGAAACAGATATTACAAAATACAACAACTGCGCCTGCGTATAACCTAAAGTGAAGAAAGTTCATATTTCCAGGGATCACCAAAAGGTCTTCAATAATTTTAATCAAACTCTGAAAGGCCCCGACAGAAAAGTTAAAAAATATACGGAAACAAAACGATGATATTTCAATATATACTAAAAAGTAAAATAACGACACAGTCACATTTATCATGATCAACATCTCCTGTGCATAGGTGCTTGTCTGGGATGGGGTTGAACCAGTTTAATAAGACCTTAGCTATCCCCCTTTAATGTAAGCTGAGAGATTCTGACTCTCATTCTTGTGTTACTTCGGACAAACGCAGAGAGATTTATTTATCAATGACGTCAGCTTCAATGCGAAATCAAATATTCATTCGGAACAAAAAAAAATGTTAAAACAAAACACAAATTTCTTTCCACGTACCCATATTATTATTGGGTAGAAACGAGAGAATTTACGACGACTATATTATGCAACGTATAGTTATTGACCAAATTGAGATAAAAACTCAGTTGTCATCTCGTTTCTTATCACTATTGATAGCACAGACTAGGTGAGGTCAGGCGTGCTGTTAAATAAACATATTGTGTTTGAACTTTTACAATTGAAGTTGGATTTACACTTCGAAAAAGGTAAAATCAGAAATATATATTTTTTTCATATTTACAACTCCGCATGGTGCCTTACAATACTACTCTCAAAATTTACTTTGTATTTTATGTTTTTTTTTACATTTCGGCAAACAGTAAAGATGTATCTATTACAATGTAATAACTGTGCGTATTAACCATTCAATCTTCAATTTTATATCCTAATCAAAGACTTATTTCGTGAAATAAAGTACTGGCTTCTGTTTGACCTTACAATCTGAAGATCAAACTGTCATGAACATTGAACATGTATGAACTTTTAAGCCACGCGTGAACGTGTTCTGAAATAAAATATTCTTCTGTGTATCTCCCGGTTGAGCTAACATGCTTTTGCATAAAATAAATTGAATTCATTATTTTATATAAAACACTATTAGAATTGACATCACTTTTGACCATATACGCTGACACAATTCTACAAACGCTTTTCACTTCTTTTAAATTTGCAAGTACTTGACGATCAAGAGCATTATTGTCCAGTTTCTTTTAGTTTGCTTTGGGGATAGATCAAGTCGTTAGACTTGAGTTTTATCACAGATTATTTCCCTAAATTTGTAGTATAACAAGTTAAAACCCCCATAAATCAAGGCGACTTTATTACTTTATTCCTTATGATAAAACTTCCCAATGCTAGATTTGGTACAAAATGTACAGCTATGTCGATGTTTTTTTTTGTTTTGTTGTTTGTTTCTGTTTGTTTTTGTTTTTTGTTTGTTTGGTTTGTTTGTTTTATTTTGTTTTTGTTTTTGTTTGTTTTTGTTTTTGTTTTTGTTTTGTTTTGTTTTTGTTTTGTTTTGTTTTTGTTTTGTTTGTTTTTTTGTTTTGTTGTTTTGTTTTTTTTGGGGTTTTTTTTTTTTTTTTTTTGGGGGGGGGTAGGTTATAAGATTGCTGATGAAAGATTACTCCTTATAAGATTACACGTGTACAACAGGACTAAAGACCCAGGCTATATACAATATAGGTACATTGTCGAAAATTATTGAAGATATGTGAT
The DNA here is from genome assembly GCA_037379345.1 of Perna viridis. Lineage (NCBI taxonomy): Eukaryota > Metazoa > Mollusca > Bivalvia > Mytilida > Mytilidae > Perna > Perna viridis. The sequence goes on from CM074520.1 coordinate 28,661,394, forward strand.
GAGGCGACAGAACGGGTAGGAAATGCGAGGCTCCGCCGAGCTATTTCCCCCGTTCCAAGCCGAATACACATATCTTAAATAATTTTCGACAATGTACCTATATTGTTTTTATCCTGTTATATTAATAGTTTTGTGCTTGTGTACATTTTTAAAATAAAATTTTAAAATGCATATCCCCTGAGGAGCCCCGATCGTAAACCCAAAGAAAAAAATTAATACGCATGGCGCATGACTCAGTAAACATTGAAATTCAATCCGCACCATATAATCCGTCAAAGCTATTTGAAGAACATAAGCAATGTATCAAAATTTACTTAATTTCAAGAGACAAATAAGTAAAATGGACAGTAAATACAAATATTTTGAATGTTGTAAAGTCGATTTTAAGAACATTCAAGTTTTGAATTTCGCGAGGAAGGTGGAAGCTGACTTGTTTCTGTTTGGTATATGGCAGTAGAGTTCAGGGGTGAAATTTGTGCACTAGTTTCTTTGGGATTTGGAATATTTGTTTGAGATTTTTGAAGAAGAGGAGGCAGTTGTATGGGCAGATCTATAATGTAGTGTTCCTCTGATTCATTGTCTTGGGGTTTAGGCAGTAATAAATCCAAGACCATAGCAGTTTCCTGGTCATTTGTCTCTTCAAGAGTTTTATTATATTGTAATGCTTCAATTTCTTTACGTGGGGACCAGTTTATGTTAAATTGTGACGGACACTATGGCTCCGAGTCCGACATAACTGAAATGACAGGGGAAGTCGTCTGCAAACTGATAATGAATCAAATCTGAACGAGATTTGGGATTTGCCATCTATATTACGGTGTAAAAAATAAAAATAAATCATTATTTGGTTTACATCAAATCTTTTATTTCATTCGGGTGAAAACGAAACAAAACAGCAAAAAAAGATGAGCCGGATACACAATCGCAATTTGTTTATATCGTATTTATGGTGGCGACCATGATTAATTTACGCATACCAGAAAAAAGTAGTTCCGCCGATCACGTGAGTGGGAGAAGCCAGAAAGTCGATAACCTGCTAATGTACGGATACACGTCAGCAAAAAAATAACCGTATACCTTTATTCGTTTAACAAATATCCTGCAGGATAAAACTATTTAGTCATCCAACAAATATCTTAATAAAACGATAAAAACCTGGTATTTAATAAAAAAAAACGATACTGTTCCTGTAAAAACTTATTTTCAAAGCTGATCTATCTATTATTTTTTATATGCTTTGATTGCTTTAAAACCCAAATATCAAAGAAGAAGCAGTACCAGTTTTATCACAATGTTTCACCAACTGCCTGAATTTTACCCAGACTTGTAGTACTTCATTGCTCCGTTCACATACTTATTTGGACTATTATCAAATGATAATATAAGATAGTGAACTACACATTTTCTCAAAGAGAAAATTTTGATGAATTGAAAATTTAGGGATACGATAACATGTACTCGCGTAAATCCTTTATTCTTCAGATTTTTCATTTAGTTCAGTTCGTATAAGTCGGTTTAAAAATATGTAATCGTTTGAGTTTTCGTTAAAATCGGGTACAAAATAATGTAAAAAAAAAACTATCGATCTAATTTCGTTCCTTCATACATGTATCTAACTAAAATATTTGATTTTCAGTAAATGTTTGAAAACTTTCTCTTTTTAACAGTGCTGTCTGCATCTAAATGGTTCATTTCATTAAAATCTTTTCTTTTTTCATCTTGAATTTGTAGAAGTTTAACATGTAATTGTATCTAGACAAAACAAAAAATAGCTAATCAAATAATTTTTCGTTTTTTTCGTTTATCCTACTAGTACACACTGTAATCTTTGACGTGTGTTTTGTTTTTGTTTTTGTTTTTGTTATTATTACAATTTTTATCCACTTCCTCCATCGTATAGAGAGTGATTATATTTGTGCCTATAAAATAATAAGGAAAGAAAATTTTTTTTTTCTAAATTACATGAAAACCATATCTTAATTTTTCATTCATTAAATCTTATGGAAGACATATATACATGTGTACACATGTAATTATCATTTGATTTTTATTTATTTTTCATTCATGAATTAATTTATTGGTCCTAAACATGTGCTTTGCATATGTTTTTCATAGTGGCCTAAAAATATTAAAAAAAAACAAACGAGAAACATACATTTTGTATGTTTACCGGGTGTTTTCAAAACATATGAAAAATATACATTGAAATGTTTCCTGTGTATATAGGCAGGTTTTACGGTAATATAAATCATTAGTACTTACTATAAAGACAAATAACAGAACGGCAATTAATCCCGAATAAACACAAATTTGAATAGAATGACCATAGGTATGCAGATTAGAAATTAAGACCCCCCATTCTTTATAAATAATTTTAGTAAAACACTTCGGTTATGTGCGTAATACACAAGTATAACATTCCCTTTTTATCACACATATTGACAGTCAGCGGAATTTGACAATCTCATTTCTATCCGTGTATGTATACTGACGTCGATGATTAACAGTGAAACATAAAGGATTGTCGAGATAACATTATAAAGTATACAAATAAATACATTGAAAGTCACAAACTTTCCCAAACATTCCTATTTATCAAATCGTAACCTCCCCGTGCAGGTCCGGGTGTTAAAAGAATAGGCCTGCAGTAGCGCTAAGCTTGTCGTAAAAGGCGACTTAATAGTGCTCAGAACCCTAGCCGGGGGTTAGGGCGCTCTGCCCACAGAGCAACTGGTATGTGTGCCCCAGGCGGTGGAATGGGATACCCCTGGCGTGTTACACGTTGGGGTTGTCAGGCTATAATACGGAAAACCTGACCGCAAACCATAGTGGTGCACCGTGTTGGGAAAGATGCCACGTTCCTCGCACGTTAAAGAACCCTACTGTGGTATTCTCCCGGAGTAGGAACCATAGGGCTCCACCACAAGAGGCTAAATTGCCCGACCCTACCCACCTCTCTTTATTTCCAGTGGCAATCAAAATTTGTCGACCAAATTGTCCTTGTGTCCCATCCCTTTTTTATTTCATCATCATTTCATGTTCATTTTATCATCAATTTCATGTTCATCGTCTGAATATAGATGAAATATTGCTGCTCGGACGTTAAACCCCAACAAACAAGCAAACAAACAAATCGTAACATCGTTTTGATTTTAGAAATAGCGCACTCGTGGCTGTTTTGGGGCTTAACCCTTTTTTTGTAACAATTGTTTCTCTTAATTTGTCTCATTGGCTTTGTTTAATCAAAAATATATCGAGAGACAATTTTAGAGACATTTTATCAAGCTCGGCTGGCGTTCGTTTCGTCTCTTACTAAATTTTGAAAACATACTTACGAAATTCATTGACAGATGTTTGATTATCGGATAACGTCGCATACTTTGTTGACAAATACAGCCTGTATGGCTTAGGAACAAGGTAGAATGCCAGGCTTATCTGGGTATTCACCTCGTATAGGACCGAATACATGTGCTTTATATTGTTTGTATGAAAAAATAATCAATACTTGGTCCCAGTGTGTCCCAGCTATTTTGGCATTGAACTATCACTCATTAGGCATAATTATGCAGTATTTCAAAAAAGCTATATTGCAATGCAGTTCAATAATATTTGAAGGCGAAATAAAATAATATTGGTTAAATATTATAGGAAACGAAATCTATTACATGATTCAGGTAGTTTTAAAACGACTGTTTGGGGAATCTCAACAACACGCTAACAACAAAATAAAAATAAAATGTAAATTAACACTACATACAGCACAGCTGTATTTGTGACATCTTTTTTCTAAATAAATGTATGCAAGATTCTTGCAATTTCTTACATGCCTCTATGTAGCGTCTGTAGAAATTTTCTACATGTAACACCAGACGTTGATATTTAAAAAAAATCATAGATATCAATTATCACGATACACATTTTTTTCTCCTTTTTTTGTCACCTTTTATTAATGTTAAAGTACTGAAGCAAAAACCATCGAAAGCACTTGAATATTTTTTCAGAATTCACAATCCCTAAAAAATCAGATTGGATTTTTTTTAACATCGACGGTGCCAGTTATATAAATCTGGCCATGAGGATCACAAATATATTATACTATTCAAAGAATGAAGGCAAATAGCTGTTGAGCAGTCAGATTGTCTTTAACGTCTCAGAAAGAATATGGAACCTTGCGAAGCGTTTTATTATCATAAGTTTTCTAGCAAACTTCACGTACGAAAAACATAATTTATATGATAATAATCGTATGCCTATCGTACATGTATGTAAATTATTCATACATTGTATGTGGCACAATTATTTATTGTACATATTACATGGGTGCTTACCTATAGTAGACCAAATTCGTCTAAGAATTTTTAAAGAATGGACGTTATTTATTGTCGATACATGTAATAGATTGCATACAAAAGTCATTGAAAACTTAAAAATTTGTCAAAAAAAAAGTCAGAGAAAACTTAAAACTTTGTCAAAAAAAAAAAAGCGATAAAACACCTAATTTTTTAAAAAATTCAAAGTGAAAGATCCTTCCTTGTTGTGTTAATCAATTGAAGTCGGGTTATGATTCATCTTTAAAGTTTAAGTTTTATATAGAAAAAAATACTGCTCATATCAAGGTGCAGATTTCGGCGGTACATTGTACACGTGTTTCAAGGACTGATCTACCAACAGCATTAGAACCAAAGAATTTATATCCGAAATTAAATGTATACAAGAAGTATTCAAAATATTCAAATGGGAAGGCTAGTCCTGCACCGAAAAGTTTCACCAAGTGCTGTACAAGGACTGAATTTAAGCCTCATTGTTTCAAGGCTTTAGAATTTTGTGCAAATTTAGGTTATTATTAATCTATGAAATAGATCAAACCTGACAAGTCTGATTACTGTGCTTGTAAACACCCCTAAAATGTTCTTCAAAGACATTTCATTATAGAATTATATAGATCACAATGAAGATTTTCCACCACGTAAGATACCTGCAAAGGACTATGTGATAGATGTGGTATAAATTGACATCTAAAAAAAACTAAACAACAGCTACTTATATGGATTAATCTAAAATCCTTATCTGAACTTGTAATATCAAAAGGTAGTTGTCTTGGTCATACAAATAAAGTAATCGATGCTCTGCACATTGAGAACCGATTTCTTTAACGTGTCATTGTTTTCCTTTCCTCTTTCGGCTATCCCGGACTTGACTTTTTATGAGCAACTCGGCGTGTGTTTCTAGAAAGGCAGAGTACTCATCCCTTACCGGTGCACCTGGTCCATGCTCGCAGTTTTCAGTGGAGTCCGAGTTGCCCATTTATTTTTGTTGCTTTGTACGTATTGTTTTGGCTATCTTATGTTATTTGTTGCGTGTGTCTGTTATTCCTGTCTGGTCTTTGTCCCTGGATTACATTCTTTTGATTTCCCTATAGAATCTTGGTTCCCTTGAATACTTTTTCAAATGTATATAGTAGTGAATTTTCTCTACTTTTTTTCTTAACCTATGTTAACAGTTTTGGTAATAAAAAATTAATTTTTTATCTAATTAAACATTTTAAAACACCCGTATTGCATTATGCAAATGTCCTAATACTCTGTATGATAGGAAAATAAGTTAATATTAGTATATTTCCTTGTAAAAAATGCGTAAATGTCACACTTAATATGTAGATTTTATTATAACTGTCGAGGTAATAAAACTGTAACATTTCGAACCTTTGATTCAAGTTTTAAAATTTAACTCTCGGAAGTGCTAAAAACCAATTCATAAAATATCGCATTTATCTAATGAGATTGGAGCCAGTAAAATCCGGATATAAAAAAAACATGTGTCTTCTATTCTGTGTACACTACGTCACAAGCTCCGTTTTTGCTTCACATATATTATGAAGATTTTGACTCATTTTCTTTGATTAAAAAAAAACGTTTCTAAGAGCATTCGATTTGTTGAACATTGCAATTGTAATTGGTTCAGTTTCTTATTTTGTTTTTTATTTATTTTGTTTCTTTTTTTTATTTTATTATTTTGTTGTTGTTGTAAATGTTTAGTTTTAAATTAGTTTTTGTTTTTATTTTGTTTTGTTTTGTTTTGTTTTGTTTTGTTTTGTTTTGTTTTTGTCTTTGTCTTTGTCTTTGTTTTTGTTTTTGTTTTTGTTTTTTTTAATTTTTTTTTTTTTGGGTGGGATAATCAACTTAGTACAATTAGCCTCTAATGTCTTATTACAAACATACTGATATGACGTTTCACACTGGATTGATTATTTTGTATTCGGTGTATACTTAGACCGTATAGTAGGTTTGTCACTCCACATCATCGTTTCCATAGGGGCAATGCATTGTTCAGTAAAATAAGCTGTCATTACTAAAATATTAGTCAATCTCATGTTGATATGATTCTAACACTCTTATCTGAAGCCCACACCATATCCATGCCCATAGTACACTTTGTCAATATATCACCATATTATTAGATACTTTATTCTGCTAAACTAATGAATAAACATTGGAATAGGGTATGTAAGTCTCGTTCTGGTTTCCTTTTCTTTCCCGGAAATTCCGACGTAGAACGTATTGAAAACCGAAGACCGGTCTGCATTTAATTGTTTACTTCCGGGTACGGATGTTTTTTCTTAATACCTTTATCATGTAGGAATAGATATTTGTCATTTTTATCGATATTTTTTACACAAAAAGATGTTTTGCCCTTAACACCGAATTCAATGCTCTTTAAATGACCTATTTCCATGCTTTTGAATGGTAGACTAGGACCCATTCTCCTGAAATCACGGAGTCACATAAAGAGACTTACATACCCTATACAGACAAACATTCATGTTTTACATATACAATTCTATTAATTGAGGAACCAAGTTTGAAACACAAATACTAAAATAACAAATGATAAAACAATAGATTGACCAATTTAATTATTAATTAAACTTATCTTGTAGTCTCCCTATTTATATTCAATAAGTGAGCTGTTTAGTCCATATTTCAATGGGAGGGTTTTTTTCCTCTTTCTTTACCCTGAGTTAACCGTTAACCCCCGATACTGAAACCAAAACAAATATGGAGAGTAATTCTGCTATACTATGATAATTACTGAAAAAAAAGAATCCTTCAAAGTAAAAACGGGTTTAAGGTATTCAATCCATTGTTTTTTTATACAGTTAAGGCAGCTCAGCTATATCATGTTTTATGGAAAACTTAAGGAGGTAGACCTAGGGTAAGGGAAATTGCTCTTTCAATCAGTGATATGTTTGTATCATATTCAATTTCACCAAAGACTTTCAAGCTTTCCATTGATTTCAGATTAGCAAATTCCCTCTGCACAACATAGGGTATTTTGTAAAAACGAATCTAGTAATGTGACGTCATTACGATCAAATGGTTCCCAATCCACGATTCAAACATTTTTTTAACTTTTGTGTTTAAGAATAAAATTTTCTTCTTCTACTTCTACCAGTTCGCGACCGCCATCAATTACTGATGATACTGTCACTATCACTTTTAGTGCGCAATGCCCTATTTTACTTTTAGTAGCCATTAAAAGAAAAATTAACAAAGTGTGCTGTACAATTAACTATGCAAGTAAAAACAACTTGATTAATTTAATCAAGTAAATGAGCCTTGAAAGATTCAAGACTCTTGGCAGAGGCAATGTCAGTGGGCAGAACATTCCAGTCCCGGATGGTTCTTTGGTAGAATGACTCTTTCCTCAGTACTGTGTTGCATGATGGTAATTGGTAGGAGTGTATGCCCATATTTCGACTGAGTCTTGCTGGACTGCTCAATCTGTTGGTCGCGTCGATTTTCATCAGACTATTTGCCAGTTTGTACATTAGTACTAGTCTAGCTCTCCGCCTACGTTCTTCTAGTGTTGGCCATTTTAGATCTTCTAGCATGTTGGTAACTGAAGAAGTGTTGTGGTATCTGTTCGATACATATCTGGCCGCTCTACGCTGGACCATTTCAATCCGGTGTTTGTCCTCTTTCAAGTATGGGTCCCAGATTGTACATGCGTATTCCATGGTTGGTCTAACTAATGACTGGTAAGCTTTCTCCTTAATGTTGGCATTTCTGATGTTAAGATTTCGTCTCAAGAAGCTCAAGGTGTTGTTTGCTTTCTTGCAGATGTTTGATATGTGCTGGTTCCACTTCATGTCTGATGTAATAGAAACACCTAGATATTTCGCAGTTGTTACGTGCTCCAGTTCATGACCATGGAGGAAATAGCTGTTCTGAATACGCTGTTTCTTTCTTGAGATTGACAGAACATTGCATTTCTCGGGATGGAAGCTCATTTTGCATCTTTGTTCCCATTCTGCCAATTTAGTTAGGTCATCTTGTAGACTTATCCTATCGATATCAGATGTTATTGTAAGATATGCAATAGTGTCGTCTGCAAACAATCTGGTTTTTGATATGATGTTTTCCGGCATGTCGTTGATGTAGTATAAGAACAAGCTGGGACCCAAAACCGATCCCTGAGGAACACCAGATTACACCTGTATGTATTGGGATGTTTCTCCTTCTACGACTACTGCCTGATTTCGATTATAAAGAAAGCTTTGTATTCATCTGTTGGTGTTACCTCTTATCCCATAATGATGTAATTTGTGGGTCAATAAGCTGTGGCACACTTTGTCAAAAGCTTTACTAAAATCCAAAATCAGACAGTCCGTTTGTTTACCGTTGTCAAGGTTTCTGGTTATATCATCAACAAACTCAACAAGTTGAGTGTCACAGGACAGACCTTTCCGGAACCCATGCTGTACTGGATGTAATATATCATGTCTGTCAGCATGTGCCATAATGTTGCTGGTGATGATATGTTCCATTATTTTGCAGGCGATACAAGTCAGATATACTGGACGATAGTTTATAGCCTCAAACTTCTTGCCTTTCTTGAAGATGGGACAAACGAAGGCTGTTTTCCAGATACTGGGTATTTCTCCGGTGTTATAGGACTCTCTGTATATGATGTTAAATATCGGTGATAGATGAATGGCCAGTTCTTTCAGGACTCTTGGTGTAATATTGTCCGGTCCAGGGGCCTTGTGAGGGTTCAGGTTTTTCAATAGTTTAGTAGCACCCACTTCTGTAATCTGGATGTCTGGCATGGTATCGTATGTACCTTTCATACTACAGGTGTCAGTAAAAGATTCAACTGATACTTCGGACTTGGTTGAAAATGCTTTCTGGAATTGTTTATTTAAGATGTTAGCTTTATCTTTGGAATCTGGATGTAACGTTCCATCTGCTTTCATTGGTGGTATATTGTTGTTATCTGATCTTTTATGCTTTATATAGGTCCAGAAGCGTTTCATACAGTTTCCAATTCCAGCACGGTCATCTGTTTCTGGTGTCACTATGCCCTCTATATACTGCTAATATGCTTTCCTAAGTTGTCTCTGTGTTTCCTGTTTTAACTTTTTATATTTCTCCTTATCCGCTCTGTTGCCAGATTTCTTCTTTCGTTTATAGCATCGGTCTCTCTTACGGATCAATCTCTTTAAGTCTCTGTTTATCCACGGACATCCATCTTTATTTTTTGCTGTTTTGTGTGGTATGTTTCTTTTTATGCTGTCTTCTAATTTAGACTGAAAAATGTTCCACATAGAGTTCACTGATTCCCCATTGCTCTTCATATTGATGATTTCTTCATGGATGGATTTGACATCATTGACAACATTTTCCCATTTTGCTTTGCTATACAGTGGAATCTGTCGTGGTTTCTGTTGTTGTCTAGTTGGAATGATATCTATTTCAGTGTAAACAATGTCATGGTCGGATATTCCTGGAATGATCTCTGTCCTACGGAAACTAGAACTGTGATGACGAGATCTAAGGTGTTGATACCTCTAGTTGGTTCTTCTACTATTTGTGTAAGACCATGATCGTCTAATATGTCTGTAAAATTATGATGAATTTTTGCATACTGAGTGTTCGTCTTTAGTGTGTTTCCTTTCCAGTCCCAGCCAGGAAGATTAAAGTCTCCAGCTACCACTACGAAAGCATTTTTTATTCTGGAGGCTCTTTCCAAGCTCTTGCCAAATTGTTTAATACTCTCTTCATTGGATGTTCTAGGGTTGTAGTAAGTGCAAAGGTATATAGCTTTGTGGCCGACCAGCTCTAACTTCCACCATACTATTTTGATTTAAACTGGAATCGATTAAAAATTAAATTATAAACATGTTTTTGATTTAATTTTGTCTAGATAAAACTTGTACTATCCTCTTTTAGACAATTTACCGCTTGTACATAAACCTCGATTCATGAATTGAAGCGGCCCTTAAATTTGGTACTATCAAATAAAAAAAAAAAACAGTTCTTAAATCATTCATATCAGCACGTCAATTTAGTGTTAAAAAAGTTGAACAAGTTTCATAAAGGATTTCTGCTTTACGAATGCCTTTATATGTTGATTTTTAAAAGTAGTTGGTTATCGCGTTTTGTTGTAACAGTTGATAAAATTTCAAGTTGGAATTTGGTCTATTGGGGTAATCTTTTAACCTTTGAAAAAAGGAGTATTTCTATAATTGAATTGTTTGAGAAGTGAAGGTCTGTTTCTATACCGAGATTGAAACAATTTAGATTGTGTTGCCCACGTAAACAAAGTGTTCATTTATTAGCTTGTCATCAACTTTGTATGCGCTTTGCCTAGACTATTTAGTTTTTCAAATGCTCATTTAAAATTATAGAATGTAAGTAAATTAATACAAGTTTACAAAGTATAAACTTGAAGCGTTTTGAGAATGTTTGCTACAACAATATGGTTGGGTATGTGCAGATAATGCTTACCCTAACAATGCTCCCGGTCTGTACTCTCGGTGTTTTATCGAATGTACATTGCTCATTTACTTTTGTTTTTTGTTTTTTTTTGTTTTGTTTTGTTTTTTGTTTTGGTTATTTAATGATGTTTTTAGTGAGTACATATTTATTATATGTTATTTTTTATTACTGTTTGAATTCTGGTTCCTTTGACTCCCCTTTCGAAATCATCAAATTTATAACAATGGATTATATTTCATCTATTTTGAAAGAAAAATATGCCGATTATGAAATCTAGACCGATTGATGCTGCGTTTTCTAAGCTATTGCCGTGCAAAAAGCTTGGCATTCATGTATGAATAAGTGCTTTGAAACAATTAAACACATTGAGACTTTAAACATCGATTTTGATCAACAAAACTTTGACTTTTATTTATTAATCTTACTAAGACTACCTGTACTCGTGCCATTCAAACCTCTCGACAGTTGATATAAATTGTTGATTTCTTATATGCACTGGCTTTTTCTGTCCATGATCCCAATTCCAACAATTTAATATAAGAAATAGGGGAAATATTCATGAATACTCTAAGATTCGTGTATAAAAACAAGGGACACTCTCTCGCCTCTCTTATGTATTACGATTACGCAGTAACGAAGTTTTTGTACGACTCATGCAAATTCTGTGATACGTGATACACCCCTGAAAAGGTTACAGAGTTGAATTTTGGGACTAACTATACCAATCTGTCTAATTCACGCCGATATTTCAATAGTTTCTATTGTATTTCAGTGTCATTTACAGAGTTATCCCCCTTAATTTTGAATCCTACAGTCCATTCTGTATAATTTGTATTTCCTAGGAACAAGGGTTTTACGAAAAGCCACATGTTAATTTCTGCTTACTATAACATTTTAAACAAAATATCAAATTAAAACTATGTTGTCTTTCCAACCATAGATCACATTTTGCATGATTCTTGGCTTGAGTGCTACTTCAGTTCCTATTTGATGCATATGTTTTCAAAATTATACACAGGCCAATAAGAAAGGGAAAAGAAAAAGAATATTGGGAGACTAGCTTTGATTTATATCCTCTTATATGCTCAGTGATGTAACATCTATTTATGAGAGATGAAAGACACAGAAGTAGAGTATACATACGCCTTGTACAAAAGGGAATTGATCTGTTCCTTTCCTCGTTTGTCTACCCCGGACTTGACTTTTTATGAGCAACTCGGCGGGTGTTTCTAGAAAAGCAGAGGGCGCTTGCCCTACCGGTGCACCTGGTCCATGCTCCCAGTTTTTAGTGGAGTCCGAGTTGTTCATTTACCTTTGTTACTTTGTATGGATGATTTTAGTTACTTTATGTTCTTTGTTGTGTATGTCTGTTTTCCATGTCTGGTCTTTGTCCCTGGATTACATTCTTTTGATTACCGCTATAACCTTGGTTCCCTTGATTACTCTTCCAAATACATTTGGGTATGTATGATTAACATAAGTTCCATCTTCTTATAGTCCCGTTTCAATAGATGTATTTTGCTATGTGTTATGTGTTCTGTGTTATATGTGGAATGTGTTATTACGTTCTTTTGATTTCCGCTAGAATCTTGGTTCTCTTCATTACACTTTGTCCGTTCGTCGTCGACGTTCACATTTCTGATGATAACTCAAACTGCTTTTGGTTAAGCGTTATATATTTATTGATTCCATTAATAAAAGCGACCCATAAAAGAACTGGCGTATTATGTGTAGATGGCGTAGAAATTTTTTTTGATAACATAACAATTATTATTGTATTGTATGTCTACAATTTTATTTTCAGATTTTGGTTCGACAAAGAAAACAATAAAATGGGATTTTTTGTTAACAATTGCTACAAATATCCAAGATGAAACACAAATACTTATATAAATTGCAAACCAAAAAGTTGTCGCGGACTTTATTATCAATTTGGATCTACTGATAATCTGAATCATCAAATAAAATGAAGCGTCATAGACAACTTTTGTGTGTTTTTCTCGGAATGTGTGGTTTCATCTTCATGTTTTATCGTAATTTTCACCATGTTTATATAAACGAGTACGATCCGTTTAAAGATCAGCAATATATTTCGTTTTCTAAACAAGCCTACATTAGGTCTTTTGAACAGTCTAATGTTTCAGCATCCGAAGAAGCACACATTTTGCGATCTAAACAGTCGCACACTTCGTCATCTGAACAGCCATATGTATCTTCTTCTGAACGATTACATGTGTCGCCCTCAAAACAGGCACTAGTTCCTTCTTCACGGAAGTCGATTCAAAAGCTATCAAATAATTTAACAAAACGTGCTTTTCTTGTTGATACCTCCGCCTGTAAAATTCCAAACATTGGTCCGTTTGATAAATCAGTTAAACATATGCTTCAAAAGGGATCTGGATTAAAATGTGCTGTGAAGTATGATTTAGTGTTCCAGGTCGAAAATACTCTCAATCTTAATTGGACGGCCATTAAAGCCTCTGGTCTGGAAATAACTACCTGTGGTTTTGATGTTATTTATAGATCTCATGATGAGGCCCTAGATCACAACTATTTCGATTTCAGAGACACAGGTGCCAATTTTACATCAACAATTAATATTACAGACGAATTTGTCAGAGTGAGGTGCTTTAATAAGTCGGGGGATGTGTTGTACACTAATTTTTTCGCCTTTGTTCTCAGGAAAGATAAAGTAGAGAAACGCTGTACCGAACATTTCATAAAGAACACGAAGAATCGAAAAGAAAGTCTTAGTGTTATGATGATAGGTGTGGATTCTATTTCTAGAAACAACATGCTTCGTTATATGAAAAAAACTTGGACATATCTTGTAAACTCCATGTCTGCATTCGATTTTCTCGCATATAATAAAGTTGCCGATAATACTTTTGTCAATATCGTTCCAATGACAGCAGGAAAATATGTTGAGGAGTTACCATGGAACGAAACAATCCGATGGACACCAATGGATAAATACAACTTCATTTGGAACAACTATTCAGAAAACGGGTATCGTACACTTTACGCTGAAGATTATCCTGACATTGCTATTTTCGATTTCGGGAAAGCAGGGTTTAAAAAACCTCCCGGTGATTATTACAACAGGCCTCTTAGTTTGGCTGCTGAAAGAACGGATGATATTTGGAATAGAGACCACTATTGTGTACATGGACGTACCGAAACCAATTTAATATTAGACTATGTGAAAAAGTTTGGAAAACTCTTTCGTTCCGATCCTTATTTCTCGTTTTCTTTTATTACTAGGCTTACACATTCATATCTTGACGAATCTTACAAAGCAGACAAAATATACTTTAATTTTTTGAGAGAGATGCATGAAAGCGGAAACTTTAACAACACCATTTTGTTTTTCTTCAGTGATCATGGTATGAGATTCGGCGATGTCAGAGAAACATTCGTCGGTAAATTAGAAGAACGTCTTCCTTATATGCTAATAGTACCGCCTCCTTGGTTCCTAAACAAATATCCTCAAATTCGCAAGAATTTACAAATAAATACTCAAAGACTTGTAACACCTTTCGATATATTTGCAACTTTAGAACACATTTTACACTTTGATGGAAAAACAACGGGTGAAGTAAAGAAAGACAGGACTCTAAGTCTTTTCAATGAAATTCCGGAAGACAGATCTTGTGAAGATGCTGACATTCTCCCGCATTGGTGCACGTGTTCAAGCCACGAAAATCTCGACGTAAAAAACGAGACTGTGATAAATGTTGGTAAAACTATGGTAGAAAAGATTAATGACCAATTAAAAACTGTGTTCGAAGTATGTGAAAGATTAAATTTAAAAGCAATTCGTTATGCTCTTCGAATTATTCCGTCAGACAAGGTTCTTCGTTTCGAAGAGAGTAAAAATGACGTCCTAGATCGTCACGTGGTGTATGGGAAACGCGCAAAATCATATATTGACTACCAAGTTACCCTCCAAACAAGTCCAGGAGACGCTGTGTTTGAAGGAACTATTCGATTTGACGAAGAGAACAAATCATTTGATTTAGTTGGTGATGTAAGCCGTATCAATAAATATGGACAACAATCTCACTGCATAGACGTCCATCATCTCAGAAAATTTTGCTTTTGTAAGATCCAGAAAACCTGATTAATTAAGAACCAACGACATTTTTAATTCATACTAGTCTCACAATAGAAAAAAAATCATGTATTTGCAAATGTAAATGCTGAAATTATACAATCCTTCAACTGCAAGATATCACTAAAGAGAAAGCTAAAAACGTATTTCATCATGACAAATTCAATAGTTAATTCAAGTAATTATTTCTGAATTGATAAATTGTTTATTTCGGACATTTTGAAATCGTAAACTATATTACTAAACATATAACAAAAGTTTACAATTCGAATGCTATTCTGGCATCAGTTTCACAAAAAGTCGTAAGTGTGAAATTGATCGTAAGTCATGACGTAACAATGCTATTTTCTGTTATGACGTCATTACTTACGATCAACTTTACACTTACGACTTTTTGTGAAATCGACGCCTGGAGTAAAGATGCATGATATTCAATCTGAAAATATGATTTCCTCTTCCTACAACGAATTTGCCGAACGTGAGGAAAGAAAACGTGAGACGTTGAAAATAGAGAAATCGTGGTGTTATAGCAATGATAATAAAGCCCCAGTTTAAAGAAAATAAAGATAAGTAAGGATGAATGTGTGCGTAATAAGACTAAGAGAGAAATATAATAATGCGGAAAGAATGAGAGGTGGAGAGGAATGTAATGCAGAAAGTCATACTTCGTGTTATTTTTTATGTGTTATTTTTGAACATAAGAGGTGCAAGAGTGTTTAGAGAAATTTGAGAAAAGTAGACGGCAATGCATTTTAGAACTTAAACGAGCATATACAATTCATGCAATGCATAAAAACGTTCGTTAACTTTTGACATGTTTTATTTCATATTTCCATTGATGTCAGTTCTTATCACTTATTGGTTAGCTGTTGACTGTAATTTTTAGTCGTTGTACATTGGATGCGTTTAGAAGTAAATATTTATTGGCCGGAAAAATTGCTGTTACATATACATTGGTTTGAATCATGTGTGTTTGTTTTTCATGTGAAATGTTTCATGAGAATAAATTCATGTTACTTGATTAACCTTATAGATAACGATTATCAGTACTAAAAATCTTATTTTATTTCTGTGTCATCACAAAGTCAATAACTCTGGAATTATACCAAAAAAATTAAAATGCTTTGTTTTAGTGTTACATGTAGACTAGCGTACATGTACATGTGACTGAGAATGACATCAACAATGTACAGCTTAATGATCTTTACTGAATTGTTCAAATAACGATAATCATTTCTGCATTCAGATATGGATTTTTAGAAAATCATATATTTATCTCTTGCAAAAATCAACCAAATCTCTTGCAAAATGCGAATTTCGTGTACAATCTATATAATTTTATCACAAAAAAAAACAACCAAATGAAAAACTAAGACTGATTATGTAATCTGTTCCTGAACAAGAAATACATCTGAAACGATATGCATGAATCATCTCATGTCTGTTTTTTTTTTTTTTTTTTTTTTTGTTTGTTTGTTTTTTTTTTTTTGTTTGTTTTTAAGACTGCTGCTTAAATCATATATACATTAAGATGTTGGAAAACATTTTTACATGTTACTGTGAAAGTACTTTAATTCGTTGATATTTTTTCGTGGATTCTTGAATCCGTGGTTTTGAGATTTTTAGTATACACTTTAATGAAAATCCCCTTTTCATTGGTAACCATATTTCGTTCTTTATCCTACCCACTAAAACCACGAAAATTGGAACCCAACGAACAATACTTCTTTCACAGTATAAATATTTTCTAACAATATAAAGAAAATGTTTTCCATTATGTCAAAATATGATTTCAAAAACATCAAAATTTTTACAAGCATAAGAAAGTCTATTTATATCTTTAATTCCTCTTGAATTATAATTGAACGATATGGGTGTGACAGAGCCTAATAAATTCGTCTGTCCGTAATTTTCCATCACATGGCAATTACCTAACAGTGCTTTATATAAGCTGTCCTCATCTAATGTGCTACAATAGACAAATATTTAAGAAAACGTTTTCTAGGATAATGTCTTGTCATACATTTTGCAACATTTTATTAATGGAACAGTTGCAACATGCATGTATATATACACATAACTATAATTTTTTCGAAGACATACAAGGCACTGCCCTGCTGCTGCATGAGGTATTTCAGTGATGAGTTTAAGTTTAAACAGAGGAGTTCTGGTTTCAGGAGCAATACGGGAATATTTAAGGAAACGAGGAACCACGAGAACGATTTTTTCTTAATCGGAAAAATTCTGTATCATTGTTCTCTTAGACTGGTTCCTGATCGCAATATTCAGTATGTTACACACAGATAATAAGCAATTTATGAAGAGAGTATTGCTAGTAGCTAATACCTGGAACGTTGTCCCAGGAACCAGGATATTGTTCTCTCTACTTAGCCAATATTCGGTTTCATTCTTATCGACTGCAGTCCTCACAATTGATTTTCATACTTGTTTGGGCGGGAAAACACTTTATAATATAAATTCAGTTAATTAATTTTAAAGCTTATATTTACTTAGAATGTCAATAAAATCGGGTGTAAACCCATAACAATTTCTATAACAGGCGCCGAAGTACGGAAAGATCATTGTAAGAAAAATTTTGGAAAAAATGTGTCATCTAAGTTACAAAGTTTTTTTATAGGAAATGAAACTTTTCTTTCGTCTGTCAGTGTAGGCAAGAATAGGATGAAGTCCTAGAATACATTGACAAATATCAGATCTCGTTGTTCTTTTCAACCCATGTATGCACTTAACAACAAAATGTTGAATTTAATTCAGAGTTGACATGTCAGTTGATTAAAGTTTCGACAATTCTTCACAACCATACAACATGGTAGGTAATATATATAAATCAAGTGAAGCACAAGGGAAAGTCCCTTTAACATCGGAAATATTTTTAGCGTACAACGTATTCTTCCCTTCCTATACAAGTTTTCAAACCTGTCGCTGTGAGTCAAATTGAAGTTCAGTTCAATACCAAAATTTGTATTATGAGTTGATGTTAGAATTATTTCATTACGAATTTGTCATACCTAGTGCGTACTTCTTTATTTGCAATTAAATTAAAGTTAAACAATACACGATGTCTTCGAATTAAAAAAAATCCTCTTATATGCGTAATCTGAATATATATCTTTCATGCGCTGCAGACCATGCGGTATTACACCTATATACGTAAAATCATAAGCTTAAGTTAGGCGATAGCTGTTTCCATTAAGAATACCAGTTTTGGCATTACAATTTTAGAGTTCTATAGTAATTGATCAATAGATACTATATACAAAACACTTGATTGAACACCTCCTTGTCTGACACAGGAACTAAATGAAGCTTTGTTTGATTTACAGCAATAGGACTTGTAGTATTGACATGACATGTATAATTAATCATATTTACTGTGAACTCCAAGTAGTGTGTAAAGTTTATTCGTTAAACTAACACGCCATACAAAATCAAACGCTTTTCTTCTGTCTAGAAAAGCATATAAACTTTGCCAAGCATTTCTAGATTGGGATCAACTGTTTCTTGGAGATTAAACAATACAGTTAAGCAACATAGGTACTATTCAAACCCTTGCTGTAAGGCAATTAGGAAACTAATGTCAAACACCTTAAGCATACAAAGTAGAAATCTGGCGAGTCTGTAGTTGTAAGATGAAGTTTTCTGTTTATCCCCTTCTTTGAAAATTGGAACAATAAGACCATATTTCCATTTTTCAGGAATTTTATCTACTCGAACATTTAAGTTGAACAGACTAGCTATACATTTTGAAAGGGTTCGTCCACCAAATGTCAAATGTTCTTGTTAAATTTTGTCACAACCATTAGCTGTTTGTCTCTTTAATTTTTCATCCGTCGCATTGATCTCGGCTTCATTGATTATGCCACCGGGTAAGAGTTTATTAATTTCATATCTGTATCAAATTAGTCTGCATCATGACTAAGGGTTTTTTTTAACGTTCTAGACTACCCTGTCGGGTCTCGAATCATGATTATAGAGACGACTGAAATAATCAGAAAAAGCGTTTGTAATAGTTTCGGGAGTGTTATAGACATTATCGTTGGGGCTGATTTCTAGATACACCTTCCCTTTATTCGGTTTAAAGCGCTTTATCATTTTCCAGAGTAGTCTAAGGTCACATTCGGCTTGACCAAGAAATATTCACGTTACTCTTGGTTAAATATTCATCATTGGCCTCTTGATGTTTTCTCCTAAATTTATACTTAAATGTTATGTAAGACCAAGGTCAATAATATTTTGGTAAGCTTCACTGGATATGTTGTTACGGTCCATATATTCAATAAGAGGCTGTAACATGTCAAGAGTTTCTTGTTAAGTTTGAATTTGTTTATCATCGGCTTTATGCTACGCAAGGAAT